>JARQWZ010001884.1:0-286560 GCA_033150135.1 Gobio occitaniae | reverse complement strand
AATACTTTCACTTAAGGAGATGAAACGGCAATATGTAATAAAGGTTGACTTATGTTGGTGCTGTTGAAGCGGTAATTGTTCAAATGAATGTTTTGTATGTCATATTTCAGACTTGATGAGCTTCGTGTGTTCATCTTGCCCGCGCCGAGAGTTCACCTGTGACTGCTGTGCCGCGCGCGCGATCAGAGGGAAATACGGTTTATGGTAAGTAAAGTTTAAAAATTCTGCGTCGTTATCAGTTGTTTTTGTAGATGTAATGTTACCAAGTTAGAGACCTATGAGTGCTTCATTCTTCTGAGTTTTGGAGTTTAGTTTTTAGAAAATAAATGTTTCTGTTGTCTCCTCCCTGTTTACTTCAAATTTTTATGCAACAACAGTAACAGACTTCTTTAAATCACTAATGTCCGTGTTATTCATTGCAGAACTCAAACCAACTATGGATAAGTGGTCATCCTTCTTGGTCTTCCTTTCTTAAAGGGATAATTCACACAAATAAAATTGTTGTAATTTACTCACCCTCATGTCTTTCCAAACCCAAAGACTTGTCCGAAAATCGTAGAAATGGCACAACACTACTTATAAATGTACGCAATCTTAGGTTTGGAGAAACAAGTCTTTACATTTGTGTATGTCTCTAAAAATGCCTCCAGGGCTTAAAGGGTCCAGGTCTTCCTTCAGTAGCTGGAGAAGAGGGTCTGATTGGGCTTTTCTCTTTCTTGGCCGTGCTGACTGCTCTATCCCTGCCTCCTCCTCCTGTTCTGCTTCCTGGGTAACCTCGACAGAACTACAGCTTGTAGGCCTCTGACCCAACATCTCATCCATCAGAACAAACCACGGCCTGGTTTCAGCTGTTGGCTTACCATTGCTTAGGTACGGGGCTGTACAAGGGAACATCTTAGCTTACCTTATATTTGTACTTTTTCTTTGCTTGTGCTGGTGTTACTTTACTGGACAGGTCTGTTTTTTAAAAACAAGAATGGCTGCCTACTCTTCAATCCTCCCACCTTACCTCCAACCATGGAAGGCTGTATTTTTAGCCCCGGTGAAGAGATCAGAATGTTTCGGTCTCAATTTTATAACTGTCTCCGTATTTTTCCTGGCTCACTATTCAAAAATAAATTTTCCGATTGAGCATGCATTTCACTTGTTGAAGACAAGACTGAAGGGAAAATGCCCCAAGAACAAGCAGGAACTGAAGACAGTTGCAGTAGAGGCCTGGCAGAGCATCACCAGGGATGAAACCCAGCGTCTGGTGATGTCTATGTGTTCCAGACTTCAGGCTGTAACTGACTGCAAAGGATTTGCAACAAAGTATTAAAAAGTGGAAGTTTGATTTATGATTGTTAATCTGTCCTATTACTTTTGGTCCCTTAAAAAGTGGGAGGCACATATACAAACTGTTGTAATTCCTACACCGTTCACCTGATTTGGATGTAAATGCCCTCAAATTAAGATTAAGATATATCGATCTTGCGATGGTCAAGATTAGAAGAGAAATTGACCGCTGCGTTCATGTGTGGATAACACACTCCCTCGGTTTCCAGCTACCTCCTGGATACCATAGCGCGACCACATCAAGTGGACCCTGGGGACTTCAGCATGTACACTCACCTAAAGGATTATTAGGAACACCTGTTCAATTTGTCATTAATGCAATTATCTAATCAACCAATCACATGGCAGTGTCTTCAATGCATTTAGGGTGTGGTCCTGGTCAAGACAATCTCCTGAACTCCACACTGAATGTCGGAATGGGAAAGAAAGGTGATTTAAGCAATTTTGAGCGTGGCATGGTTGTTGGTGCCAGACGGGTCGGTCTGAGTATTTCACAATCTGCTACTGGGATTTTCACACACAACCATTTCTAGGGTTTACAAAGAATGGTGTGAAAAGGGAAAAACATCCAGTATGCGGCAGTCCTGTGGGCGAAAATGCCTCGTTGCACCATGTCACAAAGCTCGAATCATTTTAAATTGGTTTCTTGAACATGACGCTAGCCGTGTTTCCATTACAGATTTGCGCAAAACTTTTGCGATATTTTCTAAAAGTCGATAAAAAAATATTGCGAAATGACAGCGTTTCCATTAACTGATGTTATGCGACTAAAATAATTTTTTTCCTCTTGTGATAAATCATTCAAAAATTATGCTACGTATGTTGTTAGGTTAATGTATATCCCAGCCACCGCACGCCATTATTATTAATGGAAAGAGACGTGCATGTTATCCAAGCACTGATGGCAAGGAAAGCACCTTATAGCCTACTTGAGCGGCACATATGAGGTGTTATGATAAATTGGGGCATTTTATATTCTGTTGTTTTTTATGAGTTTAATAAAGAACTCGTCTTCTGTCCAAACATATCATCATCTGTAAAGAATGATCGACTTTTACGTACGCAGGTTATTGTGACGCATTGCCACATACAGAGACGAGCGAAAAGTTTGAATCTTCATGGTGGTAACTCAAAGGTTTTTTTTACCACTTCGTTATTTTGGCTTGGAATTTCGTTTGTTGGAAATATAAACTGAATTTAGAAATGCTTTTGAAATGAAAAACTTTGCGTTTAATAAACAAAATATATTTTTGAAATGAAGACAGCGTTTGGAGTGGAGTGCAAAATAATCTGTTCCTTGAGTCCACGGCCTTTGCTTGTGAGTGTACACAAATAAAAGTAGACATGTTTATAATTATGTCTTGCACTTATCTGTATGGCTAAAAATGACGGAGTATTGTGAGTTTCCGCTGGAAATGGAATAAGGAAAAAATCCATCAAAAGGCACCGACGACTTCGTTGGACAGAGGGTTAAAGAAAACGTAGCCTATTTAGTTTCATATAGTTAGGCTATGTCTAAATATTATAATCTTTTAATTTCATATGTTGATTATGAAAAGTGAGCAGCATGAGTAAGGCACATAATCAGATGTCTGGAGACATTTTGTGAATTGTGTTTTCTAGAAATTTCTTTCTTTAAAATTAATTTCGTTTTGTATAAATTGTTTTTTAATTTTGATCAATGTTTAATCAACTATTTGGCTGTATATTTAATAAATAAGAAGCAAACCAAGATCGTCGGGAATGATTGACGTGCGTAACTGGCCTGTTTCCTCAGTCTTTGAGCAAGGCTGAAACTATATTTCTGTTTTAATACATTTCTTGAATATATGTCTTAATTACAGTAGACCTATAGATAGTTATGATATTTGTGGTTGCACCGGGGTCCGTCATTATAAAGTTACGCCACTTTCCTTATTAGGAGTAAATATAACGACATAAGATCTCGTTATTAGACATACTTGAGTGGAAAAAAATTATATGTAGGCCCTATGTAAGAGATATGCATGACCGGACCAGATGACCTGTACATGTGAAAAAACTGTTTCCATTGCAGTTTTGCGAAAATTTCCTTTTTCGAATTGCCTGAAAAACCACCTCATGCAAGCGTAAAAACTTTTTTGCGATATATGGGAGTTTTTGCGAAATTGACGCGTTTCCATTGGGCGTATTTTCAATTCGCAATTTCAATTTGCGCAATTTGAAGGGTAATGGAAACGCGGCTAATGAGTTCACTGTACTAAAATGGCTCCAACAGTCACCAGATCTCAACCCAATAGACCCTTTTACAGCCCACGTGATCAAATAGTTGCGCGCGCATTTTGGCAACGGAAGTGGTGGTGTTCCCCAGTGGTTCTAACGTGTTAACAACTCCGAAAGTTTATCAAAGCGGTTTCCCAGCATCAAAATGTCTGGCTGTTGCGTTTTCGGTTGCACTAATCAATATTCCACCAATGGGCTTAAATTTTATAGGATTCCGACAGGATCATGGCCGTTTCAGAAGAACCGGCGGCACCTATGGCTGCGTTGATTGGAACGAGGACATAATAAAAAAATGCTCGCGTTATGCTGTGAGGACGTAGTTCTCTTGTTGGTTGATTATTATGGCGTTCCGATGGGTTCTTTAATATGACTTTCGGCAGACGCAGGCGACACGTTCATTGAGACGAGTGCATGTTGCAAAGTCATATTAAAGAACCTTTCGGAACGCCATACACAATTGACTTTCTCTTCACTCATTCCTCTCAATGAACGTGACATTTGCGTCTGTCTTATGCCGTGGCGTCTGTGATTTTGAGTGTGTAAATGCAATTCTTGTTTAATCCCACAAAGATAATATGTGGGGCCTATATATATATATATATATATATATATATATATATATATATATATATATATATATATATATATATATATATATATATATATATATATATATATATATATATATATATATAATTATTATTATTGGGGTTGTTATTGTAAATAACCCAAGCCTCATACATCGTTGTCTTGTGTCCTTGTCTTTGACTAGGGAGAATTTCTGATTTTAACACACAAAACTCTGAGTCTATGTCATGGTATTTGACGTTCTGTACATGCCCACAGACAACGTATTCATAAGCATCCAGTGATTTATATGCTCGTAATTTCTCTCGGGTTCGGTTTCTCAACTAAATACGTATATATATCCGGACACTGTATATTTGGCCATCTGCTAACGTCTTCTATCCATTCCACTATAGTACACGGATCTGGTAGCCGAATACCATTTGATAAAATCAACTTTTTAAAATAACTTTCTCTGTCTGTGTTGCTTAATCCGCTCGCGTAGCTTGACAAGCTGCTGATTCTCGCCATAGTTTGTTGCCAAAATGCGCGCGCATACGTTGCTACGTCATCATTGTGTACAAACAGTAAAAGGGTCTATAGAGCATCTTTGGGATGTGGTGGAACGGGAGCTTCGTGCCCTGGATGTGCATCCCACAAATCTCCATCAACTGCAAGATGCTCTCCTATCAATATGGGCCAACATTTCTAAAGAATGCTTTCAGCACATTGTTGAATCAATGCCACGTAGAATTAAGGCAGTTCTGAAGGCGAAAGGGGGTCAAACACAGTATTAGCATGGTGTTCCTAATAATCCTTTAGGTGAGTGTATATTGAGAATAACAGAGGGCCTAACACAGATCCTTGCGGAACTTCATAATTTACAGACGTTATCTTCGATTGTTCCCTGTTTAAATAGACAAATTGGTAACGCTCTGATAGATAGGATCTAAACCACTTTAATGCCTGTCCCTGAATACCAGTGTAATTTTGTAGACGATCTAAGAGTATTTTATGATCTATGGTGTCGAATGCTGCACTAAGATCAAGTAAAACTAGTATTGAGATACAGCCTTGATCAGCAGCTAAGAGCAAGTCATTTGTGATTTTAACGAGCGCAGTTTCTGTGCTATGATGGGCTCTGAATCCAGACTGAAATTTTTCATAGATATCGTTTTCTTGTAAGTAAGAGCATAATTGAGCAGACACAATTGTTTTCTAGTATTTTAGACAGAAATTGAAGATTTGAAATAGGTCTGTAATTTGCCAATTCATTTGGATCTAGTTGTGGTTTCTTAATGAGAGGTTTAATAACTGCCATCTTGAATGGTCTTGGGACATGACCTAGAGTTAAAGATTAATTAATAATATTGAGAAGAGGCTCTTCTGCTACAGGTAACAACTCTTTCAGTAGTTTAGTTGGTATTGGATTTAATAAACATGTTGTTGGTTTAGAAGAAATGAAAAGTTTATTTAGCTCTTCCTGTCCTTGAGAGGGGTTTGTAGAATTTACTGTTGATTGAAGATGAAGAGCAAACCGTGATAAAATAACATGAAGATAAACATTGTAGAACTTCACATCTATAAGAATTGTGAACTTTCATTTCACTGTGACTTTAAAAACGGTGACGCTTATACCTTCCCAAATCCGAGAGATCCTTTTATTGCATGGAACATTAATTCCTTCAATTCCTCTTCTTCTGACACACCTCTTGGCAGGTAGAAAGGTTGAAACATAAGGAATTATTCGGGTTGGCTCCTCTTGGTCACAAAATTCCACGTGCCACTTTTGCTGAAACCCCAGTGGAGGGACAGCGTCTGCTGCAGTTACAAACACTAGGACATCCTCAGAGGATATGCCCACATCTTCTTCTGTGCATATTTGCAAAACAGAACGTGTAAAAGGCAAGAAGCAAAATATAGTTACATTACAAAACAGTGTGCAGTTAAAGGGGTCATGATTATCATTTTTTTTATACTGTTATTTGAGCTCAACTCGTGACGTTTGGTGGTTTTTACATTCAAAAACATCACAATGAATAAGTAATAGGCTATTTTCTGCCCTGGTTTTGAGGCTCTCTCATGGAACACTCTGTTTTTATGGGCGTGCCGCACTGAAGACTTGGAAGTAAACGCCCACTGTTGTGATTGGATAAGCTTTGCATATTATAATGAGCTTCGGCTCCCCAGTCATTACATGTGGGAATTGTTTTTAAAACTTGTGGAAACGGCAACGGGAATGATTCGCCCACAGGGCTCGCAGAATGTCTTTATCAAACAAACACAATAATTTGTCTCTCATCCACACGCAATTAATTGGAATGTTATTTTTTATATTACTTGCCCGACTGGAAAACACGGGACGTCGGGATAGTGTTTTTGTGAGCCCTGGCAGAGTTTGATCCCGAATCGCAGGACAATGAACCAACAACACCTCAAATACAAAGGATAGGCTACTCAGCGTGGTAACTTATCTGTAATTATGTTTAGTTAGAAACGTACACATAATCAGTAGATATAAAAACGTACATATCAAACGTAGATATGATGACCTTTTATACATCAAAAGCTCAAGGGAAAGTTGATTTCTCAATTCATGACCCCTTTAAAGAAACACTTGCCTTGAATCAACATTAGCCAGCACTCCCACTGGAAGACAGTCTCCTCCTCAAGGTCTCGCCTGTTGCTCCCTGGTGAACTCCAGACAATGTTGAAGAGGTCTTCATTTCTCGTCAGTCTTGTGTTGGTAAACAAGAGGAGAAAAGCTGTCCAATTATTAAGCACCAACTCCCACAACCGACCACAGGAGTTCAGCCCCAATGTAAACTTCTGGATCATACTCACCACTCTGGACAGAAAAAAGTAATAATAAGACTTACAAAATCCCTGTTGTCAAGGCACCTCATATTTATACAAGTGTCAATAGTGTCAAAGCAACTTCTCAGTAATAAACCTGATACCTTTAAATCTTGAAAAATGTTCCTTGAAATATATTCCTTGGGTCATGCCGAGAACATAGATACCAATTTTGCCATATTTGGCCAAACTTCCTGTCCGCCATTTTGATTTCTTACTTTTTCGAACTCCTTTTAGACCATTTGTCCGATTTTCACCAAAATCAAATTGTATCATCTTCAGACCATGATATCAAAGTGTTAATATTTTTACATCAACAGACAAAACCGTTTTCGTATACCGAAGTGACGAAGTTGAGGCATGATGCCGAAATGACTCTCGAGGCTGTATCTCTGCAATCTTGAAAAATGTAATGACTCTGATTTTAATAGGAGCCCTGAGATAACCACATATGTTATATGTGAAACATTACCTGGTGAACACTTAAAAAATCCATCCTGTCACAGACACGTCAGGTTCCAACCTCCACCAATCACAACGCACACCATCCCCTGAGTACTGATCACCATCACCTGCACCTCATCACGGCACTCATCACCAGCACTATAATACACACACTCACACAGCACTCCATGTCCGGCCTCGTTCGCATATACTCTGTGCTATGCTTACCTCAAGGACTTCTCTAGCAGAGGTGTCAAGTAACGAAGTACAAATACTTCGTTACCTTACTTAAGTAGAAGTTTTGGTTATCTATACTTTACTGGAGTAATTATTTTTCAGCCTACTTTTTACTTCTACTCCTTACATTTTCAAGCAATTATCTGTACTTTCTACTCCTTACATTTTAATAATAGCCTCGTTACTCCTATTCCATTTCAGCATGTTTTTATTCCGGCTTGTCGTCAAAAAAAAAAAAAAAAACTATCCAGATGAATCGCGCCATCCGGATAGAGTGAATTTGATTGTAGTTGGATGAGAAGGATGAACACAAACCATCCCGACACCCTATTGGCTGTACGCGATCAATCACGCCTGCACCTGCACAAATCACACACCGTGTTGCCAGATAGGGCGGGTTCTCGTCGACGAGCCAGCACTTTCAGCCAATCAGCGATCAGCAGGCAGACGAGCTCATTCATGACTTTAGCCGGGTTTTTAGCGCAATAACTCGTAGCTGTATATTCCAGTGATCGCTATGCCAGTGGCATAAATATACAGTAAGTTGTATCTACAGTAAAGAGTGGGAGAGTGACTCAACTCTCAAACGTGAATTACACCTGTGACTCGAAGGCTCTTTATAAATATAACCATGACTCCAGTCCATCGTCATATACACACTTAGGACATCTGGAACCCCGACAGCTGCTGAAAGAGGTTTAAATCAACGATTAATCCGTTTTGACTGTGCTAAGTGCATGCCCCATGTATTTTATGAAAGACGTACTGTAGTTTTGTCAAAGCAAAGTGCAACACAATGGTAGGCGCATTGTTGTTATTTTTTGTTGGCGGATTATTGTACAGTATCAATGAATTACGCATTTTGACAGTGGTGTGTGCATTAACGTGTGAAATGCCTGTTAATTACATTGCTTTTTCCAATCTCTATATTGGGCACTTTTTGCACGTAAATTGGCTTCTTACTGTTGACATTGTGTTTTTCTGAGGGATTGCCGTTTTGACAGTTTCTACCTGGACATCATATAGTCATATTTGATCCGTTTTACTGGGAAATTGATTTTTTTTTTTATCATCAATGTTATGTTTTAAGGAGATAAAATGGTAACTTACTTATAACCATTGATTGGTATGGCAATAAAATAATATCACATTATTTTGGCAGTTAAAGTTTTGGGATTTTTCTTGGAGTGACAGTTGCCTATAAGTATTGTAAAGGTGCAAAAAGTCAAAATTCAGAGGCATGTTATCAATAACCATTTTTTGAATATAAATGTACATTTGGTGAGTTTTTGGGCTGGAAATCGTTGACCCAATCTGGCCACACTGATCACACATTCAAATAATGGTTATTGATAACATGCCTCTGAATTTGGACTTTTTGCTTAGTACACTTATGGTTCTTTAATGTATTTGCATTGTCTTAAAATGCGTTGATTTTCAATGGGAATATATGCAGCTGAAACGGGTAGCCTATGCATCTAAAATTCAACATTAAAGGGGTGGTAAAACACATTGTTTTGAAGGCTTGATTGTGTTTGTGGGGTGCACTGTAACATGTGTTCATGCTTCGTTTTAAAAAAAAAATCATTATTTTTCATATATTTGACCTTTATTCTACACTGCTCTGTCCCTCCTTGTAAAACGGTCTGATGCTTTCCGGGTTGTATGAAGCCAGTCCCTCAAAAATACGCAATGGGCTCTGATTGGTTAGCTGGCCCAGTGTGTTCTGATTCGCTAACCGCAGAAAAGTCACGCCCCTTACCTTACCGGTAGCCGGTAGACTGTGCTTTGGTCATTAGAAACGATGGCGTCAATAAAACCACACCAATCTGAGCCCGAATCAGACCCAGAACATTTGAGTGAAGATGATCGAGCAGAACCTGTTCAGTCCTAAGAGTAAAGACTGCGGATCTATAATGATCGCTACTGAATGGCACTGTTACTTTTGTATTTTTAGAACGATTATAGCCAAATATCTGTCGCAAGAACTATTAACCCAAAACACTAAACACTGGCTTTACTATAGTAGCCAAATCACACACAGAACCATGTTTAGCAAGCCTGTAGATAAATAATACATAAAAGCTCTAATCAAAGAATCATTTACACTAATGTCAGGTTCGCTGTTGAGATTTTAACGTTAGTGTTTGTAACGTTAGGTGTTCGTCGGATAACGTTAAGTATGAATAAGCATTTAACAGACTGGTTTGCAGAACAGCGTTGTCATCTGTTTACTTCCTTGCTACAACCTATTACAGGAAAACACATCGATGAAAAATAAATCAGACTTACAGGTTGTGGCCCGTGAACAGCTTCTGTTTGTAAATCCAGCTTTCAGGTCAAGCCGTTGTGCATATCCTGTATTGAACTCGCGAACATTGTGAAAGTTTTCCTCCGTGAAATGTGCTGCGGGAGGGAGCCCCGCGCGTCGTGCATTCACACACTGGCCGCGTTTGTCTCACGGACTCACTCAGCTGACGTTGTGCAAATCCGGTGTTGAACTCGTGAACATTGTGAAAGTTTCCCTCCGTGAGATGTGCTGCGGGAGCCCTGCACGTGCTTGTTCCCTCTGTCTCATACACACGTGCATATAACATGCTGTATGTTAAACGCTCTGCAACGCACCCCTGTCCCTATGAAGGCTGAACAGAGCAAGTACCCCAGACCTGCAATCCGGATGAATATAACAGCGTTTCCTCGGCATCGCGGCAACAACACTCCAGCCTAACTATACCACAACAGCGCCGCGATACAAAATGGCCTCACCCCTATTTAATATTCTCGGAGGAGGGGTTTATGTAAATATTGAGGCTGGTGATGTCACCAACCCTGGAGGAATGTGTGTAGTCGCCTACTGGCCGTTTGCTGTAGTTCTTAGAAATTGATTTCTTGAAAAGCAAATATCTCCCTTTGCTTTAAACTTTGAACGTTGTAACTTTGCAGATGTTGTTTATGCTCAAGCAGCAACATTACACGCTAGCTTAAGTTAGAATAGTGAAATCGTGGTTTACCACCCCTTTAACTTTTTAATATAACATTATAGTCATTATGGCCTTTAGATTTTTTTTGTTTTTTTTGAGGAGGTGGGGTATGCACTGTGGGTTTCTTTGCCTAATCATTTACTCACCCTCAAGTTGTTCCAAACCTGTATGAGTTTCTTTGTCCTGAAGATATTTTGAAGAATGTTTGTAACCAAGCAGATTATATGCAACCATTGACTGCCATAGCATTTTTCCCCTACTATGGCAGTCAATGGTTGCTCTATCTGCTTGGTTACAAACATTCTTCAAAATATCTTCAGAACAAAGAAACTCATACCGGTTGGAAGTACTTGAGGGTGAGTAAATGATGACAGAATTTTCATTTTTGGGTGAACTACCCCTTTAATGGCATTGTTTCCCCTTACATTACTTTAACTTTTATACTTTAAGTAGTTTTGAAACCAGTACTTTTACACTTTTACTTGAGTAAAAAGCTTGAGTTGATACTTCAACTTCTACAGAAGTCTTTTTAAACCGTAGTATCTATACTTCTACTTGAGTAATGAATGCGAATACTTTTGACACCTCTGTTCTCTTCACATACTTACCTGTCTCCAGCGTGTCTCCTTCCCTCTGTGTTCCTCGTCTGCTGTGTGGGTGTGTTCCAGTCAGTTCCTCAGTTCTCCAGCGATCTCCAAGCTCCAACGTTCATCTATCTACAAAACGAAGGACAGTAACTATCTCTATCATATCACCTCTACGTCTATCTACAACCAGTTAACTCACCTGTTTCACTTCATCTGCTCTACTGTGGTCTAATAAACTACCATTACCTGTCACGTCTGTGTCTGCCTCCTGTGTACTGTAACACATCCGTTATGAACCGAATCAACTATAAAGCAGCTCTGCAGAAAATGGTGTTGTCATCTTTCAGTTCTGTTAGTTCAAATTTAGTTCTCATACTATGGTGTCGGTGCAGTCAAATCGATAATATGTGTCCTTTAAACCTCTTTTAAAGTGTTACAAAATGATTTAAAATTGTTATGGCGGAACCAAGCTTCAATAGTAATTAATAGAGAAAAAAATGATTGAGAAAATGCTCGTTCAAATTGTTTTTATAATATTTAAATATTATACGGGATGAGTAATCACAAGGATAATATACTAATATAAAAATAAATGCTTTGTTAAAATGAGTACTTTTCATTCAGTGAAAGCATTTCAAGTTTACAAATAGACCTAGTAAATGGAAAATCTCACCGTAATTCACTATTTCCTAACATGAATGAATGGATGGATTTAATGACTGTTATGGCAAAAATTGATTCATTGACATCACTAATAAGAGACAAACCTCAATCCAATTGTCTTTATAAAGATTTCTTTTTCTTGCAAGAAAGAGCCACGGTCAGTGCAGCCATTCGAGGCTGCCTTGAGTGTGAACTGCTAAAACAAAAGAAAGCACAAACTCTTATACCCGCCAATGTTTAAACAACCCCCTCAGTAATTTTCCATACATCTGTGGAAAACCACTGAAGGCTTTAACCTGAGTAAGAGGTGAGACACAATAAACAAATGGTCCTTCCTCTGTCTTAGAACTCATTTAAATTATCCGACACCTTTAGATATCCCACCACTGCTACCCCCCTGGGTTTCCACAGACACTGTCTGTTTAGTTTACATTTTTCCCCAACATGACTTAACATACACTGAACATATTATAAACGCAACACTTTAGTTTGTCTATGTACACAAAAGGCCCAACATAGTGCACCTTATTAGGAGATATTTTTGAGCCAGCTGGAAGTTACAGCAAATGTTCTGTGGTAGATGTAGTGGGTTACTCACTCATGGGATCACTCACCGAGGCTGGGAAAATGTTGGGAACCCCACATTCGCAGATCCAGTTCCCCAGGGAGTGTTCAAGCTCCGTCAGCTCCTCTGCAGTGCTGCACCTGACAACCCAAAATCATAGAATAACATGTGGCCTTCAAAAATATGAATTATTGCAGTTACTGAATACATTTTTCTCCTTAAATGAGCACATAACTACATTATGTGGCATGTGAAATTACTTTAGTTACCTTTGCCAGGTAATTTTCCAGGAAATTAGTAAGATCAAATGTGGTGAGGTCTGGTTTCTGGCCCAACATGATCATGAAAATCTCCTTGTTTATGCACTTAATACCTTTCCTGCTCGAGCCTTTTGATCATAGCTCAAGAGCAGCTGTCCAGGTTTGCCCTCAAAAATCCCAAGGTTTTATAGGATTATAAGTATTATAGCCTGAAAACAATGTCACAAAAGTCTGTAAACACCTTAGGCATGGGATCATCTTAAATCCTTAGCATTTCGTGATAAATAACAACATGCTTTAATTAATTATGTCAATTATTATTATATTAAAATTATATAATTGTATTAAATCATATTCAAGACTAGATGTTTCTAAAGCATCAGAGCTAAACGCGTTCCTGTGGCTCAATTGGTATTGCATTGCATTATCAGCACAAATGTTCACTTGGGTTCAGTTCCCAGGAAGCGCATATACTGATGAAAATGTACACATTGAAAGCAGCTACGGATCAAGTTTAATCCAATAATCAATGCCACAGCTGCCAAAGGGGCATGTCTGACTGTCACATGGATATATCAAAAAATTATTAATTATTGCTGCTCTTTAATGTTATTTAATGCATTTATGGCAAGAACAAGTAAGGACTGCTATAAGGCTGATATTGTCCCACTTTGAAACCTAGGGCATTTCCAAACATTTGAAGGGCACTGTAGACTTGATATACATGTAATTTCTAATGTACCTGAAAAATTCTCTCCTTGGACCTCCATAGTCCTCTGCCATTTCTCCCTCAAACTCAATGTTAGGAGTTTTGTGGCACACATGCACTCTTTACAATGTTTTACATCTTTCTGTGACAGTTATGTGGGAATAGAAGTCCAGGTTGTCCTCACAAAACTCATTTAGAATTGCCGTCAAGCTGAAAATACAAAATAAACAGATAATCACCAACATATGAAATGCATAAAAAAGATTTTTTTATTTTGGCACTATTATATAAAATTGGTAATAAAATTTGAAGACAGTCTTTATGTTGGCTCCTGCTCCTTGACAAAGCCTGGCCTAAAGGTTTTAAACAATTTCAAATGCTTTAAGTTTGACAGGCTAAATCTGTGGAACTAGCATTTAGCATATTTTAGCAACTGGTTGGTAGGTGTTAATTGAGCCGAGGAGGCTTTCTGTGTGGAGTTTCCATGTTGTCCCTGTGTCAGCTCCTGGTATTTTCCCTGGTATGTTTCCCCCGCCATCCAAAGACATGCAGATTGGGTGAATTGGAGTCACTAAATTGACTTTAGGTGTGTAAGTGTGAGCACAACAACGAGTTTGAGGCCTTAACTTGGCCTCCAAATTCCCCAGATCTCAATCCAACCGAGCATCTGTGGAATGTGCTGAACAAACAAGTCTGAGCCATGGAGGCCCCACCTCGCAACTTACAGGACTAGGTGATTGGTGTAAAAAAACACACAATTTGAACACCTACCATCTGAAGAAATTTCTGTTTCAGACTGAAATCTCTTTGGCATTTTATGTGGCCTCTTTTTACTTCTCGTGTTTCAATATGAGATGTTTCGGTAACAAGCTGAGATTTCTGGGAGGCTTTGGCACAAGAGTCTGTAAAATACATGTTGAAAAATATTAGATGTCGTTTAGAAATTTTGGCAGTAATCAGAAAAGGTATTAACAACATCACCTTCATGAGTCAGGCAGCACACTTTAATCTTAAAATAGTATCACAAGTTTTTTCAGCAAGAACCGCCTGCACTTTTGCTTGTCAGGAATCACATTGTTTTTTTTACCAACTGCCTTGAGTTCGTGTAGGTCCAGAATCAGAATATTCCCTTTTTAAAATCAATAAATAAATAGATAAAATTAGCATTTCACACTGGATTTTTACATAGTAAGTGTGAGTGTACTATTTTAAAGTTTAGTGAATAAAAGCATACTCCGGTCGTTTCCTCCAACCAAGTGGTTGGGATCATTTCTACAGAATTGTTATCTGCAAAGAGAGAGTTAAAGTGTATGTGTGTATCTGGTTTTCTTCAATCATTATGGCAGTTTTTGTTAGCTGGCGTTCTGGGATTAGTGTCATTTTGGATTGTCTTGACTGCAGTTTGAAACAATCAATCATCCGTGAGTCACATGGGTCTTTGAAAAGTGGTTGAGATTTCTCAAAAACCTTGCACAGTAACATTGGGGAGCCTGACTCATCCATCTCTTCCCTCTCTTCAATGGCCACTCAACACTTTTAAAGCATTGTTTGGTCTTGTGGTTTTGAACTTTGTGGTGAATTTGACCTCTCCATCAGACGTTTGGCCACTTGAACAAGCGGCTTCTTTCCTGACCTTACGAGTCGCTTAAGTATTCCCAGAAAGTTTTTGATTGGGAAAGAGCTGCAAGCAAAATCGCCTCTGCTGGTAAATGAATCACGGAATGCATGTTGTATACAGTTCTTTCATTTTTTCTACAAAATATTTCATCAGCTGACTGTACATAGATTCACAGAAACATGTTCAGTAAACGTGATGGAAGGACCTAAATAGGACCAAAAAATAACATTTTAGGTTGGTCCCCTAAAGGTCCTGCAAACATTATGGGAATGTAGTGTAGAGACTGAGCACTGAACAAGATATGGTCCCAAATTAAACGTCCCCATCTGACTAACAGGGAACCATATGAGAATGTTCTGTTAAAGCTACACTATGTAACTTTTCCGTCCACTAGAGGTCGCCTGTTCAAAACAAAGGCGTAGTTTGATGACGCCACGTTTGAGCGAAGAATCTCGGGACATGTGCCGGTGGGAAACAGTCAGGATAGGACTCGGGCAGAAATCATGTTGATGGATGCGATTATTAACATTACTGTAGTGAAGCAGAGCAGGACCGAGTGTTGTGGAGCTGAGCAAGGCCGCAGGAGCGATTGAAGAGCGGGACTGTTATTATGGCATAGTCGCTGGCGGGACTTTTATTATGACACGGTTGCCGGCGGCACTTCCTCTTCTCCAGTGCTGAGTGTGAGGTAACGCAGCTCTGTTTATCGTATTAGATATATCTGAGTGTGTTGAAAAGGAAGTTATGACGTTCGCTCGGCGGCTGCTATGACACTTGTTCACACTGCAGTGAGAGTAAAGTGTTTCACTGAATAAAACCGGAGACCGAGGGTGACGCAGATATGACGCGATCGACAGGCGACTCCCTCACACGCATAGCTCACACGTCCCGGCTCCTCGGTTAAAATAGCAATTTCTCACGATTTACAAATAGTTGAAAACATTTGGGATATTCTAAGTACTCAACTGAACAAAATATATAACACTGGCCTAGTGGTTTCTGGATGTTTTACTGTAAAAATCCTACATAGTTCACCTTTAATGCCCCAAATGTCCTCTTTATAGCATTGCTGTGTGACCAAATCTGAAAATGGCTGTGCACCGACACTCCCCATTCAACCTGCAAAGAAGAAAGGGAGAAACTGCCCCAAAATAGTTAAATAATCAATAATAATACACAATTAAATTAGAGGGCATACTTGTATATTGTTAGAATAATAATGAAATTGATTCTTTTATTCCCAATGTATGTACAGGGATACGGCCTAATGTAAGGAGGTCTTACTCCCAATGTGTAACCAAGGATGATGCCAAATGTAAAGAGGCCTATGTTAACCACACAGATATGTTATGCATGGTTTTGTGATGTTGGAAATATATAGAAAATGTAGTGGAGGTTTTATAGAGAACCTTTATGTTAGACTTTATAAGAGTCTTATAGGAAAGTGTAGTGGAGGTTTTATAGAGAACCTTTATGTTAGACTTTATAAGAGTCTTATAGGAAAGTGTAGTGGAGGTTTTATAGAGAACCTTTATGTTAGACTTTATAAGAGTCTTATAGGAAAGTGTAGTGGAGGTTTTATAGAGAACCTTTAAACTGGACTTTATAAGAGCCACATGTAGGATAGAAACAGCAAAGTGAAATAAAGAAGTTGTTTATATGGCCAAGGAACTTTTATAAGAAGTTTTTATTTTTACAACTTTTATGTATAAGCTGTTTATAAGGCCGAAAAGCCTAAAGGAGGTTTTTCTTATACAACTTTCATAAATGACTTTGTAAGCATGGAAAAACATGACAACATGATATTGTAAAAATGTTTTACTTTGGTTCATAGCAAGAATACAGACACATGGTTTGGTGAAAATGTTTTATTTGGTTTTATAGTAAAAACACGGAAGCAAAGACTGTTGTAAAAAAAATTTATTTGGTTTTATAGTAAAGACGCGGAAGCAAAGACTGTTGTAAAAATGTTTTATTTGGTTTTATAGTAAAGACACAGAGACAAATACTTTGTAAAAGTATTTTATTGAATAATTGATATGAACACGCTGAGACATGTTTTAGGCAATCTGCTTTATTAAAAAGATGAAGAAAAACACTAAGTCATATGTATAAAGGTCATTTATTAATGTAACCAAGTATTGAATGAAGAAAACAGGTTTTACCCAGGATGATGTCTTGCAGACGAGACGAAGGAGGAGATTAAGGAACCAAGCCAGAAGAAGAAGAATGAAAGAGTACAGAGCATTATATACTAAAATGTTGAAGGAATTGAGGGAGTTGACAATCGTTCAAAATCTAGGATTGGATGAACTGTGCCTATGTAATTGAATATGTGATGAAGAGGTGTGATAATGAAATGGTATATAAGGTATTGATCTCTGTATGAACATCAGAAGCTGAGAGCGTTATGCTGCTTCTCCATTGCTTGATGATCCGAGCCTGACATCTGCTGGTGACACTTGTGAACTGCCGCTTTTGTTACTTAAGACTTTTCTTTTTGTAAACTTTTATTTGATTGTATGTAAAACTTTTTGTTATTGGAAAAATAAATCTACTTATAATTGATTTATAAAAGAAACCGTTTGCCACGTCTCTGCTTTCTAAACGAGTTGATCTGAACCAGACACGGAGGGGGTCTTTTCTTCTAGGGAGTGAGTTTAAATTTATATTTATGATCTAGTTAAGGATTTGACCTGCTTTACCTAGCCTGAGGTTGTAAACTAAAAATAGGTAGAAGGTGTGTGGGATCTAGGTAGATTGTACACCAAATAACAATATTTAAATTAAAAGGAGAAATTTAAGTAATTGTCGATACCCATAGTTCTTAGACTGGGTAAATCCTCTGCTGGTGATTTGATTTCAGCCTGCAGCTCAGGCTGGAAACATATTTCTATCCTGCTTCTGTTACAAATTTGCAGGAACCAATCACAAACCGGCTTATCCACCCGGCGCACTTTTGGCGGGTTTAACACAATGACGGGTAGAGAAGCGATGGATCGTTGGTCTGATTGGTTGAAGGACTATCCAATTGCGTACAGAGTCATTCGAACTATGTCCGTTGATCACACCTCTTGTGCAGTAGAAGATACAGAGCAGACTCCCCAGACCAATGATTGACCAATGTTCCTGTTTAGCCGATACACTTACTAACTTTTAATAAGCAGTAATTATACGTTTATTGAGGGGAATAGAGAATGTGTGTTCCCTAATCTAAAATGTTACCAATGAACAGCCAACTGTTGGAGTTTAGCATAAATACCCTGGTTTGGTGGCAATTTCCTGTAAATGAATGATTGTGGTGGCATATGGTAAAGCTGCATGTGAAGAAAATGGGATATATTATGTATAAAATAAGTGAGGAATAACATGCTGATAACAACATAATGACCATTTGAGAAAATTAACTGTTAGTTGTGTATAGTTTAATGGCACAAATCACAACTGTGACACAATTCTATATTTTTTCAGCCTGCTTTTGTCAGCCTCGGTGGTACTGGAAAAATACACAGGATCCAAAAGCGAGTTAGTTGCTTTATTATACTCAAGTCTCACAAAAAGGAAGATAAACAGGAAGTCCAGAGAAGCAGGACAGACAGGATCCCAGGCAGGAGATGCAGGTGCGCAGGACCGCAGGACCACAGGACCGTGACACAGGGACGCAATGGGCAATCCACGAAGACGATCCTCCAGGAACGAAGACCAGAAATAATCATCGGGAACAGGAACACACACCACACACACACACACACACACACACACAGGAAGCCTGTAACGATCTGACAATGATAGTAGTTGAGTGAGGTGAATAAATAGAGGAGATAATGAGAGATGAGCAATCAGTAGCCACGCCTCCAACACCACACAAACACAGAGAGAGAATGAATCACTAAACCCATGAACCGTGACAGCTTTGCTGACAAACTTTTATCACTACAGAAATCTTGTCTTTCACTGTCATACGGTCATATGCTAAACACAAGCGTACTTTTAATATATTTCTAAAAAGTGTACTAGAAGTACTTTGGTAATAAATATATACTTAATTATACTTTTAAGAAATATGCTTAACACAAGCGTACTTTTAATATATTTCTAAAAAGTATACTATAAATACTTTGGTTATAAATATATGCTTAATTAAACTTTTAAGAAATATGCTAAACACAAGCATCCTTTTAATATATTTCAAAAAAAGTATACTAGAAATACTTTGGTAATAAATATATGCTTAATTATATTTTTAAGAAACATATCTTTCACGAGTTCACACTTACATCAAATTAAATGGAGTAAAGATTATGCGTATTTGGCGTGCTGTCCGGGGGAGGGCTCCGGGCTCGGCATTTTGGCCCGAACCCAGAGTATCCCCCCCCCGTGATAGGATTGGTCTAGAACAAGACTGTATTGCGTTATGGATTTATTCAATCAAGTGAGGAGATGGGGTGGTGGAGGGATGCTAAGAAACTGTCAACGAAAGGAAGGTGAGTCAGCTGTATATAAACACTCCTCCTGTTGTTGATTGAATTGATTAGTTCAGTATGCTCCACTCGTGTTTAATTAGGTTTTAATTATCTGGGCGTGCTCCACTTTGGTTTGATTATATTACGTTATCTGGCGTGCTCCATTATTTAGAAGGTTTAATTATCTGGACGTGCTCCTCCCGAAATTAGTTACTAAAACTTCACTTCACGAGTTCACACGTACATCAAATTAAATGGAGTAAAAGATTATGCGTATTTGGCGTGCTGTCCGGGGGAGGGCTCCGGGCTCGGCATTTGGCCCGAACCCAGAGTATCCCCCAAAATGCAAATAACCGGACAGTGGCCTGGCGTTTTGATAGGCCTGGTTGCTAGACCAGGAGGGCCCGTGTTACCTCCGGTGGGAGCAGCTCACAGCGTCGGGCGGAATGGGTCCTACTGGCCGATGTACTGGGAGCAACCTTGGTTTGGAACGATCGATCGGGAAGGCTCTTACAACATCTGAGGGGGGCCCGGCTCACTGCAACAGACGAGAACAATCCCACCAGTTGATGAATGAGGAGCATCCTCACAAATTACCGATTGGGAAAGCTCGTGCGTCGTCTGAGGGGGGGTCAGGCTCACTGCAACAGACGAGAAACAACCCTACCGCCCGATAAACGAGGAGCGGTCTTAAATTTAAAATTACCGATCGGGAAGGCTCTTGCAACATCTGAGGGGGGCCCGGCTCACTGCAACAGACGAGAAACAATCCCACCGGATGATAAATGAGGAGCATCCTCACAAATTACCGATTTGGGAAAGCTTGTGCGACGTCTGAGGGGGGTCAGGCTCACTGCAACAGACGAGAAACAACCCTACCGGCCGATAAACGAGGAGCAGTCTTCAATTAAAAATTACCAATCGGGAAGGCTCTTGCAACATCTGAGGGGGGCCCGGCTCACTGCAACAGACGAGAAACCATCCTACCGGCTTATAAATGAGGAGCATCCTCAAAAATTACCGATTGGGAAGGTTCTTGCGACGTCTGAGGGGGGTCAGGCTCACTGCAACAGACGAGAAACAACCCTACCGGCCGATATACGGGGAGCAGCCTTGAATTAGAATGACCGATCGGGAAGGTCCTTGCAACGTCTGAGGGGGGCCTGGCTCACTGCAACAGACGAGAAACAATCCCACCGGATGATAAATGAGGAGCATCCTCACAAATTACCGATTTGGGAAAGCTTGTGCGACGTCTGAGGGGGGTCAGGCTCACTGCAACAGACGAGAAACGAGCCCTACCGGCCGATGAATGAGGAGCAGCCTTGAATTAGAATGAGCGATCGGGAAGGTCCTTGCAACGTCTGAGGGGGGTCAGGCTCACTGCAACAGACGAGAAACGAGCCCTACCGGCCGATGAATGAGGAGCAGCCTTGAATTAGAATGAGCGATCGGGAAGGTCCTTGCAACGTCTGAGGGGGGCCAGGCTCACTGCAACAGATGAGAAACAATCCTACCGGCTGATAAATGAGGAGCATCCTCAAATTACCGATTGGGAAAGCTCTTGCGGCGTCTGAGGGGGGCCTGGCTCACTGCAACAGACGAGAAAGAACCCTACCGGCCGGAAAAGACGGAGCAACGAGATTTAACGTGCGCGAAATTTTATTTTATTTATTTATTTTTTTTACGGAGCGTCTTGTGAAACACAAAGATGTGAAACACCCGGCAGGAGAGCTCTCACAGCATCCGACGGGAGATCGAGACTCACGGCAATCGGAGAGGTAGCCTCGCTGGCAGACGGGTGGAAGGTAAAGCATAGAGGTATGTCCAGGAGGGCCCTCGCTGGACAGAAAAAGAAAATATGGATAGTAGATGGTTGAGCCTCGCCAGATGGAAGAAAGGTTAAAATATGCAAGTCTAGGGTTATAAAATAAGGGTTTGATGGGCTTTCCTGATGTGGAACCGGTCGGTCCTGATGTAGCTTTGGAAAGCATCTGACGACCATCTTCCAAGAGCTTGGATTTGCTGCTGGGAGAGGCCTTTTTTCGCTGCTGTTGTTGCTGCCCCTATGCGAAAGGAGTGACTTGAAAAATTTTCCGCTGGGGTACCTGATTGCTGGAGAACGGTTTTGAGATGTTTTTGGAACCAGAAGCGTGTAATGGGTTTGTTGGAAGAGTCTATAAAAAGGGGTTCGGAAGGAGATTTAGCCTGAAATTTCCTAATTTGGAGGTACGCAAGAACGGTTTGGTATGGTTGAATTGGAGACGGGATGTTGAAAATGTAAATTGAATGACCTTTTTTAGCTTGGTCTGTCTTGCTTCGTTTGATTAAGTATGATATGGTTTCGCCATCGAGTACTGATAAGTCCGAAATGGTGGGGTGTATTTTTGGGTCGAATTTGGAAGTGATCGCGATTTCGGAGCATCTGAGAAAACCGAAAAAAGCTAAAATAAACATGGTGTCGAGTGTGCGGGCTGTGTCGAGGGGCTGGTAATTTGTACGAAGTGTATGGATGCATTTTGTGAGAACATCTAGTGTTATGGGTTGTCTGCTGTCAGGGCGGATGGGCTGTGATCGCTGAATCCCTTTGATCAGGAGGGAGGTTTGAGAATTATTTATCTCTTGGGAGGGAGCGCCGTAAATCAGTTTGTGGAAAAATTGGATGCCGCTCAGGTAGCCTTTGATGGACCCGACTTGGAGGCCCTTAATATTGTTGAGATAGGAGATGAAAGAGGTGATTGCAAGGAGAGAGAAATCAGGAAACTGTAATCTATATGAAAGGTGGAAAGATTTGAAACATCTCCACGCTGTCACATAGGATTGTATAGTCCTGGGTGAAACAGCTTGGAGGATGCTGTTGAGTGATGCGTCAAGGAGGGGTTTTAGCGGGTGGTTTAAGGGAATATCAGTTCTGAATAATGAGGTACTGGAGTTGGGAACTGATCCGCCTCTGGAGCCAATGTCCTGAATTTCTGAAACAGAAAACGAGACAGAGAGTCAGCAATTAGATTTTCGGACCCTGGGACATGTTTTGCAAGAATAATAAATTGATCACAGGCTGAGATCCAGATGAGACGTCTTAGAAGGGGCATCAAGGCTAATGAATGAGAGCGGCCTTTATTAATGCACTGGACTGTCGCTTCGTTGTCGCAATGCACTAATATGCTGCTAGCCGTCCATTCTTTCCCCCCACAGAAAAGCCGCTACAACGAGAGGGTAAAGCTCAAATAGCGCTGAGGACTGTGACATGTCCTGAAGCTGTGGTGGCCAAGGAGATGCGAACCAGCGACCCTGGAAAAAACCCCCGAAGCCAACTGAAGGAGCCGCATCTGTAAAAAGTTGGATGTCAACGGGGGAAGAAACAAGATTGTTGTAGAAGAAAGACAGGCCATTCCACTGGTTAAGGAAAGTTATCCATAACTTAAGTTCGTCGCGGCACGATTTAGTTATTAAAATGAGGTCCTCTAGTGCATGAACCGAAGATGCGAGTGAGAGGAGATGCGAGATGAAAGGGCGGCCTTGCGGAATAATGCGCATTGCGAAATTTAAGTGACCTAGCAGTGATAGAAGTTCGCGTTTGGAACAGTGGGAATTATCTAGAAAGGTAGAGGAGATGAGAATTATCCTATCAATTTTTTCTTTTGGTAATGAAGCTTGGAAGTTTTTTGAATCCAATTTAATGCCGAGAAACTCAATGGATGTGGCAGGACCCATGGTTTTTTCCTGGGCAATGGGGATTCAGAGTTCGGAAAAAACGTTTGAAACGGTGAGGATATGTGCTGCCGGGATGGTGTCGGGAGGCGAGATGATTAGAAAATCATCTAGCAGATGAATGAGGTGAGGAATGGCATAATTGTTCGACAAAATCCAACAAACAGCTTCTGAAAGCATGTCGAAAATCTTGGGGGTGCTTTTACATCCGAACGTTAGGCGTACAGCAAAATAGAACTTCTCGTGCCAGCGAACCCCAAATAGGTGCCATGAATCTGGATGAATGGGCATCACTTTGAAAGCAGAAGTGATGTCGAGTTTTGCAAGCCAAGCGCCTCGACCTGCGATTTTAATCATCTCGATTGCCTGATCTATGTCATGGTATTTGAGAGAGAATTCGTCGAGAGGGATCAAGCTGTTTATACTCGGAAACTGGGAATTGTGTGGAGCTGAGAGATCGATTATAAGACGTTTTTTACCCGAGAATTTTGCCACTCCGATGGGGCTAATGCGAAAAGTTTTGAAGGGAGAATCGTTAAAAGGGCCTATCATAAAACCTGACTCGACTTATTTTTTAATCAGGTTGTCTACGACTTCGGGTTCAGCGAGAGCAGATTGGAGATTATTGCAGATGGTATTCTGGGAAAGCGGGCATTCGACGCCGGGTATGAAGCCGTGTTCGAGGCCGGACAGCAAATAATCCGTAAATTCAGCGTTCGGGTGGTGAGCCAATTCGATGGACAGACGAGAAATATTTACAGGAGTCGATAAGTAATTATTTGGTTTTTTATTCAGTGATTTGAACACGGGGCATACATATCGTGCGTGAGCACCACTACAGAAACTGCAGATATGCAAAAATTTACAGCGCTGTCTGCTGCAGTTCCCTGAATTAAATTTGTTGCAGGACTGCCTGTCTTCGAAGCGGGGGGGATCCCTTCTAAAATCGTTGTTTGATGAGTAGGTTGCAGGTCGTGGCACATAACTGGTAGACCTAACCTGGGTTGTCTCCGGGCGGGGGGGGTGAGGGTTAATCTGAGGACACGATGTCGTAGAATGTGCCACTGACCTGCAAACAGCGCACGAAATGTTCCTGCAGCCTAGGAACACTCTGCTATGGAGATCCGTGTCTAGGGCGCCCCAGTAAGCGCACTGATTCCACTGGGCGAGCCGCACGGCACATTTTGCAGCGAAGAGTTTGTGGTAGGTGTAAAAATGTCCTCCCCCATAGGACAGCGCGAGCTCGGCTATTATGGCCAGATAATCATTTAGCTCACGGCGCCTGTGGGGAAAAACTGAACAAATTATATCTGTGAAACGGGAAAAAGCAATCGAAAATTCGGGAAAAGAAAGTAAGCGGGATGATTGTGGGTTGGTTTTTTTTAAAGTGACTGAAATATCCCCGCAGTCTATCTGCCGGTTTGTGTCTGACACGGGGAACATGGAGAGGAGAGATGACAAATCAATGTCCACACCTGCCAGGATCTGAGCCCGGATGTTTTGCTTCACTGGAGGCGGCTCAGAGGAAACGGCGTTAGAAGGGACGGGCATCGGTGTTGCTGTGAGGAGAGAAAACGAGGATTTAGTTTGCAGAAGGGGGTTGGAAGAGAGAGGAGCCTGGGCTGCTTCTGGAGCTTGGAGGAAAAAGTTGTTGGGAGCATGAGAGAAAGGAGGATACATGTGAGACATAGAAGCTCGTGTTGTGAGTAGGGCCGGTGTTGCGTTTACTGGAGCTGCAGGCCACTGAAAAGAAGAAGTGTTAGCGAGTGTTGGAAATGACTGTTGTTGATTTTGATCTTGGGCTGCTAGCAAGCTCGCGCTAGCATCTGCGGTGGGAGCTGCAGGCCACTGAAAATGAAAAGGGTTAATAACTGTTGGAGGAGCGAGCTGAGAGGCTGGAGGCAGGCCGGCAGGCCCAGCTACAAGCGTCGCTACAGCGGGAGAAGCCACGGTGCGAGGTTGTTCCTCGGGTGCGAGCCAATGAGGCCTTGACGCGGTAGAGTCTGGAGCGCGTCCCAGGCTCGCTGAAGGCCTGTTGCTGCGGCTTGTCACTCGAATCGCGCCGGATCTTGTACGGAGAGGAGAAGGTGTCGAACGGGGTGAATCCTGAGCCCTGCAAGCTCTATTCTGCCTGCTGTAGGCTGAAGTGGGCTTAGGAGAGCGGTAGGCTGGCTGCAAGCTGACGTAAAGGCTGTACAGTTCCGCTTTGTTCAATTTCCGCGAGAACTGCACGTCGGAATTCGCCAGCGCTTGCCTCAGACCTACTACCGTCCACTTCCCGATAGCTGGGATCGTCGGGACGGCCGAGATGTAAGAGGAGGCCGGAGAGGGATTTGGCTGTCTCGCTGGTGGAGGCGAGGGTTGGCCTCGGCGTCTTGGTGAGCGTGAGGCGGATCGAGCAGGCTGGCGGCCGTGCTGAGAAGCCTGGTGCTCGGGTGCGGAATCCAGCGGCGGAGGAGTGGGCCTAGGGCCGGCAGATTGCGGCGGAGGGTCCCGAGGAGAGCTGGTTTCCTGGTCAGAGGAGGAGGATTGGATTTGCGACATTGTAGCAGACGGTCAGACCAACAATGCTAAGAAACTGTCAACGAAAGGAAGGTGAGTCAGCTGTATATAAACACTCCTCCTGTTGTTGATTGAATTGATTAGTTCAGTATGCTCCACTCGTGTTTAATTAGGTTTTAATTATCTGGGCGTGCTCCACTTTGGTTTGATTATATTACGTTATCTGGCGTGCTCCATTATTTAGAAGGTTTAATTATCTGGAAGTGCTCCTCCCGAAATTAGTTACTAAAACTTCACTTAGTGTATTTATTTATGCAATATATAATACATATATAATGCAAAATATATATAATATGTTTATGCATTTATCTTTTTAATATTTTCAAAAGATATTTAAAAAAAAAACGTTTAACATTTAAAATGTACCAAATTATAATGTATTATAAACATTTACAAACTATTATTAAGCATTTCAATATGCATACTTATTCATATCATAGATTTATATGTTTGTAATAGGCTACTACTGAAATTCCCATAAGGATTTCAACATCATATTATTTGAAATGCATCATAAACACTGATCTATATAGAGAACCGTGATCATAAATCATAAATCTTTAATAAAAAAATCCCTGTTTTTACTTGTGTTTAAATTCAAACCACACATGATTAAACTCCTGATTGGTTCCAGAGCCGATGAGCGGCTCTGATTGGTTCTCATGATAATAATGAGCTCGGCCTCGCTCGTACCTCAGATTATCTGATGCTGTGCGTGTATATGTTGCTTGAATGCGATTATAAATCTAAATTTAAACTATAAATCATATAGAGCGATCGTGTCTCTTCAGAGGACTTTGAGGAAAACATGTGATTCATATGGATTACTTGGGCGATGTTTTTTGCGATGTGCATTTTGAAATGTGATCAGTTTTGGCGACTTGTATTTCATCGGAGGGTTATAAATCTCATTATTTTGTGACTCCAGGTAAGATTTGAATTTAATCAACGTTATTTTCTATGCCAGTCGTATTTTTGACATAAAATGTATTTGACACTTTTTCGTTTTCAGTTAATGTACATTCAATTTGACCAATCAGAGCCAAAGTCACATTTAATCGAAGCAAACATGAAGAGATGAAGATACTGCCCACAGAAGTTTCTGGTAAGTTTTAAAAGCTGTTTGCATAAATAAATAGCTCACTGTTTAGTTTTTTCCTAGGTGGATAGGGCTGCTATGCATTTGCTAGCTAACAGTGGAATACCGCTGTAACATGATACTGACACCAGCCAATGTTAGATATCTAGCAACTTCAGCACTATAGTCATATATAAAGTCCCTTTCTAAAGACTTTGATGAATCTGTTTAAAATTGACCTGGTGACATTTGTCCGTCTTAAAACAACTATAAAACATTGTCCAATACATGGATTTCTCGGCGACGTCATCACTGCTTGCGCACGCACCCGAGAGGCAGAAAGAAGAAACCTGTGTTGTAGGTTAGCAGCGGCGTGTCTGTAAGTCAAAATGCCAAGGAGTTGCTGCGTGGTTAATTGTACCCAGAGGCGTAGCAAGCTTTTCAAAAGTGTGGGGGATGGATATGGTTTGTTTGTTAACAATAAAAACGATGAATACAATGACAGAAGCGTACAAAAGGTATAACATACAAGATATATAATATATTATACATACCTCGTTTTTTTTAACCACAGTGTTCGGTTGGGTTCTGATGGCTAGTCACATCAGTTTTGCCATTCTATTCTTAGGTGACGGGGACAGAAAGAGGTTAAGGAGAAAAAAAAATGCTATTTTTTTTTAAATTTTACTTAAAAGACTTGAAAAACCTTACTTAAACTTAAAACTTTGCTTAAAAAAACATACACATTCCTAGTGAATAGTATAATATATAATAAATATACATAAAGATTTACACTGGCCGCTCAAAGCTGTACAGCAGTATTTAAGTATGAGATTTAATGAATAAATGTAAAAATAAAACACTACATAGACTTCACTATAAAATATACATTGATTCTTATTAAAGCTACTGTATTAATGTTTTTCAGTCAAGAACAGAGTGATTTTCTATGTCTTTTGTAGTTTTATTAACATTAACATCCCCTTAGTAGGAAATAATATGGAAGTCAATGGCTACCATCAACTGTCTGGTATTCAACTGTCTGTGTTCAACAGAAGAAATTAATACAGGTTTGGAACAACATTAGAGTGAGTAAATAATGACAGAATTTTAGAGGTGAACTGTCCCTTTAAGGACAGCGTGTTCTCTAAAGGCTGCGCTGCTGTCAATGTAAGACGTGCATCTAATATACAGATTCACGCGAATTTACTTTCACTTCACACATAACCGACTGTTTTATGTTAACCTTGTGTGTATTTGACAGTATTAGTGCAGTAAGACTACTTAGTCCAGTAATCAAGTTTAGTGCGCGCACTCTGCGCGTTAAAGCGGTGCATAAGCACACGAATAATAATGATTGTGATTGTGAATAACTATAGTGTTCCGTGATTATAACGCTCTGACACCAGCATTACAAGCGTGTCTAGCACTGTGTATAGTGATTGGATATTTGCTCATATCAGCGCGTAGACTCACTGCAAAAAAAAAAAACCAGCAACTCACAAGCGCGAATTGACCCGTGAATGCCGTACCGAACGGTTTAATATTATAATGAGGATTGTGGCATCCCTAAAGCGTTTGTGCAAAACTGCGGGAAAACTGCAGAAAAAGTGTGGGTGTTGAACCCTCTCACCGGGAAAGTAAAACACCCACATCCCCCACGGGTGCGACGCCCCTGATTGTACCAACAGAGCCAGTGCTGGGTGCCTGATGTTTAACATACCTAGGGGGAAGCATGCGTTTGACAAAAAATTATCATTATCATTCATACATGTATCACAGCAACACTACAAAATTAAAGACAGATTCAACTAAAATCACGTTTTATTGAGTCAGCAGTTATACAAACAATAAGGAAAGCTTCAATACTTAAGGTTGTTGCAGTAGCGGACCAGCTGAACGATCTGTCTTTCTGCCTCCAGGATGCGCACGCACCCTGTAATGTTTGTAAACAGGAAACCCGTGTATGCATCGGCAGAAAACATCATTAGTAATTTTAACATGTACAACATTACATTAACGTTATTTTTATTTGCAAAATGTAGTTGTGTATTTATTTCTGATTTCCTGATACATTTTGTCAGGGTTCTCCTCTGACAGCTCTGTATGTTTTGTCTTTGTTTAATGTGTCTTTGTTTGTGTTGTGCATGAACACATGGCTTTGTCTTGGTTTGTGTTTGCCATGTATTCCCTGTGTCCTGCCTCCTTGTTTCCTGTTACCACGCCCCCTTGTTTAGTCCTTGTCTAGTCCTCATTGATTAACTGATTGTGTGCTCACCTGTTCCTTGTCTGAGTGTGCTCACACTTTCCTCATGTTTTCTGCTCCTTGTTTGTCCGAGTGTGTTCACCTGTTCCTCATGTTCTCTGCTCCTTGTTTGTCCGAGTGTGTTCACCTGTTCCGCTTGTTCTCTGATCCCTTTATAAGGTGTGTTCTTTCCCTCATGTGGTTGCTGGTTCATTATACGTTATACCTACGTGTGTTATACTAGTAGTGCTAAGTGTTTGTGCTGCCTTTTGGTCTTGTCTCCTCTTGTTTTCTGTCTCTAGTTCCTGTCCTGCAAGTAGAGCTTCCCTGGCAGGTTGCTCTCCTTGCCTTAGCTGAAAGCTTGGTGAGTTTCCTGATATGACCTGACTGCATTACCTAGGAATCCTGCCTGGCCATCGCTGGTATCCTCTGGTCTCATGCTGCTCTGTCAGAACTGCTCTCCCGTCTACCACCTTCTGGAGCTAGTTATTGTGGCTGCTCTTCCTGCCTGTGATTGTGCTCCTAACCCGCCTACTGTTTGGACTGTTCACCTCCTCACCATTTCTTGTCTTGTCTGCTGTTTGTCAATAAACCCCTGATCACTCATTCCTGCATTTGAGTCCTCTCTCATCGAACTGTGACACATTTGGCTTCATGGTAATGAGGTAAATGATCTTTGAAAAGTTTGAGGTAACACTTTTCAATACGGTTGTATTATTTAACATTAGTTAATGCATTAGTTAACATGAACTAACCATGAACAACACCTCTGTTCAGCATTAGTTAATCTCTGTTAACGTTAGTTCATAAAAATCCAGCTGTTCATGGTTTGTTAATGTTAGTTCACAGATTTTAATAATGCATTAGTAAATGTTGAAATTAACATTAACAAAGATAAATAAATGCTTTATAAGTGCAGTTCATTATTAGTTCATGTTAACAAATAATGTTAACCAATTAACCTTATTGTAAAGTGTTACCAAGTTTGAAATAACCATGTTATATGAACATACATTTACTTTGTCTTGAGCTGACCAGCCAACTATGGCAACGTTGATTGGTGTTTATATTTGTTCAAGCTTGACAACCTGCCTTTTTGTTTATTTTCTAAAATAAATTTTTAATTTCAGATATGTACAAAGATTAAATTGTAAAAAGGAATGCTTAAGAGGGTGTACATCTGAAACTGCTGAGGCTGTGAAGGGTTTTGGTTATATTACCCACCAGCTACATTCATTGTACTCACGTCATTCTTAAAAAGAAAACAAATCATTCATCATTTGTCTGCCTGTTTTTTGTGAAATATTAATTAATTTGTTTTTCCCTTTAGATCAGCTGCTATAGAAGACAGAGTTCAGAGACAAGCAAAGAAGAGAGAAGTAACTATGATTTAATCTCGTATAACCTCTGTTGTACAGATTTTGAATCATGCCTAATGGAGGGTGATTCGGTCAGTCTTGATAGGAAATTTATATCACAACTGGCTCCAAATGGCTAATTTCTGTGCTTCCTTTGAGTCATTCATGTAAAAATCTGTTATTTAATTGTTTTTGTTTTTCGGTAAAGCCCCAGGTCACTTTTCATAGTCGTCCTGGTGAAAGGATTGAAAATAATCAAAGATATTTGATATTTGAAATCCAACAAAGAAATTTGCTTTACTGTTGTCAACACATTTGCTTAACAGAAGGGCCTGGAAGACAAAAGGGCAGGCCTGTAGGCCGCAGGGGGTGCCACACCTTTTACAGTGGGGGAAGTTTGGTCAGTTTGAATGTTATGTGTGAGTTGGGTCTGATTGGTCAGTTTAAAAGAATACATTTGGTTTCAGTCACATGGTCAAGGAATATATAAAAGAAGATTGGAACTGTGGCTCTCTCTCTTTTTTCCTCTGGCTCTTGAAGTCATCTGGGCTTCTTGTCTTGGCTCTTTTCTTCTCTCTCCCCCACTCTCTTCCCCCCCCCTCTCTTCCCCTCTCTCTCTCTCTCTCTCTCTCTCTCTCTCTCTCTCTCTCTCTCTCTCTCTCTCTCTCTCTCTCTCTCTCTCTCTCAGGTAACATTGTATTCATGCTGTGTAAGATTAATGGTATAAGTTTATCATCTCATTTATCCATTTTGAAACTATTTTAAGTGTAACCATAACCAGATTTTGTCATTAAATCCTTTCTATTACAAATACTGTGCTAACCAGTTTTGATTTAGTATTGACTTTGAAGTGCTCCCTATTGCAATACAATATAGTCACATTATAGCAACGCTCTCCCACATATTTTGCTATTGTAACTGCGCTTATCTCCGTCGTTGGTATGAGTTGCAGTGGGTGGAAATAGACAAGAAATGTACAGTTTTATTCCATCTTTCTGATAACGTTTTTTAGTCTAATGGCAACCCTGTAGATTGAACCATCTACAGGAGTCCACTCTTACACTGGCATGCCATTTTGCACTACTTCTTATTTCCTTAAATATCTGCAACAGAGGTGAAGAATGCATGTTATCATGACCACAATAGACACATTAATTGGAAATATAGGTTAAAATAAACCACAATAAAGTGGCGCAGGGGTAATACTGATGTGTTTTATGTCGTAGAATAAAACGTGAAAGTGTCTTGAGCTTGTGTTCACCACAGACCTTATTTCAGCCATTTAAACAAAATCGCATTCAAAAAACACATTGACTTCGGTACGAGAGAACCGGAAGTGCCAAATGCTAACAAGTGATGTAAATGGTAATTGGACTGCATTTATATATGTTGAAATACCCCAACCTGGTATATAATCTGAAATACACAGGTTGCATTATTGCTTAAAATAACAATATCAGTGAGTAGAGATTCATCCGTCACTGATATTGTTATTTGAAGCAATAATGCAACCTGTGTATTTCAGGTTATATACCAGGTTCAGGTATTTCTCTTCTAATCTTATGTTCATTGTAACTCATAGAGTGCTGTATAGTGACGACAGACAAGAGGACACAAATGGACAAGCTTGATGAAGATAAAGTCAAAGATTTGAAAGGTAAACTGAGAAGTCACGAAATTGTAATGCATATTCTATGTAAATTATATATTAAATATTATATTCAAACATGGATGCATAACTGTTAATCATTGATTAATTTTATATAAATTATTTTTTCCCTTTCACAGATCCTGTGATGAAGTCTTCAAACATTACGGTGTCTGAATCGCAAGCCCTAAGTTGCAGAAAATGCAAGTCGTACTCCGAAGTGAGCGTCCACTTGAAGATGATGTGGCATTTAAACTCTTCTGTTTCTTTGTTTGGTTCAGCCTTTTGCACGCTTGTTTGTTAAATAAAAAAAAAAGTCCCAGATGAAAAAGACACTATTAAATGTATTACAAATGTACTTGTATGTTTTTAGTACAATTCAAATATAATTTACACCTACTACCTGAATTTCAATTGCATTTCTAATACATTTAATAGTATGTCTTTCACCTGGGCTTTGTTTCTGACTTTTATTCAATTTCATATTCATAGTGTGCTTTTCAGTAATTTAGGTATAACTTAAATGTTCTACAAGTGGATGAAAATAGCTCTGCCATAGCATTTCACTGATCTTTCATTTATTATGTATTTTTCAAGAGATTATGTATGCTGCTGTACTTTTTTAATGTACTCAAAGAATTTATTTTGTAATGTGTGTATATAATGATATAGTACATTAGAGTGTTCTAGATTTCAAAGTGTGTATGTGTCTTAACATTTATATTTAATAATTTTGCACCTTTTTATACCATTTTGAATACTGAAAAAACAGCTTTAATATACTAGTAGTGTAATACTAATGCATTTCTAATGTACTAAAAATGCTATTAAAATGTTCTTTAAGTGCATTAAAATGAATTATTAAAAATATATTTTAAAGAAATACATTTAAATTGCACTAAATGTACTTAAAGTTGTTCCATTTTAGCACAATTTAATATATTAAAATATATTGCAAATAGCTTAAAATTGATCTTAAGCATATCTTAAAATGCACTTAATATACTTAAAGTTGTTTCAAAATAATACATTTAATATGCATTTAGTATAGTATAATTTAAATATAATAAATATGTCCAAAAAAGCACAATTGATATATATTTCTTTTTCACCTGGGTAGCTACCCATTTAAGCTTGATTTTCTTGTATTACTACTTCAGTGATACAAATGGTACAAACATAAGAGATATTATTTGTCCTGATCAAACAGATCAATGTTTCTTAAGGTTTGTAAGATTGATAATTGATGAAGAAATCAATTTGGATAAAGGTTACTTTTAAATGATTAAAGGTTCCGTTATACGTAATATTGTCTGTACAACAAGCAAATCATATTCATAGACTCATGAATATTAATACCATTTGAATTAATTATTCCCCGAAACTCATTGTTGCTACACGCATTTGATTTAACCATTTGAAGATTTTCATTTCTATCAAGGGTTGTTAATAATTCAAACCCAATTTGATGTTGAGTCATGTTTAAAGCTTGTTTGAATTCTGTAAAATTGCTTTAGTCGGGATCTACACACTTAGAGATCATGCCATGTTTCTTTAAAGAGGGAAATGTAACATCCTGATGTTATTAATGCCTCAGTTACACTGAGTACGATATATGTGTGACGTCATTATCGCGAGACTACCGGATGGTTGAAAAACCTTGTGTGTGAAAAACATGAGGCTTGAGTAAACAGTGATTGAAGCTACACCAGTCTCTTCTCTTTATTACATATAAAGCTAGAAAACCTGCCAAATGGCAAATACAACACATACGTCACAAACAACAGCAGATGGCAGTAGAGCTCTGATTCTGTTACAAAACACTTAAAGCATTACATGAACGCACTGAATACTAGCATTAGTGCAGACTGTGTGCAGATTATTTACAGTGAAAGTCCAAAAATCCAAAAAGTTGAAACAAACTATGAACAAAATCCAAAACATGAAACAAAGAAACACTACACAACCAGACAAGACTCATACATCATAATTTTATAAATTATATTATTTATACCTCCATGTTGTAACGCTCAGGTTCTATGAAGATGAAGATAGCACAGGGTTTAATAATAAAATTCAAATAAAAAGCCAACAGTGTGCAAACAATACCGGACAATGAACTGAAAATAAGCAGGAACCTAAATACACAGATGATTGAAGGGGTGGTATCACACACAGTTTCTGTCAATCTTGAGTACATATAGAGTCGTACTGCATCCTTCATATCTCCGAAAAGTCTTTAGTTTTATCACATTTATAAAAGAAAGATACGCTGTACCGAGTCTTTCCGAGAAAAAAAAAACAGAGCAGCTGGAGGCTTATCGTGTGGGAGGAGCTAAAGAGTCACCAGCGCACGCAGCGTCTGAAAGCTGCGACATCCTTAGAAAACATGGTCCTATCAATCAGATTCAACCACACATATATGATCCAGAATCAGATCCAGAGGCTGAAAATGAAGAGGAGGAGCAGCAACAACGACTACAGCAGGACGTCTCTATGTGGTATGTACTGTGTGAACGGCAACTTGGGTTTAATATGAAATAATTCATTTAGTTCAACATATTTTCCCACTCTTTGTGTATTGTTGTTTGGAGTGGTTTTACAATAAACAAAAAGACACCTATAGTGGTCAGCTAAACAAATGTATGTAAACACACACCATACATCGCATGCTCCATTGATAAATTAACTATACGTTCATGTTGTTTACTTGATGTGCACTTACGCGCCGATAACCAACAACACACAGACATTTAAAGCAGCTTTACTCAGCGCTTTTAAACCACAGTCTTGAAAACACTCTTGTGTTATTAGGTGTTCAAGATTAGATACTGTGTCTGTATCTGTACTGTAATGTATGATACTCAGTTTTAGGGAATTTGGATACTTGGAATTTGAAAATTTGAATTTTACACTTGTCAGACTACTGTCATAAGTAACACCTGAGGAAAAGCATGAATGTGTGGTATGTCGTCTGTTGCTCAATAACTGCAGCATGCTTTTAATGTTACACATTAATTTATCAGGCTAAACACCATCTTGTGTTGGAAAGAGGTTAAAAGTTTATTCAAAGTTGACACATTTGGTCTCCTATCAATGCTCTGTGTATTCATATCATATATGGAGCATTTCACAGGTTTATGTACAGTATATATGATTTGATATCAAGAGAAAAACTTTAAAAAGCTCTTGAAACTGATACTGTACTTGAGATTTTACATAGTAAGGTTGAGATTACTTCCACCTGCAATTTCTTTATCACTTCATCTGTAAATTCTGACCGTTTTGTAGAATAACACAAGGATAAACATGGAAACTTCTTTCTACACAAGAAAAAAATTAGTAAGCAATGCCATTGTAAATGCCATCAGCAAAGTGTGTCTTATTGGTCATGATTTCGCTTAAACTTTTAATCAGCTCTCAGCTCCTTGGTTATCTGATTTTATTCGTGAACATCGGACAACACTCAGGGCAGCAGAGAGGAAATGGCATAAATCAAATCACCCATCAGATCTAGCTAAGTATCAGTCTTTGCTCTCATCCTTCTCGAATGAAGTACACGCAGCTAAATATTCTTATTTCCAAAACAAAATCAGCAGCACCTCAAACTCACGCACACTATTCAGAACATTCAACTCTCTGCTCTGTCCTCCTCCACCACCTCCCTATCTCCAGACGACTTTGCACAATTCTTCACAAACAAAACAACAACTATCAGCAATCTGTTCTCACCCCCACACACTGTGGATTTTAGATCAGCCACTTCCACGACCGAACATACTCTCTCCTCATTTTCCACACTCACTGAGGCCGAAGTATCTAAACTTTTCCTCTCCAGCCATCCCACCACCTGTCCTCTCGATCCCATTCCCTCACACCTCCTTCAAGCCATCTCTCCTACTCTCCTTCCTGCACTCACACACATCATCAACACATCGCTCTGCACTGGCACTTTCCCTACCACTTTCAAGCAGGCTCGGGTAACTCCACTGCTTAAGAAACCCACTTTAAACTCATCACTCATAGATAACTACAGACCTGTCTCTCTCCTGCCATTCATAGCAAAAACTCTTGAACGAGTTGTTTTCAACCAGGTTTCATCCTTCCTCTCACAGAATAACCAGCTGGACTCGAACCAATCCGGTTTCAAAAGGGGCCACTCCACAGAGACTGCATTACTGTCGGTCACCGAAGCCCTACGGATAGCTAAAGCTGAGTCCAAATCATCAGTCCTTGTCCTCCTTGATCTATCTGCTGCCTTTGACACGGTAAATCATCAAATCCTTCTGTCCACCCTCTCATCACTGGGCATCACATGGACTCCGCTCCATTGGTTTGAATCTTATCTCACAGGTAGGTCCTTCAAGGTTGCCTGGAGAGGAGAGGAATCCCAAGCGCATCAACTGACCACGGGGGTTCCTCAGGGCTCAGTGCTTGGACCTCTCCTTTTCTCCATTTACACTACTTCATTAGGTCCCATCATACAGGCACATGGCTTCTCATATCACTGCTATGCTGACGACACTCAGCTCTACCTTTCATTCCAACCAGACGACCCCACAGTAGCTGCACGAATCTCCGGCTGTCTGGCTGACATCTCTGCATGGATGAGTAAAAATCACCTACAGCTCAACCTGGCAAAGACTGAGTTCCTCATCTTTCCCGCCAGTCCCACTATGCAACATGACTTCACCATCCAGCTAGGTGCATCCCTGATCTCCCCTTCAAAATCAGTCAGAAATCTTGGAGTTACATTTGATGACCAGTTGTCCTTCAGAGATCACATTGCTAAGACAGCTCGCTCTTGCAGGTTTGCGCTCTACAACATCAGGAAGATCAGACCGTTCCTAACAGAACACGCAACACAGCTTCTTGTCCAGGCCCTGGTTATTTCTAGACTTGACTACTGCAATGCGCTTCTGGCTGGACTCCCCTCTTGTGCGATCCAAACACTTCGAATGATCCAGAATGCAGCGGCACGTCTGGTCTTCAACGAGCCCAAAAGGACCCACGTCACACCACTCTTCATCTCTCTGCACTGGCTACCACTCGCTGCTCGCATCAAGTTTAAGTCGCTGACGCTTGCCTACAGAGCCACCACGCACTCAGCTCCTGCTTACTTTGACTCGATTCTACGTCGCCACACCCCCACCAGAAGCCTTCGTTCAGCTAAGGAGCGAAGGCTTGTGGTACCATCACAGAGAGGCAAAAAATCCCTCTCCAGAACATTCTCATTCAACGTTCCCAGCTGGTGGAATGATCTGCCCACCGCCATCCGAAATGCGGATTCATTGACAACATTCAAAAGTCAACTAAAAACTCATCTCTTCCGTGAGCACTTAACCTCCTAAAAAAAAAAAAAAAAAAAAAAACTTTCCTTTCCTCTTTTCCTCCTCTTTCCCTCCCTACTCTAGCCTGTGCTACACTGAGAAATGTACACGGACCAAGTATTTCAGGCACTTGTTGCGCTCACTCGACTCTTCACGACCAATCGCTTATTGTACCCCCAAGTTGTAAGTCGCTTTGGATAAAAGCGTCTGCTAAATGCATAAATGTAATGTAAATGTAATGTAAATGTAAATGTAAATGTAGCTCTCGGGTACTGGAGGTCAGTGAACTCTATAAATCTGAACACAATCTTCTTTATACCTACAGTGTAAACACTCAAAAAGGTGTGTGTTTTTCAGGAGATGTTTTGTAGAGGAAAAGGCCTTCGGCATAACCACATATGATGCTGCTCGGCAGGTCTGAATTCTAACGTCTTATCTTTCAGGATATTGTATTTATCACAGCACTCAACATACTAAATGAGTTCAGTTGTGATACAGGAACATGATGCAGAGACTGGACGGCCACTTCTGCTTTTACCCACTGCATCTTGATCAGAGATACTGCAGACGGCATAAATGAGTACACCACCTCCGTACATAAAGATATGTTTCTATTCGACAACATCTACTTAAATAAAACATCAGTAAAACACTTTTAGAAGTTATGCAAATGAATACACACCCTTGATTAAATTCAGCACACAGGTCATATTCTAGAGCTTTACGAATACTGCTCTGAGGCTTCTTGGCCTTGACTGCACATGTGACGAAGCGGTAAAGGACTCTAATAAATAACCTAATTTGTGGTGATAATTGTCAAATACGCCACCCTGACTCAATCAGGGAATATCAAAGTAAGCTAGCGAATGACACTAGGTCACAGGTTTGTGTGTGTCAGGAAGGTCAGAGACACAAGTATACATAATTGACAAATAATCTTTATTGATGTACAAAAGATAGTTAAAATAGTATATTCTCTAAAAGACAAGGCGCACAGCGCAACAGGTACAATTTATGGCAATTGGCAGAAGAGGCAATCACAAAAGATATTATAAGATGATAACCTCAACACAGTCCTCCACCCACAAGGGTAGGAGGAGGTTCGGGAGAATCGGTGGTGTCTAACTCAGAACAGACTTGGACATAAATCTTGAACAGCCAGGTTGAGTCTACCGGCGGAAGGACCACTTAATGGCTTCTCCAAAGCACAATCCTACTCACACACACACACACACACACACACACACGTCACCGTGCACTTGGATCACACCCACAGGCACTCCAACTGTGTCACCCACTGCAGCACACCACCACAACGTAACGGAAGATCCTTCCGCCTGGCCTCCTCAGTCCCTGGGGGAAAAAGACAAATAAGCAGCTGAGTTTTAAGACAACCCCACAATAACAAAATTACCCCAGTCACAATAGAAATATACAGTAATTAGGGTCGGCGGCGACGCACACCCTTAAATAACAAAACAAATCCTAAACAAAAAGCCCCACGGCTGAACTAAACAAAAGAATAACAGAAAATAGCATTGATGCAACAAACACACTGATTTTCGTACCACTGACCATCAGGTTATTACTGTTCCCAACACTATATAAAAAAACAGAGAGAGATAGAAAAATAAGGAAGTAGACGATACAAATCCCGTTCACGTGTCTGCTGGCCGTGGCGCAATCCAGCGATGCGGATGACCCACGAGCACAATGTTATCAGGATGGACCTCAATTCATAAGACGCACAATCCACACAGAGTGAAAGGGAGGTCGTGCCGAAACCAGAAGAAAAACAGTCCCGAGGACGAGAGAGAGGATGAACGCCTTAAAGGAAGCGAAACGTTAATTTCCACAGGCCACGGTTTACAGCAATTATCAAAGCTGCCGATTAGCTGGGGAACAGAAAGCAACACAATAGTAACCTAGCGACCTCCTATACCGCGCGCCATCATAAACACCACTCAAAACAAAGACAGTTTACATACCTGACCCGTTGAGCAGACACCCACTCTGAGCAGATGAAGTGCACCGTCGGAAAAGTACTAGTGTGAACGCTACAGTTTAAAGAGTTGACGACACATCAGTAGTATTCTCAACACATGATTTAATCCAACCGCTACCAACACATACCTGAGGCACTAGTGGATGACGCCACCAGAGGGGGACGAGGCGTGACGCAGCTCAGAGTACAGCCACCCAGCGTTAAATAACCCATACTCTTCCCCGATAGGACACCACAACTGTCATTCACTTAACTAATTCTGTCACACACACATTCATGGCAAACTGCCACATCTATCTCGTCTATCTCCAGCAGGAATGCAGGGAATGAGGAAAGGGTAGCAACTTCTGTTTCTTTGTGTATTACGTGTGACTTCTTGCCACCAGCGATAAAGTCCCCCACAGCTGCTGTTAGATCCATAACGACTGACTAGGTAACAAAAACAATGACGAGTGGTATATATCAAAGTTTTGAAGTTCCCTTCACCAAAAGAGCTACTGTATGCCTCTTCATTGATTTATTTCATGCACCTTAAAGAAAAAACTTAAAGTAAAATTGTTCCAGATTTACTTTTACCAATAACTGTGCAAAAGCATCATGAGAGTCTATAAAAAGGGTCCATTGCCACATTTCTGTTGTTGAGCCAAAAGTGAGAATGCTAGTACATGCCAGAGCCAGTCCCATTTCCACGCTCACTTCTGGTGCTTGATCGGGACTCCACTGGGCTTCTTTGGGGTCAATAGCCAGGCCCACAGAAGTTAGGATAGTAGTGGTGCTGCTTATTTTCCATATATAACTATCAGTTAAAGGGTAGCATCTTCTGTTTGTTAGAGCATGTGAGGCCAAGGCACTTTTGATGCACGAGGGTAGTTCTGAGCCAAGATTGAGCTGCGCATGTTGACTGACCATGATCCAAGTCACAGCGCAGGCCTTCGGCCAAACGATGTCTTCGGCCAGAAACGCCTTGCTGAGGTGCGAGTGGTCGTCAAAGTATGCTTACTTAATGCTCACATCTCACAAGGTGGCCTTTTTGGCGACAATGTCGAGAACTAGGCCCAGTAGTTATCCGCAGTCAGTGGCAGGCTGAGGTAACCAAAGAGGTCTGATTACCTGTGGTCCCTTTGATCCTGCTTACACAGTCTCTGGGAGCTTGACTAGTGCTACCCAGTCCGTCTCGCTGGCTCATTTGGACTATCAGGCTCGGCTATGCAATTCAGTTCGCCCCACGTCCCCCCAAATTCAGGGGCGTCCAGTTCACTTCAGTGAATGCTGTTGACGCCCCTGTCCTACTGGCAAAGGACGCAATACAGCCGTCCCTCCAGTCGATATGAAGACAGGGTTTTACAGCCCCTACTTCATTGTACCCAAGAAAAGCAGTGGGTTATGGCCATTATTGGACGTGCTCATACTAGCACAGTCCAGGAATCAGTTGTACAAACACAGCGACCTGGTGCTCAGTCACCTCAGCCAGTTGGGTCTTCAGTGCAAACTCTTTGCAGAGGATCTCTTTTTTTCAGTATGGAGTTGGAATCGGTCGAACAGACAGCACGCCTCACAAACGAACTTCGCAAATATGAGTTTCCCCCAGTGAGCCTACTTCCACAGACCCTGTGCAAAGTCAGGGAGGACGAGGAGCAGGTCTTGCTAGTTGCACCCTGCTGGCCCAACCAGATCTGTTTCCTAGAACTAATGCTCCTCGTGACAGCACCTCACTGGCCCATTCCTCCCCGGAGGAGGCAGACCCAACCCTGGCTTTGCTCTGATTTGATTGCCTTTGTGTAGACCCAGTATCCCTGAACTGTGGTGATTATATTCTTCTGAGCTTAAAACCTGCAGGGTCCTCAATCATCCTCGGTCCCGGACGTGAGGGAGCATATTCCAGAGAACTGGTTCTAGGCTGGGTACCATATGTGTGACCCTGTGGGGATCCCATATGTGCATCTACCATGGTTGCTCCTAAACGGAAGCCTGTCTTTCCCTTTGGAGAGCCCCCTTTTCTGGTAAGGCTGGAGCCACCCCTAAAAATCTCCTTTGAATTCCGGCCAAATCGGATTAGCCAGATATACTCCACATAACTCCTCTGGGGTAGGATGTGGGTTCCGCAGTGTTCCTTTTCCAGTAGAAAAGGCAGGCTTTCCCAGTGTTTCCATTAGTCACTGATTGGGTCATGCGGAACAGCAGTGATGGACATTCTCTGTGTCAGCCCTGTCTCGTCAGGTAAGAGAGTTCAGGAGGCTCACTCAGGGAACTGGAAGGCGACGGCGCTCATGGCGCTTTGGTAGGGATTCCTATTCATCGGTCTCTGATGTTCCATAGAGAGTGACCGACTGAATGGGAATGTCTCGGTTACGTATGTAACCCTCGTTCCCTGAAGGAGGGAAAAGAGAGGCCACGTCCCGTCGCTCACAAATGCCAGACCCCACTGGGCGGCTGTCCGCCTGCTCGGCTCCTCAGCGAAAACTTAGTATTGCATCGCACCTGCTACTCATTATATACCCACGCTGCGAAGCAGAGCAGGTGGTGCAATCATTGCATGGCATGCCAATGTGCATTGGTTCGTTTAGTTACACTCAAAGTAACCGAGACATTATTAGGTGTACATCTTCAAGGGGGAGATACTGTATCTGTATCTGTACTGTAATGTATGATACTCAGTTTTAGGGAATTTGGATATTTAGCATCAAACCTGGAGGCATCATAACACTACATTTCTGTGATGCACCATGAGAAAAAGAGTGAGAATTGCTAAAATTGGAATTTAAAATTTGTAAATTTCCTTGGAGTCGGACTACTACTAATAATAATAATAATAATTTGTTACATTTATATAGCGCTTTTTCTAGGCACTCAAAGCGCTTTACATATAGAAGGGGGAATCTCCTCAACGACCACCAATGTGCAGCATCCACCTGGATGATGCGACGGCAGCCATATTGCGCCAGAATGCCCACCACACACCAGCTGATTGGTGGAGAGGAAACAGTGATGAAGCCAATCTGTATATGGGGATGATTAGGAGGCCATGATGGAGAGGGGCCAATGGGCAAATTTGGCCAGGATGCCGGGGTTACACCCCTACTCTTTATCGAAGGACATCCTGGGATTTTTAATGACCACAGAGAGTCAGGACCTCGGTTTAACGTCTCATCCGAAGGACGGTGCTTGTTACAGTATAGTGTCCCAATCAAACTGTCAAAGTACACAAGTAAGTCAAGTCAAGTCACCTTCATTTATATAGCGCTTTTTAGCGCTTCAAAAGATTGCTTCAAAGCAGCTTTACAGTGATAATACAAAAATATTTTTGTTTTAGAAGAAAAACAACTACGTTTTTGATTGATTAATTCATGTTGTAAAAACTGATTAGTTATTTAATTTGGTGTCATTTAAACAACACCATCTTCAATTAAAACAGAAAACCCCCAATGCGTTCCGGACCCCATCCGCACAGCAACAGCATTTGGTGGCCTGAGAATGCAAACCATAAAATAGGTTTGAGATAGTTTTTAAACTATACCATCATCCCCGCACAAAAAAGGCCAATCCGTGAAAACGGTGATGGCATGTACGTAAGCAGTATGTGTTCAACCTATAGGCAAGCGTGTTTGAATATATATTTATTTATTTATTTAATTTGTTTATTTGTCAGGGACAATGTACAAAATACATTAATCTTACGAAAAGATGTTTTGTACCAGAATTAGCTAATGCTAGTTTTCATCTGCTGTCCCCGGGCAGGTGCACACAATATTAAAACATTACATTACAAATAACTTTCAGTAGCACTAATAAATACATGCAATATTAGGGAAACACTAATCAACTACATAGTCAAAAACATTTTACACTTATAAAATTTAAATGTGCTGATGCTGACACAGCTGGTTATCGAGGATGTGTTTCTTTAAGTTTCGAGATAAATTATTCTGATCTACAGACAACTTTAGACTGTCTGGGAGTTGATTCCATTGTTTAATGGTTTTAAATGAAAAAGCTGTCTGTGCAAAGGCAGAGGATCTTTTCAGGATAGCACAATTTCTGTGAGCAGTGGAGCGAGATGTTCGGGTCGTTAGTTCAGAATAAAGTTTTATGAATTTTTTCATTGAGGGTGGAGCAATATTATTAACAATTTTGAAAACAGTTCTTAAATTTGTATCGAATTAGGGAGTCAAAACGTAATATTTTATATTTACTAAGAATATTGCAATGATGATAGCAAGTAGCTTTTCTGTCAAGTTCTTTTAACGCCTGATTATAGACCGATCTAAGTCTCGTTGGCTTGAGACCAACAGGACAAACAGTAGGTGATGTGTGGAGAGATCATGGCATTAAAACACATAAAAGATGCTTCAATTGTCAAACTATTCCTAATATGTCTAAAAATAGAGATATTATATTTAATAGAATTGCACATTCTTTTTCAATATGTTTTTTAAAACTTAGAGTTTGGTCCGAATGGACACCTACACGATGTTAATTTTTTGTCCATTAAAATAAATGTTAGGCATATCTTTAACTTTATTGGACTAAGTGAAATACATTCCAACAGTTTTTTCAATATTTAGTGTTAAGCAAGAAGATTTCAGCCAATTACTTTTTTCGTCAATGGCTGAGGACAATTTAGTGGTTACTTGCTCCATATCCCACTCATGTACATAGATGACGGCATCATCTGCGTACATAATGATCTCTACGCCCTTGCACACAGCTGGTAGATCATTGATGTAAATACTGAACAACAAGGGTCCCAGAATTGATCCTTGCAGGACCCCAGTTGTGCAGGACTTCAGAGAGGACAATGCATCTTTTACCCTCACACATGCATCCGATCTGAAAAGATATGATTGTATCCAATGCAATATCTCCATAGACAGATTATAGTTAGAGAGCTTAGACAGGAGGACACAGTGTTTTACCGTGTCAAAGGCTTTTCGCAAGTCCAGAAACACGGCACCCACCGTGCCCCCTCTGTCCAAGTTGGCCTTTATGTTTTCTATCAGATAGTAGCAGGCTGCGTCGGTGGAATGGTAACGTCTAAAACCGAACTGCATGGAGTGCAACAAATTATTACAATCTAAGTGATCAGTTAGCTGCTCTATGATGGCTTTCTCAAGAATGTTAGATGCTACAGGCAATATACTAATAGGCCTGTAGTTGCTTATTTCATTTTTGCTTCCAGATTTATAAATTGGGGTTATAACTTCTCTTTTAAAGACACTGGGGAAGATACTTTCATCAATAGATTTATTCACAATATATGTGATAGCTGGTGTTAAAATCTCCCTATGTTTTTTAATGAGAGAGCTATCAAGTCCCCAGAAATCCTTAACTTTTGAGTTTGATAAGGATTGTATTATTTTTGCATCTTTCCAGTTAATTTGTCTATAGTTTGCCAAAGTTGTTTTGAATTGCCCTTTGCTTGTTTAATTATATTCAGATAAAAATATTGCTTTTCCTTGTCTTAGCTGTTGAGTGACTTTATTTCGAAGTCCATTATAGATCAGGTGATCAGTTATGAGTCCCGTTTTATGGGACTTTTTTAATGCTGAATCTCGAGTTTTCATCAATTTCCAAAGATTATCATTTAACCAAGGTAAAGGGATTTTGACTTTAGGCTTTACCTTTTTTAAATATTTAAAAACAAGCTGTTAAAACATCTTTATCAACTCACTAGAAGCTGCATCACTGTCTTTATCATTTACCATTTCAAACCAATTTACCTTTCTTATTTCATTATCAAAATTCTCAACATCTTTCCTGGGGATATAGAGTACAGATTCATTATATCAATTTTATTTAAATTTCGGTATCGCACTTTTGACAGTTTCCTTGCAACTAATGTTAAATTATGATCAGAAAGTCCTGTTAAAAAATTATAGACTTTACCGATACGATCAGCTTTGTTAGTAAAGACTAGATCAATAAATGTTTGAGATGTCTTAGTAATCCGAGTTGCTTTTTCAATCATTTGTGTAAGGTTAAATTTTTGAGTAATCTCCTTTAGTTGTTTTCTACCTTTTTTATCGATCCAATTTATATTAAAATCCCCCATGAGAAGTATTTCTTTCGCATCACATTTTTTAAGAATGTCAGTTAGGTGATCAAAAAATATATTATTTGCTGTCGGAGGCCTATACAAAACAAGAACAGCAAATGACATTTCCGGAGACAGCCTAATTTTTATCCCCACACATTCCAAAACATCTCCTACTGATTCCATGTGTACACACTGAAAACTGTCCTTAAAGTAGATCATTAATCCGCCCCCTTTGCCATGACCACGGTCACGCCTGTAGATGTTATAGCCTGGAATATAAACATCACTATTTGAAGTGGTGGGTTTTAGCCAAGTCTCAGAAAGACACAAAAAGTCAAGGTTGGAATTTGTTAGCAGCTGTTCAAGTTGTTCAGATTTCGGTACAGCGCTTCTCATATTTAGGTGTCCCCCAAATACACCTTTAGGTTTAAACTTTGGGTCCCAGAGTACTTTGGCATGGTTAACAGTCTGAAATAGTCTGTATCTCTGTTGTTTGGTGACAGCGTTTGAAAGACACGGTGTGGATAGATGAGACGAGTGCACCGATTCACATGCTGTTCCTACTTTCTCCACAGCGCCATTTCATTTGTTTACCCCAGTATCCGGACAAGATTTATCTGTGCATAGTGTCTGTGCCAAAGCACCCGACAAGTTCTTCTTATGCAATGTCTCGGTATCGTCTGGTGAAAGCGCATCTAACTTTATAGCAGGAGAAACCTGCAAAGTTCCAGATCTTTCCTCCGCCGTGCACAATGTTGATGGCAAGCAATTTTGTCCGTTTGTTTGTGTGTGCTCGTAAGAGTAACTCACTGCAGTTGTGACTGTAGATCCACACACAGGTAAAACGCCATTTGCTCCCGTTAGTTCTTCCCCGCTGCCAGGACCGGGGTTTAGATGTATATCCCCGCACAGTAAGAGTAATGTGCACAGCAAGATTGAAACAGCTGATCCTCGGCGGCGCTTATCAAAATGGTAGCTGATCGATAAAGACACAACTGCGCGTCCGTGTTTTAAAACAGACGTATAAATGGCGTGTTTGCTCCATGTGTTTAAAGGTGGTAGTATGTGGCGTGTCGCGTTGTAATACAACCGGCAACAAAGAGCTTGCCAGTCACTCCAGGTTGACAGTAACACCGCGGCAAGCACATACAAGGCGATAATCACATACTGATTTGTATTTAGCCGCCCACTTTTTCTCAGATAAGGCAACTGTAATTCAGCATCAGGTCCACTGTTGTAAATGGCGACTCCTCAGAACGTATTAAGGAAGGTGAGCTGCAGCCTCTACCTGACGCCATGACACTTCCCATATGCATATGCCCAAACGCATATGCGTTTTTATCTGTACAGAGGGAAAGGGAAGGAGGCCTTCACAGGGGAGAGTCTATTTGACACAGCCTTTGCCGACACCTCAGGCCTTCGTTGTACCACCTGAGGAAAAGCAAGAATGTGTGGTATGTCACCTGTTGCGTAATAACTGCAGCATGCTTTAAATGTTACACATTCATTCCTCAGGCTAATCACCACCTTGTGTTGGAAAGAGGTTAAAAGCTGCTGCTTTATTTCCCAACGCCACTTAACCACAACATGTTTCTTACATGTGTAAAAAAAAAATTATTTAATGTTTCATGCCCTGACTGCAGATCCATAACATACTGTAACAGAGTGTGTTGTGGACTGTGTTGCTGAGAGTGTGACGGAGTGGTACAGGTTTCAGACACAAGGAATTTCGACTACGCCACCCTAGGAATTTCACTTAGGGAAATATAAATGACACCTAAAAGATTGTTATTAGGTCACACAGGTTCGACTCACAAGAAGGTAGGCAGAAATGTGGGTATAATAAAAAAGTACAACATTTTATAAATACAAAATTTAATTTAAAAAAAGAAGAAAAATCACATTAAAATAGCAATCGTTATACAAGGCAGCATTGACGGCTTGAGGTGCATGGCTGACAATGGTTTCAAACAAACAAAAATAACAAAAAGACAAATACACAACACTTTACATAACTAATATTTGCAAAACTCACAAAAACACAAAACAGACTGCACAAACTTACAGAGCTGAGGTTCAATGAGGCACAGGCCCATTGAATCTTGCTCGAAACAAAGAGCCATAAATCTCCCACAGAGTAATTTCCCGCTGGGAAAGCCCAACAATCCCATTGGTCAACTCAACCGTCAAGGGTGGGATTTTTCTGACACTCTTAAGAGAGACGCTGCAGATCCACTCCCTCTATCTTCTCTTTTTCTGGCTGAACCGACACCCCATCTTGGCCAGCAGGTCGATAAGGCCTACACACAGCCTCACGTGTGTGTGGGACAGGAAACCAGATGCCACCACACGGCCAGTTGGGCCAGCAGGCCGTGTGCAACTTCCTCAACCAAGTTCACTGTCGTTCCTTCGCTCAACACGGAAGGAAACAATCGTAACTGCAAAACCATCGGACGGAACCATCAAGACTTTCTCCTGCGACTGTATATCTGGACGCCTTTCCGGGCAAACGCAAGTAATGTACTAAGAAATACAAATCACTGTAGTTAGTAAAACTGTAAACTCCTTTGCTCAGACATGGTTCTCAGGGATGCTTCTCCCAGTTTAGACTACATAACTTGCATAACTTCATCCATCTGTTCTGACCCGGTTCTTCTAACCAGTTTAACTTTGCCTCTTGCCATGTATGTTTTTTGTATATATGTTTTATGTTTTTCATAATGAGATATGAATAATTATTCATATTTCCCCTCTGAGCTAATTCGCTACAGCTCCACACCCTGGTGCCCGTGCTGTTGGTGAAGTTGGGTCAGTACTTCAGACTTCATGGCCGCCGGCAATAGCACTTGGAGAACCATCTGGGCGAAACACCCGCCGATAAAGCACTCCCTCGTTCTCCACTAGGCGATCCTACTGCCGAAACAGAATCACCGCAGACCTGGAGAGTTTCTTACGCTCCTCAGAGCTGGGAGGTGACTGATGACATCAAAGTTTTCCCCAGAGTGGCTGTACAGCCGAATCAAATTCTGTTGCATTATTTTCCTGTTTAACACTGTGAAGCTGCTTTGAAACAATCTGCACTGTAAAAAGCGCTATATAAATAAAGTTGACTTGACTTTACTCGACTTCCGCCTCCAAAACACCAACAGCTCCCCGATGACTGAATCTGCCTCCTGCTGAAGACACATATCACGGGTGGAACAACAAGGAAATGACACAATTTGATTCACCCGAGTCACCAAACCACCTTGGGTGGCTTGACGTAACACAACTGGTACAGCTGCTCCTAGGCTCAAATCCTGACCTTCCACAACCGGAAGATTTTGCCACGACAAGGCATCAGCATTGTGGTTTCTCTTTCCTGATCTATATTTGATCTCAAAGTCAAAGACTGCCAACTGAGCTGCCCAACACTGTTCCATGGCACCTAACTTAGCAGAGGTCAGGTAGCTAAGAGGGTTATTATCGGTATAAACTATACACTTTTGCCCCAGTAGGTACTCCCGGAACTTTTCAGTCATGGCCCACTTGAGCGCGAGAAACTCCATTTTCATAGAACTGTAGTTAGATGTATTGCGCTCAGTCGGCCTAAGACTCCAGCTACCATAAGCGATGGGACGCACCTTACCTTGCTGCTCCTGTGAGAGAACCGCCCCTAGCCCCCCATACCATAAGCGATGGGCTGCTGCAACAAACCTGCTGGAAGACCAGAATCTGGTGGCTCAAACAGCACTGTACCACTCGAGTACTGTACAGAGCAAGTCACGGCAACCATTTCATGGTGCCTCCTGGGATGCGACACGCCCGATGTCCACGCACTTAAACCGACCCCGCAAAGCTCAACATCTAGTTCAAGATAGCCGATGTACAGAATTGAGAGGCCATTTGTGGCCCAGAGCTGTAACCAGTGGCACGACCGAAGCTGTTCCTTACCCCAAGATTCAAAATTTGTCAAGAAACAACTCTCCGTAATGGTGGACACCATGGAGCTGTTGTCCACCAGGCAAGGTACCTTGACTCCACCCGTACACATGACGAGTTGAGGACAAGTCGACATAAAACAAGACAAAGATAAAATCTGAACCAATCAGAACACCCGAGCCTGTATTTTCCCCAACCAAGCTGTGGCCCTGCAGCTCGGCAGGAATTAGTTTTCCGACGGTTGCCTGGATCTGCACATGCTGGTGGAAAACAAGAAGGTCTCCGCTCCCCATCACCATCCCTGGCAAAATGACCAGGTTGTTGACACCTTCTACAAATAATCTGATTAGGCCGGGATGATCGTATACGCAGTTGAGGATTTTGAAAAGGAGCCATACTTTGGGTCAATTGATTTAATTGTTGCTGCTGCTTTTTCAGCATTTCTCGTAATTCTTAATTCAGATGTTGTTGAGACGGTGTTACTCCCTGTGTGCTGATGTCCCTGTACACCTTACTGAATACCATAAGCAGAAGGAACGGACTGGCTTCAACCGCGTGTTCCCCCAGGCATTCCCACCTGTTCCCAGTGAATAACTTCGCTGTGAACGTCCATCAACGTAGCAGTGGGTTGGCGACAGACTAGCTGTTTTAATTCACGTCGGAGAGCACCATCACTAACATATTCAACGAATTAATCGCACAGCAAAGCTTCCGCATCAGGCATACCATAAGGTGATTGACATTTTACTTTTTCCAGAAGATGCATCAGAGCCAGGGAGAACTCCACTAAGCTCACTAAGCTCTCCCATCCTGTTGTCTCCTGGAAAAAAAACGACTCTTGGAGAGCAACATACGATTTTGTGAAAGTCACGCAATGCCTGAATAATCTTTTGGGGATCCTCCCTCTCATCCCCTGCATGCAGACCTGGGCCTCTTCCACCCATTCATCAATGAAAATGCCGGACCTACCATTACATTTTTGGCACTTTCTCCAGGAAGTCCAAAATCCAGTTACACATTGAAGTGTTGATACCCAGGTCTCCAAGTTTGGCTATTAACTTGGTTGGGATGACAGTGTTGAATGCTGAGCTGAAGTCAACAAACAGCATGCGTGCGTAAGTGTTCTTATTGTCCAGGTGAGTGAGCACAGAGTGCAGTGCCATGGAAACTGCATCCTCTGTGCTCCTATTGCTGCGGCAGGCAAACTGCTGTGAGTCCAATGTGGATGGTAGAGAGTCTTTTAGGTGTTCCAGGACCAGCCGCTCAAAGCACTTAATAACGATGGGTGTGAGTGCTACAGGGCGGTAGTCATTAGGGCACCTCGGGCTAGAGTGTTTTGGCACTGGCACAATGGAAGTGCGTTTAAAGCATGATGGTACAGCTGCTTGGGCAAGAGACAGGTTGAAAATGTCTGTAAAAACCCCAGCGAGCTGCTCCGCATATGCCCTGAGAACACGACCAGGGATGTTGTCTGGTCCAGCAGCCTTGTGGGCGCTGATCCGGCTCAGTGCCTTGCAGACATCTGTGGAGGAGAGTGTGATTGGTGGGTCAGCTGAGGGTTTGAGCTTGGTGGCAGTTTCTCTGTTGTCTCTTTCAAAGCGAGCATAAAAGTAATTTAGCTCGTTCAGGAAGTTGACATCAGTGGCTGCGGGGGTGGAGTGGGTGGGTTTGTAGTCACTGATGGCCTGAATGACCTGCCACATGCGTCGAGGGTCAGAGTTGGAAAAGTGTCCCTCTATCTTTAGCTTGTAGCAGTGCTTGGCCTTTTTGATCCCCCTCTTCAGGTTTGCTCTGGATGTGCTGTACGCTTGTGCATCTCCTAATCTGAAGGCAGTATTGCGTGACTTCAGCAGGAGTCGCACTTCCCTGTTCATCCATGGCTTCTGATTTGGGTATGTGGTGATCTGTTTCTGGGTTGTAACACTTTCAATGGTGGTATTGATATGATTCAATACAGAGGAGGTGTAGGAGTCAATGTCTGTGTGAGCGCCACTGGTGGCTTGAGAAGCAAACACACTCCAGTCTGTGTGTAGAAACCTTTCCTGGAGTGTGGAATCTGCTCCGGCAGGCCACACCTTGATGGTCTTCACTGATGGCTTCACACTGTTGATGAGGGGTGCATATTTGGGGGTGAGGAACAAAGACAGGTGATCTGACTGTACCAGGTGGGGGAGGGGTGTTGCAACGTAAGCGCCAGCCATGTTTGTGTAAACATGGTCTAAGGTTTTGTTTCCTCTGGTGTGGCAGGAAACATGCTGGTGAAACTTGGGTAGCACTGACTATAAGTTTGAATGATTAAAGTCCTGCAAAACAATAAAAGCAGTTTCCGGGTGATCAGTCTGTTGTTTACTGATGGCTGCGTGAAGTTCTTTCATAGCAAGCTTGGCATCATCATCCAGGGGAATATAGGCTGCAGTTATAATGGTGGAAGTGAACTCCCGCGGTAGATAAAACGGTCTACATTTAACCATGAGAAACTCAAGGTTAACTGAACAATGACTCCCAACAATAGCAGAGTTTGTGCACCAAGCTTTGTTAATGTAAATGCACAATCCACCACATCTCATCTTACCGGAGCCATCTAATGTTCTATCCGCCCAGAGCGTGTGGCATCCCGCTAGCTCAATAGCGGTGTCCGGTATTCCGCCGTTGAACCAGGTTTCTGTGAAGATTAGGACGTTACAGTTCAAAAGTTTCTTGCTGTGTGTGATGCTGAGTCGAATCTCCTCCATTTTGTTCACTAGCGACCGTACATTGGCAAGGAAAATGCTGGGTAAAGAGAGCCGATGTGGTGTTAGCCTTAGCTTAGCTCTCAGTCCTCCGCGCTTCCCCCGCCTTTGTTTACGGTCTCGACGCCGTCTGCGAGCACTTCCGCCCGGCCGGGTGGAGTGCATAGCCTCGGGTGTCCTAGCGATCTCAGGAAGGAGTCGAAGATTGTCCATAAAACTGTCGGAAATTCGCAAACCAATATCCAAAATCTCACCACGGGTGTACAATGTTAAGGCACAACTGTTCTGCACGAACAGACCCGAGATGAGCAAGAAAAATACTGCAAAATTGCAGAATCTGGAGAGACCCAGAGCCTCGCGAACTACTCGTGCCGCCATCTTCATCTCCATGTTGCTCCAGGGGGATTGTCCCTGTAATAAGGGCACTGTAAGTCGCTTTGGATAAAAGCGTCTGCCAAATGCATAAAATGTAATGTAAATGTAATGTAGTTTACTATGATTTACCATGATTCTATCTTCATGATTTACCATGAAGATGAATCATGCTAGAATCATGGTAAATCATGGTAAACTATGGTAATTCATGCTAGAATCATGGTAAACCATACTAGAATCATGGTAAATCATGGTAAACTATGGTAAACCATTCTAGAAACATGGTAAATCATGCTAGAATAATGGTAAATCATAGTAAACTATGGTAAATCGTGCTAAAATCATGGTAAATCATAGTAAACTACATTACATTTACATTACGTTTTATGCATTTGGCAGATGCTTTTATCCAAAGTGACTTACAGTGCCCTTATTACAGGGACAATCCCCTTGGAGCAACATGGAGTAAAGTGCCTTGCTCAAGGACACACTGGTGCTGACCGCTGGGATCGAACCAGCAACCCATGGTAAATCATGCTAAAATCATGGTAAATCATGGTAAACTATGGTAAATTATGGTAAACTATGGTAAACCATACTAGAATCATGGTATTGAAACAATTTATGTTTGAAACAAACAGAACAAAACAAAACAGTAAAGAAAACAGCAGTCCAACAAAAACAGCCACAGGAAAACAGCCATGAAAAACAGCAGTGCAGGTCCTAACGTTGTCTATGGAGCATTTGCCCTGCAGTTCACAGTGACAAAGTGCTCACGAGCAGTCTTTATGATGTACACCCCAATGACAAGCACCGCCTTAAATACGCCAGGAATGGCAACCAATAAGCTGTCGCACCCGCCATTCAGGTGACAATTACACTTAGTAGGGCGGGACCTAGACGGCCCTGCTGCAAATGCATTTGCACAAGGAGTGTACGAAAGCCCAACAACGCCCCCTGCAGGTATTTTTAGGTATATAACTTACTACAGCTTGAACCCTCAGCAGGCAGTATATATACAGAGGTGGAGAGACTTACTTGTTTCATATTTTCATGTAAATTGCATGCTGCCCAAGTCCGTCAAGTCAAATGTTGAAGCTAGTTTGATACTGTTTAGAAGTATATATTTTGCAGTATAATTTAGATATGTAGGTTAAATTTGTATGTCTATTTATGTTATATATTTATATTTTTAAATACTTGAATGATACTTGAATACACTTTACCATAGTAATGCGAACCTATGGTTTACAGATAAGTCATATTTAACATTTAATAACCTGATTTACTGTTACTCCCATTTTGTATAGTCTTGTCACGATTCACCAGTGAGAGTGCCCCTGATTACCACCAGAGGGCACTCCACCCCGGACTGTCATTCCATCAAAGACTACATTACCCATAATACTCTATGTCCGGACTCATCACCCCTGATTACATCCACCTGTGTCTCATTACCCTGTTCACCTTACCCGATTTAAGCCTGGTTAACTCAGTGATTCTTTGCGAAGTCTTGTTTGTTGTATAGCTGCATTTCCGAGTGTTTTCTCTGGTTTCTTGTCTTTTGGTTTTGGATTACTTGCCTGTTCTGCGGATTACCCTTTTGCCTTTCTCTCCTGTCTTGTTTGCCTGTTTGGACTGCTTGCATGTGTATGACTTTTTGCCAGTTTTTTGACTATGATTGTGGATGATTCTTTAATAAAGCTGCGTTTGGATTCTCAACCTGTGTCTCTCGGAGCAGTACGTTACAAGTCTATTTGTTTTATGCTATCTGAAATACTGTTTCTATTAGAAAACGTATATTATATTTTGTTTTCTCTGTTCATTGTAGACCACACACACAAACCCTATGGGTGAATGCCTGTAATACCTCATACATGCAGAAATAATCTGAATAAAACCCTTCAGCTGGGACACTGTCTCTCTCGTTCCAGTTTCTCTAAAAGGAAAATTATGTTCTTTCTCATTATTTGGCAAATAGAGGTTGAATAGGAGTGGCGCAAGAATTGAGCCTTGTGGGACTCATGGGCCATGTCACGGATGTCCACTCAGACTTATGGTCACCTATACTCACAGAGTAACCTCTCCCTTCTAAGTATGGCCGTTTCGGCTTGCTGTGCCCTGAACTGTGGTGCTTATATTCTTCAGAGTTAAGAACCTGTCGAGTCCTCCATCACCCTCCGTCATGTCCGGCGCCAGGCCTATTGCCCGTTGTATTCCTGAGAACTGATTCTAGGCTGGGTACCATATGTGTGACCCTGAGGGGGCCCCATATGTGCATCTACCATGGTTGCTCCTAATCGGAAGCCCATGTCTTTCCATTGAGAGAGCCCCCTTTTCTGGTAAGGCTGGAGCCACCTCTAAAAACCTCCTTTGTATTCCGAACCTATGGAGTTAGCCAGATATACTCCACATAACTCCTCTGGGGTAGGACGTGGGTTCCGCAATGTTTCTTTTCCAGTAGAAAAGGTAGACTTTCCCAGTGTTTCCATTAGTCACTGATTGGGTTATGCGGAACAGCAGTGATGGACATTCTCTGTGTCAGCCCTGTCTCGTCAGGTAAGAGAGTTCAGGAGGCTCACTCAGGGAACTGGAAGGCGACGGCGCTCATGGTGCTTTGGTTGGGATTCCTATTCATCGGTCTCTGATGTGCCATAGAGAATGACCGACTGAATGGGAATGTCTCAGTTACATATGTAACCCTCATTCCCTGAAGGAGGGAACAGAGATGCCACGTCCTGTCACCACAAATGCTGGACCCCACTGGGCGGCCGCCCGCCTGCTCGGCTCCTCATCTAAAATTGCATCGCAATCATTACATGCCAATGTGCATTGGTTTATTTAGTTACACTCAAAGTAGATTGGCTTCTCTAGCAAGATTCCTATTCGTCAGTCTCCGACGTGGTGTCTCCGTTCCCTCCTTCAGGGAATGAGGGTTACATACATAACTGAGACATTATTAGGTGTACATCTTCAAGGGGGAGATAGTGTATCTATATCTGTACTGTAATGCACGATATTCGGATTTATGGAATTTGAATACTTAGCATCAAATCTGGAGATACTCTAACACTACATTCCTGTGATGCACCATGAGAAAAAGAGTGAGAATGGCTAAAATTTAATTTGTAAATCAAATTTGAACATTTCCTTGGAGTCAGATGTAACGAAGTTCTATCGGGATAAGGAAGGAAGAAGGCAGGTTCGGCTTGTTGGAGACTCAGGTTACTTTTATTATACTCTTTACGTTACCAAACATAAGTCACGCCCACTGGCATTCACAATAAACTAAATCTTTTACAAAGCACAGTCCAAACGCTCTCCTGAGCTTCCACACACTCTCGTCCGTGGTTCCCGAGCCTCCAGACACTCTCTCTCCTCGAACACCTCTTCCAGTCTCTCCACGGCCATTACTGAAACAAGACATAGGTGTTTAGACTTGACATAGGTGTTTAGACAAGACATAGGTGTTTAGGATTTCTAGACTTGACTACTGCAATGCGCTTCTGGCTGGACTCCCCTCTTGTGCTATCCAAACACTTCGAATGATCCAGAATGCAGCGGCACGTCTGGTCTTCAACGAGCCCAAAAGGACCCACGTCACACCACTCTTCATCTCTCTGCACTGGCTACCACTCGCTGCTCGCATCAAGTTTAAGTCGCTGACGCTTGCCAACAGAGCCACCACGCACTCAGCTCCTGCATACTTTGACTCGATTCTACGTCGCCACACCCCCACCAGAAGCCTTCGTTCAACCAAGGAGCGAAGGCTTGTGGTACCTTCACAGAGAGGCAAAAAATCCCTTTCCAGAACATTTTCATTCAACGTTCCCAGCTGGTGGAACGATCTGCCCACCGCCATCCGAAATGCGGATTCATTGACAACATTCAAAAGTCAACTAAAAACTCATCTCTTCCGTGAGCACTTAACCTCCTAAAAAAAAAAAAAAACTTTCCTTTCCTCTTTTCCTCCTCTTTCCCGCCCTACTCTAGCCTGTGCTACACTGAGAAATTTACACGGACCAAGTATTTCAGGCACTTGTTGCGCTCACTCGACTCTTCACGACCAATCGCTTATTGTATCCCCAAGTTGCAAGATTTAATGCATAAATGTAAATGTAAATGTAAATGTAAATGTAAATGTTTATGATTTGCACTTGACCCACTTACGGCGCACCAGTCTCCCGAGTCTCTCTCCAGTCACAGACCTCGCTAAAATCAGGAGATTGCAAAAGCGGCCCACCACATAGAGCAGCCGTTATCTGGGTGAGGGCCTGCTGACACTGCTCCATCCACTGGACCGGATCTGTCGTTTCCTTTTTAGTGAGATCAGTCAGTGGGCTAGCGAGTTCCAAATAATTGGGCACAAATCTCCTATAATATCCCGCTAGCCCCAGGAACTGTCTCACCTCCTTTTTGGTCTTGGGTCTCGGGCAGGTTGCAACTGCTGCCATCTTATCAATTTGGGGACGCACCTGCCCGTGACCCAAGTGGAAGCCCAGATACCTGACCTCCACACGCCCAACTTCACACTTCTTTGGGTTAGCCGTTAGCCCAGCCACCCTCAGCGCCCCCAGAACAGCCCTAACATGCTCCATATGTCGCTGCCAGTCATTACTATAAATGACAATGTCATTCAGATAGGCAGCAGCATATGCAGCATGGGGCCGTAAAATACAGTCCATGAGACGCTGAAACGTGGCCGGAGCCCCGAACAACCCAAAGGGAAGTGTAACAAATTGGTGCAATCCGAACTCCATTGTGAAAGCTGTTTTTTCTTTGGATAAAAGTGATAAGGGGATCTGCCAGTATCCTTTTGTCAAATCCAGTGTCGAATAAAAACGAGCGGTGCCCAGCCGATCAAGCAATTCATCAATCCTCTGCATTGGATACGTGTCGAATTTTGACACAGCATTCACCCTGAGGTAATCCACACAGAAATGCACCGAGCCGTCCGTTTAAGGTACTAAAACTATCGGGCTGGCCCAGTCACTGTGGGATTCTTCTATTACCCCCATATCAAGCATTGCTTCTAACTCACTCTGAACCACTTTTTTTGTGCTCAGGAAGACGATACGGCCGACTGCGAACTACCACGCCCGGCTTGGTCTCAATATGGTGCTGAATGAGATTCGTTCGCGTGGGAAGGGGTGAGAACACGTCCGCAAAATCTGCTTGCAACCTGGTCACATCAGTGAGCTAAGACGGTGAAAGGTGATCTCCCTCAGGGGCCAGAGCGATAGATTTAACCTTAGTATCCACTTCTGGCCTGAGATCTTCCTCCATGCCAATTACCGTCATCAGCATCACTGATTCTGCCTCACTCCATTTTTTAAAGAGGTTAAGGTGGTCAATTTGACATGCCCCTCACCTATCCGTGCGCACCACCTCATAATTGAGATCCCCGACTCGCTGTGTGACCTCAAAGGGTCCTTGCCACTTTGCTAGTAATTTAGAGCTTGATGTGGGCAGTAATACAAGGACTTTCTCTCCCTGTGTAAATTCTCGCAGTTTAGCACCCCTGTCATACAGTCGGGTCTGTTTGTCTTGGGCCTGCAACAAATTCTCCATTGAGAGCCGCCCCAAAGTGTGGAGTTTTCTTCTCAGGTTTAGATTAGATTAGATTAGATTCAACTTTATTGTCATTACACCAGTACAAGTACAAGGCAACGAAATGCAGTTTAGGTCTAACCAGAAGTGCAATAGCAGCAAGTGCAGGATATACAACGTTTGCATAAGTGCAGGACATGGATATGTACTGAGTATATATGAATATATCTATAAATAGAGAGATGGTTATTACTATAAACAGAATTTACAGGTGAATATGTACAGTGAATAATATACAGATGGTTATTACTATAAACAGAATTTACAGGTGGATATGTAATATGAATATAATATAATATACATATGGCTATTACTATAAACAGAATTTTACAGATAGAGGTATACAATGATATGTTAGGCTAAAATGAGGAATATGGCAGTGGATTAAGGTAGTGCAATAAATTATGGACAGAAGCTATCCGAAAAAAAAAGTGTAAAAGTGCAGTGGAAAGTGATTGCATATTACAGTTAGAAGTACGGTGCAAAATGCAAATGTAAACAGTTGGTACTGTAAATAACAGTTGGCAGTGCAAATGAGCATAATCCAGTTAAGGTATGGTAGTGCAAAATGAATAAGTAAACAGTTGTGACTGTAATAAACAGTCGGTAGTGCAAATAACAAAGTGAAGGCGGATGTGAGGTAGGAGAGTTATCAGTATATGAGGGGAGTGGATCAGCGGAGGTTTGAGTTCAGTAAAGAGACAGCTCTGGGGAAAAAACTGTTCTTTAGTCTGCTGGTCCTGGTCCGGTGGATCCTGAAACGCCTGCCGGAGGGCAGGAGAGAAAACAGTCTGTGGGCTGGGTGAGAGGAGTCCTTGAGGATGCTGCGAGCTCGATGCAGGCAGCGTTTCCTCTGGATGTGCTCGATGGCAGGCAGTGGAGTCCCTGTGATGCGCTGGGCAGTTTTCACCACCCGCTGCAGTGCCTTGCGCTCCGCAACAGAGCAGCTCCCATACCACACTGCCACACAGTTGGTCAGGATGCTTTCTATTGCGCAGCGATAGAAGTTCACCAGGATAGCCGAGGAGAGCTGATTCTTCCTCAGTGTCCTCAGGAAGAAGAGGCGCTGGTGAGCCTTCTTGACCAGGTTGGAGGTGTTGGTCGTCCACGACATGTCCGCCAAGATTTGGATCCCCAGGAACTTGAAACTGGAGACACGTTCAACAGCCATTCCATTGATGTGGATGGTGTCGTGTGTGCCTCTTGACTCCTTCCTGAAGTCCACGATGAGCTCCTTCGTTTTGGTGGTGTTGAGGAGCAGGTTATTTTCGGTGCACCATGTGGCCAGGTGCTGGATCTCCTCCCTATAGGCAGTCTCATCGTTGTTGCTGATGAGACCAATCACCGTTGTGTCGTCCGCAAACTTGACGATAGAATTAGATCCATACACAGGCTTGCAGTCGGCGGTGAAGAGGGAGTAGAGAAACGGGCTTAGCACACAGCCCTGTGGTACACCAGTGTTAAGAGTGATGGATGTGGAGCAGGTGAATCCTGAACGAACATTCTGGGGTCTGTCAGTTAGGAAGTCCAAAATCCAGTTACACATTGAGGTGTTGATGCCCAGGTCTCCAAGTTTGGCTATTAACTTGGTTGGGATGACAGTGTTGAATGCTGAGCTGAAGTCAACAAACAGCACGCGTGCATAAGTGTTTTTATTGTCCAGGTGAGTGAGCACAGAGTGCAGTGCCATGGAAACGGCATCCTCTGTGCTCCTATTGCTACGATAGGCAAACTGGTGTGAGTCCAATGTGGATGGTAGAGAGTCTTTTAGGTGTTCCAGGACCAGCCGCTCAAAGCACTTCATGACGATGGGTGTGAGTGCTACAGGGCGGTAGTCATTAGGGCACCTCGGGTTAGAGTGTTTTGGCACTGGCACAATGGAAGTGCGTTTAAAGCATGAAGGTACAGCTGCTTGGGCAAGAGACATGTTGAAAATGTCTGTAAAAACCTCAGCGAGCTGCTCCGCACATGCCCTGAGAACACGACCAGGGATGTTGTCTGGTCCAGCAGCCTTGTGCGCGCTGATCCGGCTCAGTGCCTTGCAGACATCTGTGGTGGAGAGTGTGATTGGTGGGTCAGCTGAGGGTTTGAGCTTGGTGGCAGTTTCTCTGTTGTCTCTTTCAAAGCGAGCATAAAAGTAATTTAGCTCATTCAGGAAGTTGACATCAGTGGCTGCGGGGGTGGAGTGGGGGGGGTTTGTAGTCACTGATGGCCTGAATGCCCTGCCACATGCGTCGAGGGTCAGAGTTGGAAAAGTGACCCTCTGTCTTTAGCTTGTAGCAGTGCTTGGCCTGTTTGATCCCCCTCTTCAGGTTTGCCCTTTGCCCTCAGGTCCAGGACATACTGAATTTCATTTCGACTCGTTTCGCAACACTTTTTGCCGAGATGCTACGGAGCGCTACTGCCTCTGGGTATCGTGTTGCATAGTCCACTATCACTAATGCAAAGCGATGCCCCCGTGCAGATCGTTCTAATGGCCCGATGAGGTCCATACCAATTCTCTCGAAGGGGACCTGCATTAACAGAAGAGGGCGCAATGGCGCTTTTGGAGAGGCCGGCGGATTTACCAGCTGACATTCACAACAAGACGTGCACCACCTGCGCACATTCTCGTGAATGACAGGCCAAAAGAAACGGGCCATGAGACGATTTAATGTTGTTCCCTGTTCCAAATGTCCAGCCATAGGATTACAATGATTACTCTTTGGCACTAATAACTGGGTTGTATTTTCTTTGGACTGAGTGTCTTGCATCACTCTATACAAACGGTCCTTTATAATAGCAAAATACAGAAAAGAGAGCGGCTGTTCAGGCTGGAGGGACTGTTCAAAAGCGTGTTTCAACGACTCATCCTGAGACTGCTCCAGGGGAAAGTCATCGCGCTCTGAGAGGATCAGCCTCTCAATCGTGCTCGGTTGTTGTATGTTGGTGAATAAGGACGTTACACAAACTGTGGATTAAGATCCGTGTATTGCTCTGTTGTAGAACTGACATGCACACTAGAGGATGGATACTCGACCCAAGCCCGACGGGACCCATCGGTAACCGACGGGCCGGGCCGGGTTCGGACAGATATTTAGAAATAATGTTCGGGTTCGGTCACGTCAGCGCGATAAGGCATTGAACATTTGAAATTTAAAACAGCTTATTATGTAGGTAGCCAATGGGCCTTTTTAACTTGATGCTTTTGTGATTAAAATAAATTAAAAATATTACCCAAACATCCGTCTTCCTGTGTGCAGAAATTTGTTTATGTAGCTGTGACAACGCGCAACCAGCGCGCAACACGTGCGTGCATATTGCATATTATTAGGCTACATGTGGCTGGCAGCGCAACTTCAGCGCTGCTGGCAGGACCATCGAGCAGAGGACAGCCTTGAAGCCATCCACAGTTGATGCAATCCTTTTTCTGCATAATAACCTGGATTAGCCTAAACTTTGATGGATGGATTATGTAAATAGATCCCATGTTGCATTTTAGTAGCCATACAGTTTTCGAGAAAAATGGTAAGAGTGATTCTCATTTCAATAAGCTGCATTTGTGTTACTGCAAAGTCACCAGACATCTTCATCAGCTCCGGTGGCGGAATGGACGATGCCATCTTCCAGTTGCAATGTTACGTTAGCTGGTTTGCTGCGAACGGACGTAAATACGACCTATCTTTCTAGTAAATAAACCAAACGCGTCGCATCAGCGACGGACTACATAAGCTCACTTTTGGGTGCTCAGTGGTCCCGGTTCAGCCTCTCCCACCTGCACAGTTGCTGCCTTTTCCGGCTCTCTTTTATAAGAGACATCCGCACACAAATACCCCAATAAATCCTTAAAAGCTCGCCAATTGGTTCCCAGAATCAACGGATGCCTGAGGTGCGGATTAACGGCCACCTCTACATTATGCTTTTGACCCCGAAATTGAATCACAACTGACACTACAGGATATCTCACCACATCCCTGTGTACACACCGTACCTGAACCATGCGGCTTGTATCCACTGTCTCGGGCTGAATCAGGCTTTGGTGGATCGAGGTTTGGTTACAACCTGAATCCACCAGAGCCGGATAGGTACCCCCTTAATACTCACGGGTATCTGGTACCAGCCAGCCTGACCGGGGGCAGCCTGTGGGACATCCGAGACACCGGTCAATAAAATGATCCGGGTCCCCCCAACGCCAACAGACCGGCCCAGACCTAACCGCCACCCCTGTGGTGGTAAGTGGGCCCAGCAATGGACGTGGAGAGAGCGGGGACGAGGGCGCAGCATTGGTCCCGGCGGAGCTCGCGACGCCCCTAGGGGTGGAATTCTGGGCGGGCCTGGAGGACGAGATCTGGGGAGAGGGATAGGTTTAGGGGAGGAAGTGGAGAGAGGGGAAGGAAAAGAGGAGAGAGAGCGAGATGGTAAGTGTGGCGGAGGGGGCGTGGTTTTGCAAGGTCTGTAGCGGGCGAGAGAGAGCCGAGCCGAGTGGTGAGTAAGTAGGTCAAGTGCAGATGAGTAACACCTGTGTCTGATTGCAGTAATTGGCATGGAGAGACTGAATATAAACTGCAGCGGGGAGAGAGTTGGGAGAGAGAGATCTGGACTGGGACTGCAGCTCTGCCAGAGGGAGAAAGAGTGTTGAAGCTGAAACTGAGTGAAATATTGAATATTGAGTGTTTTGATTGTTCTGAGCTGAACGCCCTCGTGCGTGCTTTATGTTTGAACCTGTTCTGAGTAATAAATTAAGTTAATTAAATTAAGTGTAGTCCCAGTCACGCCGACCCCGCCTTCTTCCTTTCCTCACCCATATACCTTGAACCTCATCACACTGGTGCCGAAACCCGGGAAAGGAAGAAGATCGCCGCCGCCATGCAATCTCCGCCAGGAACGCCACTTGCTGACATTGTACGATCGCTCGCGAGTCTCCACCAAGAACACCACCAGGAACTACTGGCCGTGAGGGAGGAGCAGATGAAACACTTCGAGGTCCTCCTCCGTGCTCAACAGGAAGACCGCGAGCTGTTCCGGAGCTGGATGGACCAGGAGATTTGGGCCGCCCCCGCCAAAGACTCCATCGCAGCGCTGCCTCTCAACAAGATGGGTCCAGGCGAAGACCCCGAGGCTTTCGTCGACCTCTTTGAGAGGTGCGCTGAGGCACGGGGATGGCCCAGGGCGGACTGGCCAATGCGGCTCCTGCCATTGCTGTCCGGAGAGGCACAGGTAGCCGCCCACCAACTGCCAGTCCAGAATCTCCTGGTCTACGACGACCTGAAGCGCGCCATCTTTCAGCGGGTCGGCCGGACCCCGGAACAACATCGCCAGTGGTTCAGGACCCTGGCTCTCGAAGAGTCCGGTCGGCCCTTTGCCTTTGCGCACCAGCTCCGGGACTCATGTCGCAGGTGGCTGATGGCCGACGGGAGTGACGTCGAGGGAATCGTAGATCGAGTGGTGCTGGAGCAGTTCGTCTGAACCAGGCCATCCAGCTGGCGGAGGATCAAATGGTGGCGTGCCATCGGGGCGGCGAGCCCCTGCCATCGGCATCTCTCTCTCTCTCTTCTCCTTCCCCTCCTCTCTCCAAACCTGTCCCCCTTCCCAGGTCTCGCGGTGGGTTGCTGTCCAGACCAGCGCCGAGATGGAGGACGGGTGCTCCGCCCGAGGCACCAGCAGCTCCCAGAGCGGCGCCCAGCGGAGGGGGAGTGACCACCGACCCGTTCCCCTCCTCGTCCTCAACGCCACTCTCTCCACGTCAATTCTCTGACCTACTTCCAGCCACTAGGGCGGCGGGGAACTCTGGGCCAGCTTGCTGGCGTTGTGGGGACCCGGGACACTTTATTGATCGGTGTCCAGGGATGGAGGTGGGGACACTGATCCGGGTCCCTGACGCGCCGCAAGCTGCCCCCGATCAAGCCGGACTGTACCAGGTACCCGTGAGTATCAAGGGGGGTACTTATCAAGCTTTGGTGGATTCAGGTTGTAACCAGACCTCCATCCATCAAAGCCTGATTCAGCCTAAGGCGTTGGGTAATAGCCGCTTGGTTAAGGTGAGGTGTGTACACGGGGAAGTGGTGAACTATCAGTTGTTGCCCGTGGATATTCAATTTCGGGGACAAACGCATAGTGTTGAGGTTGCAGTTAACCCGCACCTCCGGCATCTGATAATTTTGGGAACCAATTGGGCAGCCTTTAATAAATTATTGGGGCATTTGTGTGCGGATGCCTCTTGGGGGAAAAGAGTAAAAAGGAAGGTGACGGTTGCTCAGCTGGGGGAGGTGGATTCGGGACCTCTGGGGTCAGTTCTGAGGGAACAGAGCGCTCTGGAGAGTCCCGTTCTCACAGATCGTGATGACTTTCCCCTGGAACAGTCCCAGGATGAGACGCTCAAACACGCGTTTAGTCAGGTCCGTTCCATCGACGGCCACCTCCTCCACCCTGACCAACCGCTCTCCTATCCCTATTTTTCAATTATAAAAGATAGGTTGTATCGGGTGACCCAAGACGCCCAGTCAAAACAAGATACAACCCAGTTGTTGGTACCTAAAAGCCGCCGGGAAATTCTTTTCCAGTCGGCTCATTCTAATCCAATGTCCGGGCATTTAGGACAAACGGCTACACTAAACCGTCTCATGGCCCGGTTTTTCTGGCCGGGCATTCACGAGAATGTACGCAAGTGGTGTGCGTCTTGTCTTGAATGTCAGTTGGTGAATCCACCGGCCACCCCAAAAGCACCATTGTGCCCCCTTCCGTTGATGCAGGTCCCCTTCGAACAAATTGGTATGGACCTTGTAGTAAAGGTTGTTTGTACGGGAAGAAGGAGGCGGGAAGCCCCTCACGGACGACTGCAGCATACACCAAACAGAACATAAATAAAATACAACATAAAGTCCAGGCCTGGTCCTCTCTCGTCCCTCACTGTCGTCGCTCCTCCTTTATAGTCCCTCACTCCTCCGCAAGGGCCGAGATCGCTGCGGCGCGCAGCTGGCGCTCATTCTCCTTGATGAGCGCCGCCTCGTCCCGCCCTCACGGTCCCTCGGCCTCGCTGCCCGCCACATACCCCCAACGCCCTTCGCAGGCCGGGGGGTACTCCCGAGTCTGCGCTCTACTCCCCCCCCCCCCCTCCCCGGGGGGGCCGATCACGGCGGCCGCGGGACCTGGGGGTAAGAACAGCGAGGTGAGAGAACGGAGCGAGGAACATGAGGAGCGACAGGGACGAGAGAGTGGAGAGAGGAGAAAAGAAAAAAAAAAAAAATTCTGGTCCGGTTCCCAGACACACTGCCGCTCGGTCCTCAGCCAGCCGAGAGGCTCTTCCTCGCGGTGCCATGCGGTGGTACTGGACGGCCGGTGGACGGCTCGACACTCCTCCGCCCCCTGGCGGCCGGCGGTGGCTCCTCCTTCTGAGGGCGGCCGGAAGCGAGTCCCCGTCCCGCGCTCCCTGCTCCTCCCCAACCTGGCGGACGGCAGCGCTCCGGCTCCTCCCCAATATGGCGGACGGCAGCAGGCTTCGGCTCCGGGCAAGCGCTGGGGACTCCTTCGCCCCCTCGCGGACGGCAGCCACCCCACCTCGACCCAGGGGCACGGCAGCGAGCTCTCCGTCCCACCGACCTTCATCCGCTCCAGCACCACCGCTTCGGGCAGCCGCTCGCGGACTTCTCTCCTCCGCGCTGCCCGAACTCCGCGGCACCGCGATCCCCCTCAGCTGCGAGGGCTCTTCGACAGCGTGTCCCTCCTTCCTCCCGGGCTTCGGCACCACTGTAGTAAAGGTTGTTTGTACGGGAAGAAGGAGGCGGGAACCGGCGAACAATCCAAACATTTAATAAAAAACAAACACAAAATAAAATGGCGGCGGCAGCCCCTCGCGGTCGACTGCCGCCTACACATAAACACAAAATGAAAATAAAAGCTGCAGCCCCTCACGGACGACTGCAGCATACACCAAACAGAACATAAATAAAATACAACATAAAGTCCAGGCCTGGTCCTCTCTCGTCCCTCACTGTCGTCGCTCCTCCTTTATAGTCCCTCACTCCTCCGCAAGGGCCGAGATCGCTGCGGCGCGCAGCTGGCGCTCATCCTCCTTGATGAGCGCCGCCTCGTCCCGCCCTCACGGTCCCTCGGCCTCGCTGCCCGCCACAGACCTCATCGGGCCAATAGAACGGTCAGCACGAGGGCATCGTTTTGCGTTAGTCCTCGTCGACTACGCAACGCGATATCCTGAGGCAGTCCCGCTCCGCACTATTTCGGCGAAAAGTGTTGCGAGCGCGCTGTTCTCTTTAATCTCCCGGGTGGGAATCCCGAAAGAGATTCTCACCGATCAGGGCACAGCGTTTATGTCACGGACAATCCGCGAGCTTTACGAATTGTTGGGCATTAAATCGATTCGCACCAGCGTCTATCACCCACAAACGGACGGTCTGGTTGAGCGTTTTAATCGCACATTAAAAGCCATGATTCGTAAGTTCGTTCACGAGGACGCCAAAAATTGGGATAAATGGCTAGAGCCTCTGTTGTTCTCTGTCCGCGAGGTCCCCCAAGCCTCTACGGGGTTTTCCCCCCTTTGAACTACTCTATGGACGCCAGCCTCGGGGGGTGCTGGATGTCCTTAGAGAGGTTTGGGAGGACGGACCTTCCGCAAGTAAGAACGAAATTCAGTATGTCCTGGACCTGAGAACAAAACTCCACACTCTGGGGCGGCTGTCTATGGAGAATTTGTTACAGGCTCAGGACAAACAGAGACAGCATTACAACAGAGGCACTAGACTAGTCAATTTTCACCGGGAGACAAAGTGCTTGTATTACTCCCTACGTCTAGCTCTAAATTACTCGCAAAGTGGCAAGGGCCCTTTGAGGTCACACGGCGAGTTGGAGATCTCAACTATGAGGTGATACGGTCAGATAGGGACGGGGCACGTCAAATTTACCACCTCAACCTGTTAAAAAAATGGTTGGAGGCCGAGTCAGTGATGCTAGCGATGGTAGTGAGTGGAGAGGAGGGTCTCGGGCCAAAGGCGGTCCAAAAAACTCAATCTCTCGCTCTGGCCTCTGGGGGAGACCACCTCTCACCCTCGCAGCTCACTGACGTACAACGGTTACAAGCAGAGTTTGCTGACGTGTTCTCGCCCCTACCTGGCCGGACCGACCTTATTCAGCACCACGTTGAGACGGAGCCGGGGGGTTGTGGTTCGCAGCCGGCCTTATCGCTTGCCTGAACACAAAAAGGTGGTTCAGACAGAATTAGAGGCTATGTTAGACATGGGGGTAATAGAAGAGTCCAACAGTGACTGGGCGAGCCCGATAGTTTTAGTTCCTAAACCTGACGGCTCGGTCCGGTTCTGTGTGGATTATCGTAAAGTAAACGCGGTGTCGAAGTTTGATACTTACCCAATGCCGAGGGTTGACGAGTTGCTTGATCGGCTAGGGACCGCTCGTTTTTATTCGACACTGGACTTAACAAAGGGATATTGGCAGATCCCCTTATCTCCTATGTCCAAAGAAAAGACCGCTTTCACCACGCCGTTTGGATTACACCAATTTGTCACCCTTCCTTTCGGCTTGTTCGGGGCTCCTGCGACCTTCCAGCGTCTGATGGACAGAATTCTCCGGCCGCATGCTGCATATGCTGCTGCCCATCTAGATGATATCATCATCTACAGTGAAGACTGGCAGCGTCATATGCAGCATTTGCGAGCTGTCCTGAAGTCGCTGAGGAGGGCGGGGCTCACCGCCAACCGAAGAAGTGTGCGATTGGGCGGGTGGAAGTAAAGTATCTGGGCTTCCACTTGGGTCATGGTCAGGTGCGTCCCCAAATTGACAAGACCGCAGCTGTTGCAACCTGTCCGAGACCCAAGACCAAAAAGGAGGTTAGACAGTTCCTGGGGCTAGCGGGATATTACAGGAGGTTTGTGCCTAACTATTCGGACCTCGCTAGCCCGCTGACTGATCTGACTAAAAAGGAGGTTCCAGATACGGTTCAGTGGACGGAGCGGTGCCAGCAGGCTTTTACTCAGATAAAGGCTGCTCTGTGTGGTGGGCCGCTCTTACAAGCTCCTAACTTTTCTCTCCCTTTTCTCCTACAGACTGACGCCTCGGACAGGGGGTTGGGCGCGGTCCTGTCCCAGGAGGTGGAGGGTGAAGAGCGGCCGGTGCTGTACATCAGTCGAAAGCTCTCTAAGAGAGAGACGATGTCCAGCACCATAGAGAAGGAGTGTTTGGCCATCAGGTGGGCCGTTCTCACCCTCCGCTACTACCTCTTGGGGCGGGAGTCGGGCGGTGGGGGTATGTGGCGGAGGGGGCGTGGTTTTGCAAGGTCTGTAGTGGGAGAGAGAGAGCCGAGCCGAGTGGTGAGTAAGTAGGTCAAGTGCAGATGAGTAACACCTGTGTCTGATTGCAGTAATTGGCATGTAGAGACTGCATATAAGCTGCAGCGGGGAGAGAGTTGGGAGAGAGAGATCTGGACTGGGATTGCAGCTCTGCCAGAGGGAGAAAGAGTGTTGAAGCTGAAACTGAGTGAAATATTGAATATTGAGTGTTTTGATTGTTCTACCAGAAAGACTCGGGAGATAGAATGATGAATGAAGCATACATTTATTGACAGCCCAGCAAGCATAATAAAGTTTTGGCATAGGCCCCGTCCATAGTTTATAATCCGAGGGTAGCGGATCAGCATATTCCTGCCTGAAGATGAAGGCAGGGGCGCAGCCGACCCCCCTTTTGAGGTATGGACGGAACCATCCTGGTGGTGGTGGGGAGGGTGGAGGTTGTCGCATCGGCATCTGCGAACTCAAACATGTGTAAGTACGACCTTTATACAGAAAATATGAAGACGTGATTGGATAGAGATGAAGTTAATAAGTGACGAAGTGATTAAGTCTTCCTGGCAGAACTTAAGCTGAAGCTTCCATTTCTACCAGAAAGACTCGGGAGATAGAATGATGAATGAAGCATACATTTATTGACAGCCCAGCAAGCATAATAAAGTTTTGGCATAGGCCCCGTCCATAGTTTATAATCCGAGGGTAGCGGATCAGCATATTCCTGCCTGAAGATGAAGGCAGGGGCGCAGCCGACCCCCAAAAGTAGGTGGATTGTAGATCCACCGGACGGGGCCAGCCTTCCCCCCAAAATGGTAGACGAAAGAATACACGCCGGACGTGAATCCTGAGGTTCCTGAAATATAGAAAAATTATGGTTAGGTACTATGATGGTTTAATATTTATATTTTTTATTTTTATTTTTTTTTATTATTATTTTTAAGCGCTACTGGTTTAGCCTTACATAGCCAGATGTAGACAGCCTCAATAGACCAACAGATATAGCCACGCAGGCCGGACGTAGACAGGCCTCGATAGGCCGACAGTCGACAGATATAGCCACGTTCGCCAGACATAGACAGGCCTCGATAGACCGACAGATATACCCACGTTAGGCTAGACATAGACAGGCCTCGATAGACCGACAGATATAGCCACGTTCGCCAGACATAGACAGGCCTCGATAGACCGACACATATACCCACGTTAGGCCAGACATAGACAGGCCTCGATAGACCGACAGATATAGCCACGTTAGGCTAGACATAGACAGGCCTCGATAGACCGACAGATATACCCACGTTAGGCCAGACATAGACAGGCCTCGATAGACCGACAGATATGGCAACGTTAGGCCAGACATAGACAGGCCTCGATAGACCGACAGATATAGCCAAGTTAGGCCAGACATAGACAGGCCTCGATAGACCGACAGATATGGCCACGTTAGGCCAGACATAGACAGGCCTCGATAGACCGACAGATATGGCCACGTTAGCCAGACATAGACAGGCCTCGATAGACCGACAGATATAGCCACGTTAGGCTAGACATAGACAGGCCTCGATAGACCGACAGATATAGCCACGTTAGGCCAGACATAGACAGGCCTCGATAGACCGACAGATATAGCCACGTTAGGCCAGACATAGACAGGCCTCGATAGACCGACAGATATAGCCACGTTAGGCCAGACATAGACAGGCCTCGATAGGCCGACAGATATAGCCACGTTAGGCCAACATAGACAGGCCTCGATAGACCGACTGATGTAGCCACGTTAGGCCAGACATAGACAGGCCTCGATAGACCGACAGATATAGCCACGTTTGGCCAGACATAGACAGGCCTCGATAGACCGACAGATATAGCCACGTTAGGCCAGACATAGACAGGCCTCGATAGACCGACAGATATAGCCACGTTAGGCCAGACATAGACAGGCCTCGATAGACCGACAGATATAGCCACGTAAGGCCAGACATAGACAGGCCTCGATAGACCGACAGATATAGCCACGTTAGGCCAGACATAGACAGGCCTCGATAGACCGACAGATATGGCCACGTTAGGCCAGACATAGACAGCCTCGATAGACCGACAGATATAGCCACGTTAGGCCAGACATAGACAGGCCTCGATAGACCGACAGATATAGCCACGTTAGGCCAGACATAGACAGGCCTCGATAGACCGACAGATATAGCCGCGTTAGGCCAGACATAGACAGGCCTCGATAGACCGACAGATATAGCCACGTTAGGCCAGACATAGACAGGCCTCGATAGACCGACAGATATAGCCGCGTTAGGCCAGACATAGACAGGCCTCGATAGACCGACAGATATAGCCACGTTAGGCCAGACATAGACAGGCCTCGATAGACCGACAGATATAGCCGCGTTAGGCCAGACATAGACAGGCCTCGATAGACCGAACAGATATAGCCGCGTTAGGCCAGACATAGACAGGCCTCGATAGACCGACAGATATAGCCACGTTAGGCCAGACATAGACAGGCCTCGATAGACCCACAGATATAGCCACGTTAGGCCAGACATAGACAGGCCTCGATAGACCGACAGATATAGCCGCGTTAGGCCAGACATAGACAGGCCTCGATAGACCGAACAGATATAGCCGCGTTAGGCCAGACATAGACAGGCCTCGATAGACCGAACAGATATAGGTGCGTTAGGCCAACATAGACGGCCTCTTTTTTTTTTTATATATATATATATATATATATATATATATATATATATATATATATATATATATATATATATATATATATATATATATATATGAGAGACAAGGTCACGCAAGGCCATTACCGCCAGTAAACCACCACCAGTAATTGCATAAAATTTACCTGATTTTTACTGAAGAGCTTGCTGAGCTTCGAGAATGGTTTTTGAATCGGGTCTGATGTATGATTCAAAAGCTGAGGAAGACCATCTGCCCATGATCTTAATCGCTGATGTAGAGATTCCTCGTTCAGCAGCTGTTGTAGCTGCCCCGATTCTGAATGAATAGCCGGTATAGAGAGAGGAGGATAGACTGCAGCTTTTGATAACAGTGGTTAAGTGAGTTCTGAAACAAGCCTTGGAAAGGTTGCTCCGTTAGGTAAATATAAATAGCGGTGCGTATTTGGAAGTTCTAGGCTGGATTTTAAGAAATGTAACCATAGCTGTAAAGGGATAGAAATTATTCTTCATCTTAGAATTGTTAATGTGATACCAGAACCTATAGAGTCATTCTAAAATGCTTAAAGAAAAGAGTAAGGAAATTGAGTGAGAAGTGAAGATCAGAATAGGGAAGACCGAGAGTAGGATCAAGCTGATTCGTTTCCAAAGTGAATTTCCTTGGACACATGAAGCCGAAAGGGGCTGATAACCACAGCTTCTAGCAGAATATAGGTGCAAGTGGAAGAGCGACCTTTACGATTTAAGTGTTAGGAGTTAAATTAAAAGCTTTGAACTTACCTGATGCTTGTTAAGACGCATAGGTAACCTTAGATTTACCTTTGGAATTATGGGAGAGTTTACTGAACATGCCTGATGGTTTGAGCATTGCTGAAGTAAACCATCTTGACTATCATGGAATCCCACATTCAGATGCTTCTTGATATGGGAGACCTTGGTAGAGAATACCAACTCCACACATTGAACTATGTTCGTAGCAACGCCAATCTGAAAGAATGTCCCATGCACGGTTAGTTGGAGAACGCATATTTTTTATTTTTTATTTATATTTTTTTGTTATTTTTTTATTTTATTTTTTTATCTGCAGTTAGGAGGATTCTAAACCACTTGGCGTAACTCCCGCTCACAGCTTGATAGAACACCATCTAACCGTCAAAAATGCTGACAGAACCCCCAAAAGAAAATAACCAGAACAGCATGACGAATACATAACATGCGCATGTGATTGAGAACATCGGACGATGCCCTTGCAGAAGATAAGAATGTTTTATATGATAAAGCTTTACTAGCTAATAAACCATAGCTAGCTATATAGAACTCGGCACAGCTACCAAACCCATGACAAAAGATCAATGCGAGATTCATCGTTGGATACCTAAGCCAGGATAATACTGTGTGAATTTGGCCCCGTTTGGCAGTATAAGACAAATATCGCTATTCTAAAATCCTTGACCCTGGAATAAAATCTGATGTCTTTAATAGTTAATTTGACATGCTCACCGACGCCATGATAACATTTTGGCCTGAATAATTCCACTTAGTTGAATGGTTGATGTAAAACTCCGGACAAGTTCTTGTGCGTCTGATTATCGTACAGCCTGCCATTAATGCACTGAGATCCCACAGTATGACATGAGGATCTCATTTGCACGGTCTGAAAAGCAACGAATCACAAAGACTATAGCCGCGCCGTGTGTGCCAGCTTTAGTAAAGAGAAAAATCTTACTGTGAGAGAGGAGGGCCTTGTCATTTACGGTGTGGCCAGAAATCGATAAGCATGTGCAGACTGTGTCAAATAGTCGTCGCTGTAGTCACTCCCCTGCATATAGTGTTAGTCTCAAAATACGGTCATATGTTGGCATTTACGATGCATTTTGCAGTGTTGACTTGAGCATAGCCAATTCGCAGACATTTGAATGCAATGACCAATGGAGGAGTTTACATAACAGAATACACGATAAAGATCAAGAGCGAGAGTGCACATTTCTGTTTTATTCATGATCGTAGCCATACCTCCTAGCACAAAACCAAGGACACAAAAACAGAACACGATATTCTAAAGTTCCTAAAATTGATGGAGGCATCTGATATCACAGTAGCTGAAACGCTATGGTGTTAAATTAACGTGATGTACGAGAAGACAAAAGCACAACATGCTATAGCTATAGGTTTTTTTTTTATTTTTTTTTTTTATATAACCTTTATTTATTTATATTATTATTATTATTATTATTTATTTTTTTTTATTTTTTTTAGATAGCGCATATTCATGCTGCAATATGCAACGACAGCCTTTATAGGAGCACAAGACGTTCTTCCTCCTAAGGAGGGAAGCCATATCAGATCGCAAAAGGAAGTTAATCCAACATACCCAGTAAATGAGCAAAACATGTACGCTGCTGGATGACAGCCCCAGAACACTTCGAAGCTTGAAACTGTTAGTTAGTTCCGATTATACATATGTGACAACTTGCAGCCTTTGCAAGGAAAGCTGAATCTAGCAGCATTTAATGTGTACAGATCAATGCACTGATGCCAGTGCACTGCTTAAAACTACTCCAAGCATATTTAAATCAATTCGCCTGGAGCAATCTCATAACGCTGTGCCAATTCGCGATTACTTTACTCAGTTAATCATGGAGCCCGATTGGGTGCATGTTGCTTTAAAACTCTTGTTTGAGGTTTCATTGCGTTCGTGGGAGATAGAACAGATGGCACAGCATGTTAGCCTGTTTCAGCTTTTCTAACAAAAGCTATCATTAACGGTAACCGGTGTAGTGCGAATAATTTACGGGGCACTATGGATAGTTACGACACGAGCGACAACGAGCGATCACGTTGCACAAGCAGGTGCGCGTCTGATGCATGCGTCTGCTCTATACTAAACATGCTTGCGACCAAATTGAAAGAATAAATACTACACCCAATCGGCATCGGAAATGCAAAATCATATATCACTGTGATGAATGCTGATGTAGTGATGATGCCAGATGGTGATAAAGATCACAGCCGTGTCTTTTGATAACATGCCCAGATTGTCCTCCATGAAAGTGATTGTTCTGAATCTGAACGCGCAATTTTGCTCTCTTTAGTGAAGGCACTCGTGTCTGTTGCCGCGACAGCCAAGTGAACAGAATGATAGGCTGACATGGACTTAGAACGCCACTGTATGCACATTATTAACTTAATTAATTAAATAATAGAACCAGCGATCGACCGCTACGGAACATCCGGCTCGTCATCTGTTGTCGCATCGGCATCTGCGAACTCAAGCATGTGTAAGTACGACCTTTATACAGAAAATATGAAGACGTGATTGGATAGAGATGAAGTTAATAAGTGACGAAGTGATTAAGTCTTCCTGGCAGAACTTAAGCTGAAGCTTCCATTTCTGAGCTGAACGCCCTCGTGCGTGCTTTATGTTTGAACCTGTTCTGAGTAATAAATTAAGTGCAGTCCCATTCACGCCGACCCCGCCGTCTTCCTTTCCTCACCCATATACCTCGAACCTCATCACAGTAAGGGTCCGCCGACCCCCGGGCACGCCACCATGTGGTCCTACGCCAGGATGATGGCTGAGTCCAACACCGTCGGTCGGTGGCACTAGGCCCACTCGGCGGTTCTCCGTGGCAGCCGAGTGATGAACTGCTTCAGTGTCACTAGGTCGATGATCCTCTCAACGTCGTTTCCCTCAGCCACCAGCCATTCGCGGCAGGAGTCCCGGAGCTGCTGGGCCATCACGAAGGGTCAGCCACTTTCGCCCAGCTCCAGCGACCGAAATCGCTGGCGGTGTTGCTCTGGGCTTCGGCCGACCCTCTGCAGGATGGCTTTCTTGCGATCGGCGAAGTCCAGGAGGTTCGGGACAGGCAGTTGCTGGACAGCAGGGGGATCAGCCACACCGCCGAACAACACCAGGCCCTGCTGGACCTGAGGGGTCCTGAGCCCATCTGGCTGCCGTGGCCGTCTTCTCGAAAAGGTCTATAAAGACCTCCGGGTCCTCCTGCTGGGCCTGTATGATCGCCTGGAAGCGGCACTCTTGGTCGCCCCTCAGGTCCAGCAGGGCCTGGTGTTGTTCCTGATGTAGGACCGCGAGGGATGAGATAACCTCCGCAAACGCCGATGACGTTTGGTGGCGATTGCATGCCGGCGGCTGCTTCTTCCTTCCTGGGTTTTGGCACCACTGTAACGAAGTTCGATCGGGATAAGGAAGGAAGAAGGCAGAGTCAGCTTGTTGGAGACTCGGGTTACTAAGTCATGCCCACTGGCGTTCACAATAAACTCAATCTTTTACAAAGCACAGTCCAAATGCTCTCCTGAGCTTCCACACACTCTCATCCGTGGTTCCCGAGCCTCCAGACACTCTCTCTCCTCGAACACCTCTTCCGGGTGGTTTATGTACAGTCTCTCCACGCCCATTACTGAAACAAGACACAGGTGTTTATGATTTGCACTTGACCCACTTACGGCGCACCTGTCTCCCGACTCTCTCTCCCGTCACAGGCCTCGCTAACCCCCCCCACGGCACATCAGACTACTGTCAAAGTACACAAGTAACGCCTGAGGAAAAGTAAGAAGGTGTGGTCTGTCACCTGTTGCTCAATAACTGCTGCATGCTTTAAATATTACTCATTCATTTCTTATGTCAATCACCACCTTGTGTTGGAAAGAGGTTAAAAGCTACTGCTTTATTTCTCAACACCACTTAACCACAAAATGTTTCTTACACTTGTAAAAATGTTTTTATTTAACGTTTCATGCCCTGACTTTAGATCCATAACATACTGTAACAGAGTGTGTTATGGAGTGTGTTAACGTCATAAGCGTAACGTCATGCTGCTGAGCAGGTCTGAATTCTTTCTACAATGATTAATTTTTGCACGCACTACACATGTCTTTGTAAGGCCCACCCAAGTCCTAAAAAATAACATTCCAGTTAATTGCTGGTGGATGAGAGATAAATGGTTGCCATTCCGGTTGCCATTTTTCCACACGTTTTCAAAAGAATTCCCCACATGTGTTGACGGAGTCGAAGCTCATTGTAATGCAAAACTGTTATCCAATCATAGCAGTGGGCATTTACATTCCTAGTCTTCAATGTGGCACACCCATAAAAACTGTGTGTTCCAGCTCAGAACCAGGGTAGAAAATAGCCTATTACTTATTCATTATGTTTTTGAATGTAAAAACAACACAAACATCATAGGTGGACCTCAGACAACAGTATGAAAAATAAAAATAGCCAGTTCATGACCCCTTTAAATGTTACTATATTAATTTCTCATGTCAATCACCACCTTGTGCTGGAAGGAAGTTAACCCTCTATGGTACGCAATATGATTTCAATGAGGAAAAAGTTATTTGTGGTGTTTTTCCTGCTTAAAATAGGACACTATAACAATAGCAATACAATTTTTCATAATTTTTTTTTTTTTTTTTTTTTTTAAAGTTTGTTGCCTCAAGGCAACATTGTACCACAACGGACAAATTTAAACATTTGACATTTTCATGTAGAAAAAATAAATATACTTATTGAAAACATCAATTTCTTTAACCAGACACCTGAACACACACATTTATCCAGTTTATAATGTATTACAAATTTAATATTTAATAAAAAATAACATTTCAAATTCAGCTGTTGCTCTCAGGCAACATTGTACCATTGTGGAACACAAGTATTACCAAACCATCTCATCAAGTTATCATGTCAAGTTATCATATGTTATCGTGTCAAGTTATCATATCAAGTTATCATATCCATCTTCATCCTCATCTCCATCTTCGATCTCTCCCTGCCAGATTGTCACTATGACCTCATTTCCTCATCACATGACACCCCAACTTTGTGAGCGAGAACTGTAGTCTGTACATGCATGTGGTACTAAATACATTTTCCATTCTGTCCAGGAAAATGTATTACAGTTTTTCTCAATTGTTTACACACAAATTCTGGTACTTGAGACACAATGACCACAACATGTAACTCATTCACCAACCCCCTGAACCAATTCTGCTAAACTACATGCACAGTTCCTGCTTTACACTCAAATTGCAGTTCTAAAACACACTTTTTTCAAAACACTACACACAATTCTCTGCTTTTGGCACAATTTTCATGCAGAAAATATCTTGTTCCCTTTCGAAAGGGAACTCGTGCTGCGTCAGCTTGACGCTACGGGGAACGCCTTCAGCGTGACAGGTGTCTGAATCACAATCGAATCACGTCAATCCTATTGACCAGCGACAGCCCATGATGTCATCAAGATGCGACCAGGAAGTATATAAGGGCGCCTTACCAACATGACACCGCTTCTTCGTCTTCAGGGACTGTTTTGTCTGCTTCGAAGTGAAAGAATCACGTAAGGGAACGCTACAATGAAACACACAGGGAAGTCCAAGCATAACTTCCGGAAGTGCGCGGATCCGTGTCCCAGGTTCCTTACACCTGAGCACACCCATACCCTTTGTGTGTTTTGTCTGGGGGAAGAGCACGCACGGGAGGTTCTCGAGGGGGCCTCCTGTGTAGCGCTTTGCTCTAAATATAGAAAGGCTGCGTGTAAGAATTCCCAGCTTAAAGCTTGTAACTGGTAGCCGCCTCAGGGTAGGGTGGTCTGCATCTTCTCTCAGTGTAAAACTGTCTAGAGAATGAGGGATCAGACTATGCTAGAACTACAGTTAGATCTAGAGCCCATTAAAACAAAACAGGTATAGATCTATTTTGGCCTAGGCTTCTAGGGATTACGGAGTCAGTAAAAAACTCTAAGAGAATGGCGCTCCCCTTACAAAAAATAACTGCAGTACATTGAAGTAAAACTGCAGTACAAAGTAGTATAACTGCAGTACATTGAAGTAAAACTGCAGTAACATTGCAGTACAAAGTAGTAACTGCAGTACATTGAAGTTCAACTGCAGTAAAACTGCAGTACAAAGTAGTAAAACTGCAGTACATTGAAGTAAAACTGCAGTAACATTGCAGTACAAAGTAGTAATTGCAGTACATTGAAGTTCAACAGCAGTAAAACTGCAGTACAATGAAGTACAACTGTAGATTTGCAGTATAATGAAGTTTAGATGCAATATAACTGCAGTACAGTGATACACTGTAATGTATATGAAGACTTTGATGCAAATGTCCGTTTTATTTTTAATTGAGCTTTTTTGTATTGGGCTCCTATGTTTATTTTCAGTAATATCACTTAAATGGCAATGATGTACTTTTAGTTGCCATTACATTAAAAAATGTTAACCTATAGGAGTCTTATAAAAATGTTTACGGTTTTTGCATCTGAAGTCTTCATAGGCCTTCCACTCATAATACACTGTACTGCAGTTATGCTGTATTGTGCAACATGTAGCCACTTTTGTCACCTATGGGAGATTTCATATCATCAGTATCGCGATCACACTCACGGATAATGGACCGCGTTTTCTGAGCGCACACAAGAACTGGCTGTCAGATAACAAGTCTCGTGAGTAACTTCTCTTTTACATTTTTTTGCTGTGTTTAAACTGTCAAATACACGCAAGGTTCTTGTTTTCTGAAAAACTGTGCAGAGGGGCGTTAATATAAGATCCTCTTCCTAAGTCAGAAGGGGAGAGAGGCTAATTTTTCACTGTGCTTGCAGAGAAAGACTTACCAAAACAAAGTTACTGGCCAGAGTTGTCCTTTAAAATTTTCTGGGTTGGTAGATTTACCGGGGGCCTGATTATAGCACTTAAACACGGAAAAATTAACCATGTTTTTATTATAGTAAAAGTGTAGTAACCATGGTTTTTGGCCTAATTGATTACCATTTATATAACCACAGTTTTACCACAAATTCTATGGTTAGAGTTGTAAAGCCACGGTTAACTGTAATAACCATGTTTTTTTTGTGTTGGTTTTATTTAGTTCATTTTCGTAAGGTTTGCCTTTGTTTTATGTTAAATATCTTTGGAATATCTGATAATATTGTATATACACAAAAATAGACTAAATCAGGATTTTTTTATCGCAGCACTGTACACAAGCATTTATGTTCAATAGTTTGACATTAATGTGCAGAAAAGGATGTTTTACAGGAATACTATTTATTGTGTGATTGCTATTTTCAGAAAAATGCACTGGTAACGACAACAACAACAACAACAACAACAACAACAACAACAAAAAGAAGACCAAAAATGTAATTCAACAGAAGATCATGGCTGGAGTGAAACAAAGCAGCACTCAAATAATGGTGAGAGCAGTAGGCAACTTTATATATTTTATCTTTTATAAACTATTATCTTTATATAGTTTAGATTGCATAATAACTAATATTGTACTTCAGGAACCAAGACCTGTGGGAATGCTGGATGAATCAAGTATACAAAGTCTTCTGTCTCCTAAGCCATGTTAGAAGAGATCGAGAATTTAAAAAAGGAAATCAAAGACCTAAAAGAAGATTTACGATATTAGCGCTGCTGGAAAGGTAATGAAATCTAGTTATACCACAACAATTATTCTCAGTACTTGACATCAGTTCTCAGCAGTTTGCTTGTGGACTCTCTTCTTCATGGGTATATTATACCATAGTCTGTTTGTATACTGGATTCTGATTGACTGAAAGGTGTGCATTAAAACAATGAATGCACAGATAGTTACAGTCAGTTAAATCTCCATTCTAAATAAATGTGCTGCCTTTCCTGTAACACACACACACACACACACACACACACACACACACACACACACACACACACACACACACACAAACACAAACACAGTCACTCTCACACAGAAACATATTTCTAAGCAACAAAGTCTTAAAGGGTTAGTTGACCCAAAAAATGTAATTAGCCCATGATTTCCTCAGCTCATCCTAGGTGTGTATGACATTCTTCTTTCAGACGAATACAATCTGTTATATATAAAAAAAGTCTTGGCTCTTCCAAGCTTTATAATGGCATTGGCATTAAAGTGCATCTATCTATCATATAACTGCTCCACACGGCTCCGGGGGTTAATAAAGGCCTTCTGAAGTGAAGTGGTTTGTGTAAGAAAAATATCCATATTTAAAACTTTATAGACTAAAATAACTAGTTTCCGGCGGTTAGCGGTATGCAAGTCAACTTACAGCGAAAGAGCAATCCTTGACGCATGCGTAATGACGAACACACGCAAAGGATAGAGCAAAACAAAACACAGGTCATGAATTATGCTGCCTTCACGTGCTCTTGGAATTATCGTATTGTAAATACGAGTTTCCTAGGTAAAAATTGCACATGAACGCCCTCCCATTTCAAAATTTAAATGCGATGAGCTCGTAATCACGACTTCAGAAGTGGGAATTATCAAATTTCCGATAGCACGTGAATGCGGCATTAGTCTAAAACGAGAACTTTTAAAGGGAAATGGTGGAGGATTTCGATATAAGAGAAGAGGGATTTTAAGTTTGTTGCCCAGTGCTATCCGTGAGAGAGGTAATAGCTTGCGGTGATTCTGTAAATCGCGTCAGGGGTCACTCTTTTAGCGTAAGTCCACTTACGTACCGCTGACTGTTGGAAGTTAGTTATTTTAGTCTATAAAGTTTTAAATATGGAGATTTTTTTCTTACAAAAAACATGCCATTTTGCTTCAAAAGGCCTTTATTAAGCCCCTGAGCCATGTGGATCAGTTTTATGATGGATAGATGCACTTTTATGATGGATAGATGCACTTCTATGGAATTCTAAAACGAATCAAGTCAATGCCATTATAAAGCTTGGAAGAGCCAGGACATTTTTTAATATAACTCTGATTATTCATCTGAAAGAAGAATGTCATATACACCTAGGATGAGTTGAGGAAGAGTAAATCATGGGGTAATTTTCATTTTTGGGTGAACTATTCCTTTTTTGCTGTTTCTGAACTAATTAAACTGTAAATTCTGAGTGCTGCTGCACAGACTCAGATTATTCACATATGCGCTATCTCTTTCTCCCTCGTTTATTTATTCAAATAAATGTAATCCAACCATGATGCTAATTTATCTCTGTGCCTGATTTAAAGTGTGCAGAATGCTAGATCTAATGGCCCATGTCCAAAAAAAGAAAATTAACTGTTAGTTTTACCCTTCCAGTCAAATTGTGCTCCACAAACATTAATGACCAATTTAATTTAACTTTTTTACCTATCTTTAACAGCTGGGTGTCTATGCACAATTTTAGTGCACTTCACAGAAGCAACCCGCTTCATGTCGGGTGGTTCTTTACCTCCATCTTGTTCATTCAAATGTAATGCCTAGCCATGGATTTGTCCTTACTTATGTGAAAGGTTATAAGTTACACAAAGTAATAAATGAAGGGGGACAATAACTGTGGAACATGTATTCCATATACTTTATTCCAATAATATTACATTTTTATTTAAGGTTAGATTTGTGAATTAAAAGTCTGAGAGTATAAAAAAAGCCAATTTTTGTGTGAGAGGGCACTGTACAGTATTTAAACATGATTGTGTCTCTCTGCTTTTTATTTTTCCAGAAATGCATGTCATTGTGCAAATTACACAGACTGTCAGTGGAGTGACAGAAAGCTTTCAGATTTCATCAAAAAGATCTTCATTTATGTTCCGAAGATGAACGAAAGTCTTACGGGTTTGGAACGACACGAGGGTGAGGAATTGATGACTGAATTCTATTTTTTGGCTGAACTAACCCTTAAACTTCTTTTACCTGGAGTGTTCAAAGCATATTTGTGATTTGATAATGCTCACCAATATAGCGTAAGAAATTCATTGGAAATATTATGAATACTTTCCACAATTCAAGATTAATATTAAACACACTATATGCCTGTGGTGAAGTGTAACTGAAACTTGAGAGTTTATCTATTTATTTTTGTTTCTTTGTTTTTCCAGACTACATCCTAAATAGTGTTTCGACAGCTGAGATACAGGCAGTTATAAGAACCACGTGGGATAATGATGAAGATAAGCTCTTAAAAAAGCACCCTCCCTGAATAATATGACAAGATATATGCATGATTGTATGATTTGTAAATAAACACTTTAAATACAATGTCTAACTCTAAGTCTGTTATTTGAAGTTTCAAAATAAAAAAAAGTAAAAATCACATTTATTGTTGCATGGCTGTTTGAGAAATTCACTGTTGTTTTGTACCGTAATTTGTTCTATTGCAGATAAAACTTATTCTGGATATTCTGGTTGTATTTTAATGGTATTGTACAGCATTTTATTTGTATTGCACTTTGGTAGTATTGTAATTGTGCTTTAGTTGTATTATGTATTGCAGTACTACCGCAGTTATATTGCAGTATTATTGCAGTATTACTTCAGTAGTACAGCAGTTATATTGCAGTATTATTGTAGGATTACTTCAGCAGTACTGCAGTTATATTGCAGTATTATTGTAGTATTACTGCAGTATTACTTCAGCAGTACAGCAGTTATATTGCAGTATTATTGTAGTATTACTGCAGTATTACTTCAGCAGTACTGCAGTTATATTGCAGTATTATTGTAGTATTACTGCAGTATTACTTCAGCAGTACAGCAGTTATATTGCAGTATTATTGTAGTATTACTGCAGTATTACTTCAGCAGTACAGCAGTTATATTGCAGTATTATTGTAGTATTACTTCAGCAGTACTGCAGTTATATTGCAGTATTATTGTAGGATTACTTCAGCAGTACTGCAGTTATATTGCAGTATTATTGTAGGATTACTGCAGTATTACTTCAGCAGTACAGCAGTTATATTGCAGTATTATTGTAGTATTACTTCAGCAGTACTGCAGTTATATTGCAGTATTATTGTAGGATTACTGCAGTATTACTTCAGCAGTACTGCAGTTATATTGCAGTATTATTGTAGTATTACTTCAGCAGTACTGCAGTTATATTGCAGTATTATTGTAGGATTACTTCAGCAGTACTGCAGTTATATTGCAGTATTATTGTAGGATTACTGCAGTATTACTTCAGCAGTACTGCAGTTATATTGCAGTATTATTGTAGGATTACTTCAGCAGTACTGCAGTTATATTGCAGTATTATTGTAGGATTACTGCAGTATTACTTCAGCAGTACTGCAGTTATATTGCAGTATTATTGTAGGATTACTGCAGTATTACTTCAGCAGTACTGCAGTTATATTGCAGTATTATTGTAGGATTACTTCAGCAGTACTGCAGTTATATTGCAGTAATACTGCAATATTGCAGTTTTTTCGTGTCCAAAAAACTGCATTTTTCTTCATGAATAAAAACTGCAGTATTACTTAAAAAAAACTGCAGTATTTTTTTGTAAGGGTCCGGGTAGTTGTATTCCCTAATATAGCCGGCTCTTACGTAGAGTCGTCCGGCCAAAGCCCGCCCCCTTTCCTGCGTTCGGGGTTTTTATTAGTAATGCAGGTGGTGCTGTGCAGGATGTGATAGCGACCTAGCCAGTGGTCACGCGGAGGGGCAGGCCATCTTTTCGTTTTGATATGAAGATGTTGTAAGTATTGTTCAACTTTGCCCTCCAGAGCTAGTTGTTTAATGCCGCCAGTTTTTTGGAATTGTACCTGGCCAGGTGACAGTACTCCTCTGTTAAAGACAGGGTAGATTAGAGTATTTCGCTCCTAGCTCTGTATCATTCTGCCTCACCCATGGCTTTGGTTGAGCAGCACTTCTTAACCTGTGTAAAGCAAAATATGTTGGTTTGGTAGTGAGCTCCCTTGTAGCCAGAGTATTGCCATGGCTGACGCCCTTGCATTTTATATGATAGGCCTCTTTAAAAGCTAGGTCCTTCATTGGGCGGGTGGCGTACGTGGTACTCCCCCCGTTTAGGGGGTCCAGGGCGTTGTTTTGCAGAGTATCCTGTCATGAGTAATGTAATTAGGTTCCAGAGCTTGTAGGCGCTGCTGGTAAGACTGCAACTGTCATACAGTAGGCCTGAAAGTAGGCCGCTGGGATCGATTAGCCCCAGGTTGAGACCTGGGGGGGAAAAGCCAGTTGGCTGTGAGCCAGTTGGCCAGTTGGCTGTGAGCAGCCAACTCGGGCAGTCTGGGCAGTAGACTCCGGGTCAGGTGGTAGGCCTCAGTAGGCCTCCTTACGAGTGAGTCCCGACGTTGGGGAGGTTAGCGATTAATAGCTGTAACCTAGATAGGTAGTCAGCCTTGGAAAGTAGGCCTTTTTGCAAAATCGGCCCCTTTGTATTGCTATGTGTTTACTCCCCAACGATGTCGGCCTCAAGTAGCAGAATTATCAACTAATAACCCGTTCTTTGTTATCTTGTCAGCCAGCAGAGGAGCCGCTGTCAGCCCAGGAGTTATAGCAGCCAGTTTTCATGCCTGCCATAACAGGAAGCCGTCCCCGCGGGTCTGCTGTAAGGCTCCATGGACGCCAGTCGCCAGTCGACCGTGACAGTCAGTGTGGATTGCCTGACCGTCCCTAGGGGTGAGCCCCGGGACCAGGATGCCTCTGGCAGCAGGCATGTGGGATTCCCAGGTAGTAGGCTTCACCAGAACTCCCTGAAGGTTTGCCGTGGGTAGCAGGCCTCAAGCCGGTCCTCCCCTGATGGCACGTCCCAAGGTTTCAGTCATGTGGACTAGCATGGACTGTTGGCAGGTGGTAGGCCTCACTCTGCCTCCCTGTGAGCTCGCTACCAGACGATAGGCCTCACTAGGCCTCCCTGAGGGGGAATTCCCGAGTCAGGATGCTCGGGCAGCTAGCATAGCCTGCTATTAGGTAGCAGGCCTCTCCAGGCCTCCCTGAGGGGACGAGCTTCTGTTTTCCAGCTACTTCGACAGTGGGCTTCGACTGCTATCAGGTAATAGGCCTCACCAGGCCTCCCTTCAGCCGAGTTTCCGAGTTTGGTTCCTCGAGCATCTGGCATGTACTGCTATCATGTAATAGGCCTCACTAGGCCTCCCTGAGGGGTTGGGTTCTCAGTTCAAGAACTGTTTACTGGCATATGCTGACAGCTAGTGGGATCTGCCCCTTATTTGGCAGCATCTGAGGATGGTCTTACCCTAGCGCGACTGAGGTCGCTTCTGCTACTTGGTTCCCACGGGAGGGAATTCAGCCTACAACCTGGTTTACCTACCGGGCACCCCTTTTTAAGCTCCCCTCTTTCGAGGGTCGTCTGTGAGCCCGAAGCTGCCTGGGCCTGATCAGATGGTCGTAGGCCCCTCGCAAGGCCCCTCCCAAATTGGATCAGCTTTTAGGCCAGTCTGGCCTCCTGAGTGTTTCTACTTGATAATAGCTCAGTAGATCCTAGGATCGAGCAGATTAACTCCCCTCGCTGGCAAGGGTGGAAAGCGCTATGCTGAGTACTGCTCTCCAGGATGCCCGTCTCTGAGATCCGGCTCGAGGAGGAAACTGCCATTCTGCAGTCCCTTGGACTGGATGCCTCTTCAGGAGGCGAGTATCCAGAGGCTCTGTTCTCGAACAGACAAGGATGGCCCGGCCGAAGTGCCCGTTGGAAAAGGCACCAAGCTAGGCCTCCTTGGCGGCGTTAGTGGCTGGCTGGGGCGCCCTAGGGCCCCCTAGCCACATTCCCTTAAGGGAGCCCCCTTCCTTTGAATGGGTTGGATCCAGGCCTTTGAGCGGCCTGAATAGGACCTTGTGCAGCTGCTCTAAGGTTCCTGACGAGGCTTATAGCTTGGGCTATGACCGTAGGGAATGCTGTCACTGACAGCCCTGTGTGACCAGAGGGGGAGTGGTTCAGGCATTTCATTTGAATTTGCTTGTCCTGACAGTTGTCACTGCCAGTGGGCATGCACTCCCCTCTGCATGGCGGCGTTGGTATTTCGTTCCCCGTAGCGTCAAGCTGACGCAGCGCGAGTTCCCTTTCGAAAGGGAACGTCTCCGGTTACGTATGTAACCTAGGTTCCCTGAGAACAGGGAATGAGACGCTGCGTTGCTTTGCCATGCCTCAGGGCCTGCCTGCCAAACAGTCCCTTCAGACGAAGAGGCGGTGTCATGTTGGTAAGGCGCCCTTATATACTTCCTGGTCGCATCTTGATGACATCATGGGCTGTCGCCGGTCAATAGGATTGACGTGATTCGATTGTGATTCAGACACCTGTCACGCTGAAGGCGTTCCCCGTAGCGTCAAGCTGACGCAGCGTCTCGTTCCCTGTTCTCAGGGAACCTAGGTTACATACGTAACCGGAGACGTTTTCACAAGGAACACACTGCCATTCAAATATGCACACTGACTCATCACAAGGGCAAACACCCGTCACACAGTTTTACAATTAGCAATCAGAGCTTTAGCATAAAAGGGCAACAGGTGAGCTCTTTTATTTTGGAGTAATGGATGCCAACATTGGAAACAGAGGCAGAGCCAGAGGAGTGAGAGTAAGAGGAGGAGGACGGGGAGGACGAGGACGAGGAAGGCCAAGGACCGTAATCTCTGATGAGATCCGAGCCACTTTGGTTGATCATGTGGTCAACCATGGTCTAACAATGAGGGAGGCTGGGCAAAGAGTACAGCCACAATTGAGCAGGTACACTGTAGCATCCATCATCCGGACTTTCCGAAATGAGAATAGGTAAGAAATCTACTCTCACTAGAAAATTGCAGTACTGCATATCAATACAGTACTCAATGAGTACAGTAGTACAGTATTGCCTGTGGACTGTTCTGTAGGACTGTAAAAATACTGTAAATACCAGCTCTCAGTGACGTGTTCTGGGTCCACGCAATGTCAACAGCAATCCTATCAAATGTTTACAAAACATGCGTGAATCCAGCGTGCCTGCTTCTTTCTCTATTTCTGTTCTGTTACGTGTTAGAAAGTCCAAGGCCTTCTCAGGCCGTATGGCAAACCCATCTAATCTGCTTCCTGTTACTTATCAAACTAAGATTACTGTGGGGGAAAAAATTAAAATTAATACTGTTAAGTTAGCACTTTTAAACATCCGTTCACTTAAAAACAAATCATTTCTAGTCAACGACTTAATATCCACAAACAACCTAGACTTTCTGCTTCTAAATGAAACGTGGCTAGAAGACAGCTGCAGTGCAACAGTCCTCAATGAAACAGCCCCTCCTAACTTTACTTTTATGAGTGTCTGCAGACCAGTCAGAAGGGGTGGGGGGGTCGCAGCTCTATTTAAAGATGTTTATCAATGTAAGCAAGTATCATTCGGTGATTATTTGTCTCTAGAATATCTGGGCATTGTGCTAAAAGGTGCACCACGCATCCTGCTTATCATTATTTATAGGCCTCCAAAATATTCTCCGGCCTTTATTGATGACTTTACAGAGCTGTTATCAGCAATCTCATCTGACTATGACTGTTTTGCTATTGCTGGGGATTTTAACATTCACATTGACAATGCTGAATCCAGTACAACAAAAGATCTCATGACTGTTCTTAACACTTTTGATTTGACACAACATGTACACGGACCCACACATGATCGTGGACACACTCTAGATTTACTTATCAGTAAGGGGCTAAACATTTCATCGATAGTTATTAAGGATGTGGCACTGTCTGATCATTTCTGTATTTTCTTTGATATATCAATCTCTCCTGCCACTGAAACTAGATCTGTCTCTGTCAAAAAGAGATGCTTAAATGAGAACACTAGTGTGCTGTTTATGAAGGCTATATCTCTAACACCAAGCATATCTGCAGACTCTGTTGATTTTCTCTTTGACTCTTTTAACTCAAAAGTTAAGAGTGTAATTGATGATATTGCTCCTGTAAAAATCAGAAAAAAGAGTGGCAAACAAAAAGCACCCTGGAGAAACTCAACAGAAGTGCAATTAATGAAAAGACAATGTAGGAAATCTGAACGCTTGTGGCGAAAGACAAAACTTGTTGTCCATTACAACATTTATAAAAACAGTCTTCGTGCTTTCAATGTGGAACTAGGCAAAGCTAGACAGACCTTCTTTTCAAATATTATAAATAGAAACATAAACAACACACGCACTCTTTTTGCTACTGTTGAGAGACTAATAAACCCCCCGAGTCACATTCCCAGTGAAATGCTCTCAGACAGCAAATGTAGTGAGTTTGCTTTCTTCTTCTCCGAGAAAATCATTAATATCAGAAATGCGATCAGCACATCCTTGAGTTGCTCTGAGGTGAGTCAGATCAGACCACAACCTCAGAAAATTATTATGACTGATTTTGAAGCAATTGATGGTAAAATTTTAGAAGAAACAGTACAGCACCTTAAAACATCAACCTGCGCCCTTGACACACTCCCCACTTCTTTTTTCAAAAGTGTGTTTAACTGTTTAGAAGCAGATCTCCTAGAAGTGGTAAACTCCTCACTTCTTTCTGGGACTTTTCCAAACTCCCTTAAAACTGCAGTAGTAAAGCCTCTCCTTAAAAAGAGAAATCTGGATAACTCCATATTGAGCAACTACAGACCAATCTCAAATCTCCCCTTCGTAGGCAAGATCATTGAAAAAGTTGTTTTTAGTCAGCTGAACAAATTCTTGAACTCGAACGGATACTTTGACAATTTTCAATCTGGTTTCCGACCAAATCACAGCACAGAGACAGCGCTCATAAAGATTATAAATGATATTCGCCTCAATACAGATACAGGCAAAACATCGATTCTGGTACTACTGGACCTCAGTGCTGCATTCGACACTGTTGACCACAACATACTTCTTGATAAGCTAGAAAATTGGGTTGGGCTTTCTGGAATGGTCCTCAAATGGTTCAGGTCATACTTAGAAGGGAGAGGTTATTATGTGAGTATAGGTGACCATAAGTCTGAGTGGACATCCATGACATGCGGAGTCCCACAAGGGTCAATTCTTGCACCACTCCTATTCAACCTGTACATGCTGCCACTCAGCCAAATAATGAAAAATAACAAAATGGCTTACCACAGCTATGCTGACGACACCCAGATCTACTTAGCCCTATCACCTAATGACTACAGCCCCATTGACTCTCTATGTAAATGCATTGATGAAGTTAACAGTTGGATGTGCCAAAACTTTCTTCAGTTAAACAAAGACAAAACTGAAATTACTACATTAGGAAACAAAGATGAAATTCTCAAGGTGAATGCATATCTTGAGGCTAAAGGCCTGAAATCAAAAAATCAAGTCAGGAATCTTGGTGTGATTTTGGAGTCAGACCTGAGTTTCAGTAGTCATGTCAAAGCAATAACTAAATCAGCTTACTATCATCTAAAAAATATTGCAAGAATTAGAAGCTTTATTTCCAGGCAAGACTTAGAGAAACTCGTTCATGCTTTTATTACCAGTAGGGTGGATTATTGTAATGGTCTTCTCACTGGCCTACCCAAAAAGACCATTAGACAGCTGCAGCTCATACAGAACGTTGCTGCCAGGATCCTGACCAGAACCAGAAAATATGACCATATCACACCAGTCCTCAGGTCTTTACACTGGCTTCCAGTTACATTTAGGATCGATTTTAAAGTACTATTACTTGTATATAAATCACTAAATGACCTAGGACCTCAATACATTGCAGATATGCTGATTAAATACAAACCAAACAGATCACTCAGATCATCAGGATCAAGTCAACTAGAAATACCAAGGGTTCACTCAAAGCAAGGAGAGTCTGCTTTTAGCTATTATGCCAGCCGTAGCTGGAACCAGCTTCCTGAACAGATCAGATGTGCTCCAACAGTAGCCACTTTCAAATCCAGACTCAAAACACATCTGTTCAGCTGTGCATTTACTGAATGAGCTGTGCCACTGTACGTCCGACTGATTGCACCTTATCTTATTCATTTACTCAATGTGCTCTGTGCTTTGTCCGAACTGCTTGCACTTTAATTATGTTTCATTTTAACCCTGTTTTATTTTTAGTTTTTAATTATACTTTTATTTTTTAATTATTATTTATTTTTTTAAGGCTGTCTGGGTGGAAGAGGTTGAGAGATGGGGGAGTTTAAACAGTAAGGGTACTGTCTAAACGCACAGTTACCTGACAAATATTTTTAACGTAAACTCTCCATTTTCTTCAACCCCGGATAGGGGATTTCATCTTTATTTTTTTTTCCTTTTAATTTCCTTTTAATTCCTTTTATAACTATTATACTATATATATTTTTATTTCATTCACTTGTAACTATTTTAACTTCATTTATGTGTAAAGCACTTTGAATTGCCACTGTGTATGAAATGTGCTATAAACTTGCCTTGCCTTGCCTTGCCTTGCCTAAAGTATGTTTCAAGTATTTAGGAAATGTATACCTACTTTGTATTTACAGTATTTTACTATTTGTTTGGCAGATCTGAAAGATTACCAACACAAGGTGGTCGGCTGAACAGGAAACTGAAATCATGAACATGGTCCTAGAAAACAACGCCATAACATTACGGCAAATACAAAGAAAAATAATAGAAAACAATGACATGTTTCAAAATATTGATAGGGTAAGCTTACCGTGTCTTGCGCAGAAATCAAGAGAGAGAGAGAGAAGAGAGGATGCAGCATAGGTTTTCATGTTTATTTTTATTTTTTTACTGTAACTGTATACAGTAAATTCTTCTGTTGTTTTGTATGTAGTGTATGTGCAACTTTGTGTTGGGAATGGGATGTACACTGTGTACATTGTTTTTGCAGGAAAAATGAAATAAAATTTTACCGTGTATTTGTGTGTTCTGAGTATAAAAACAATATTCTCAAATATTTTACTACACACTTATGTTTGTACTGTCTGTAGTAAGTGTAACACTGAACCAAAAAAAGGCCTAAGTCATTATGATGAATGGAGAAGTGTTTTACAGTCATCAAAGTGTTTTACATTGAGCACATCAGTGTTCAGCTGGTTCTTATAAATGTCTATACATATGATGGTTTGTGTGTGTCATTTGAAAACAAAATCCCAAAATCCCAAAATCCCATCTTGGTGCCAGATACCAAAGCACACCTTCAGGGGTCTAGTGGAGTCCATGCCTCGATGGCTCAGGGCTGTTTTGGCAGCAAAAGGGGGACCAACACAATATTAGGTCATAATGTTATGCCTGATCGGTGTTAATAATAATAATAAAAAACATAACTTATACTCATAATGCACATTCTTTGAGTTTTCTGAACGTGTAAAAACAAACTTCCCAGGAGGACTTGAATGCACCATATGGTCCTAACCCTTTGATATTGCCTGAACAAAAGTGGTCTAACTGCACAGTGTTGCAGCAACGAACAAAAAAACACAGTTTTAGTATCTAAATAAAAACAAAATAAATATTTAAACAATCAAACATACTTCTTTACATGCTGATGCACATGCATATATTTTTTTTAATAAATGTATTTCAATTTAAACATGTTAAAAAGTGATATTTATCCAACCAACTGATGGCACTGTGTCCCATGTGGCTTTGCTTCATGAAAGGACTGCTCCACCCCAAACAAAAAGTCACACCCACTTCAGCCCATTATTTAATTGAACAGACATGTCAAGTGATATTATGTATTTAAAAAAAATATTTTAAAAAGTTAAAGGGGCGGTGTGAGGTCCAGAAAGGTGGTTTGTTGCCTGAGGGCAACACTATGCCATAGAGGGTTAACTTCCTGTTCCAGTAAACATACCCCTTTTCACCACAAGGTGGAACTGCTGCCTAAGCAGTACAACAGAATACCCTGTAACATCTCCCTTCCTGTAGTAAGATATCCAAACGATAAATGGCATTGTCAACAAACCTGCACTTCATTAAACTCTACCTGTTAATTCTACAGTGAACACCCCGACCTAATAACAGGCTATTACTAAAAAAAAAACTAATTACCTAACACAGCTGTTGTAACACCAATACTGATATGACAGCTGTTAACAGTGTTCTTGTATTCAAGTGTTCACTTTCTTTTTTCTTTTTTTTTTCTTTTTTATTTGCCCCACTTAAAGGTTCAACCTATCCCGAGGCTTAATAAGCCTGCCACTCTGGGTGTATGTCTGGCCCTGCTCCTCTCTGTGTGGCGTGCATATGGTTTGTGATGAATGTGTTTCTCCAATGGAGAATAGCTTTCCATGGGTCCTCACTATTCTGCATCTGTCCATCAGTGCGGTGAGGTTAGCGTCATGGTCTCGGATGGCTTCCTCCTCAGTGTCGCCACAGCCCACTATTAGGATGTTGTCTGCTATAGGCTCAATTCCTTTCAAGCCCACTAGGAGCTCGTGCTGCTTCCTCTGGTACAGCTCTGGCGCAACTGACACACTGAAAGGGAGTTTCAGTCGGCGTTTTCTGCCCCACGGCGTCCAAAATGTAGTCATAAGGCGGCTCTCCTCATCCAGACGGCACTGTAGAAACGTGTCTCGTGCGTCCACTAGAATGAAGATACGTGCTTTTGGCAGTTTGTACAGCACATCATCTAAGGTGGGCATAAGGTAATGGGACCGCTTGAGAGCTCGGTTCAGGGGTCTGGGGTCAATACAGAGTCTAAGTTTCACTGGCTTCTTAACTATGACGAGATTACTTATCCAGTCAGTGGGTTGTGTGACTGTGACTAAGTCAAGTCAAGTCAACCATATTTATATAACGCTTTTAACAATGCAGATTGTTTCAAAGCAGCTTTACAGTGTTAAACAGGAAAATAATGCAACATAACTTTATTCAGCCGTATAGCCATTCTGGAGAAAATGGTGATGTCATCAGTTCATTTCAATTATCATACAGTGACAGTGTGGGCTTTAGATCAGTAATTTAGTTTGTATGGTTAATTTAGTTTAATAATTAGATTTATTTGGATATTTAGTTGAAAAATTTAGAAAAATTTCGTGTCCCCAACTGAGCACGCCAAGCCAGAGGCAACAGTGGCAAGGAAACCAAAACCCCATCAGGTGACCTAATGGAGAAAAATAAACCTTGGGAGAAACCAGGCTCAGTTGGGGTGCCAGTTCTCCTCTGGCCAATTAACAAACAGCGTATGATTACTATTCTGGCAACTTTACAGGTCAGAGGTCATAATACATCGGAATATTCGAGAGATCGGAGGCAACACACCGGAGACGGGTTTATTGAGGATGATATGTTGATTAAATGTCCACTAAATGTCCATCCCTTTCATACTGATCCAACTGCGCTTTAGCGGCTGCCTTGAGGGCTACTGGTACGTTTCTGGGAGCGCACTGCACCGGGGACACAGTGCTGTCCAGCTCAAAGTGAAGGTCGCCAGGCAGAGATTCAATGAGGCCATTGAAGACATCATGGTACGTGCTGATTCGGCTCTCTTTAGTCAGCATGCTCAGCTTGTTGTGCTCTACACCAGTGGTTCTCAAAGTGTGGTATGAGTACCACTAGTGGTACTCAGGCTGCCTCTAGTGGTATGCAGATGAATCACTAAAAAGTAAGGTTAAAACAATACTTTTACTAAAACAACATTTTTCACATTTAAGTACAGTACAGTACAGTTTTAATTTAACTTTTAGGTACAACACATTTCAATTTTATCATTAGTTAATTATTTTATTTACCTGTATGTAAGCACAGTGCAGTGTTAATGTACAAACTGTGTATTTACAATGTTAAAGTGGTTGACAACAATTAATATCCTTTTTAGGATAGGAATAAACTGCCTCGTTTTTTAACTGTGCAGAGATGTAGCTGAATTATTAGGCCTACCACGCTACTGTATTTTAATGTTGGTCATTATGGTGGTACTTGGAGAGCCAAATATTTTCTGAGGTGGTACTTGGTATAAAAAGTTTGAGAACTACTGCTCTACACTATTCAGTTCCTCAGGAATGGTGAAACGTATCAGCCCGAGATCCTCACATGTGGAACCCGAAAGTAGTGGCTTCTGGCCGGATTTCACAATTTCAAAGTCAAGTTTGTGTCTCTTGCCTCTAATGATGCACTGAGTGCTGAACAGGCCCGTTGAGTTCGTCCAAGCACTGTTGTAAAGTTTCAGTCTGGTGAGACTAGGCTGCAGGGGCATCCTAGGTGATAGTCTCATTTTATCTTTGATACTCATCACGTTGCAGGTTGCTCCAGAGTCTAGCTGGCATCTCTGGGGCCCGTTCTGCAGTGGGAGGTTGACAAACCACTTCTTCCCCTGTGTGTTCACTGCTCCTATGCTCATTGCCGTGTATATCTGGCCCAGATTTCCATTATTATCATCTTGGTCCTCTTCAGAGGGGGCGTCCATAGTGTGCAACAGGCGTGTGTTTTGGCCTCTTTTCATGCATACTTTAGCAAAGTGATTGGGGGTGCCGCACGAGCGGAATGCTTTCCCAAATGCTGGGCACTGGTCCCGCCCACGTCTGTGTTGTGTGCCACAGTACCTGTACTCGCCTGTCCCTCTCATGCTCTGTGCAGGTTTGATGGTCGGCTCAAATGATCCGATCAGATTCTGCCACATTAAGGCTTTCCCCAGGCCTAGAGTGGTTAAGCGCCACAGTTTTCAACTTATTGTCCAAAATCTCTGCAGCGCGGCAAATCTCAACCGCCATTGCCAATGTGAGATCTTTTTCTCTAAGCAGACGGCGTCTTGCACCCTCGTCAGTTCCATAATCACAATTTGCCGCTTTTTCTCTCAGTCTCGTAACAAAAGCATCAATAGTCTCACCGTCCTCTTGTCTAAGATTACCAAAAACGTACCTCTCAAAGATGACATTTTTAGTTGGTGTGAAGAAGGCGTCAAGTGCTTCCAGTATGGCTTTTACGTCTTTCTGCTGGTCTTGTGTGAGACCCAGGTTGTGCTTGTATTTGTGACCAGTCACGGAAGGGAGGGACACAAGTCGGTTCTGGGGCATTTTGAGTTATTTACAGATTCTGAAAGTGTAGTCTCCAAGCTTTCCAGTGATGTGTAACACATGGAAATCTGATAATATTTGGAGAAGTTGTGGCCATTTGATAGTAGGCACTCAAAAAAGCTTAACAGGGAGAAATTTGCCTCTAAAGATTTAGTTCTCACCTGCTGGGAGTGACAATAGGGCTCATTTACATCTCATTTAGATAAGCCATACCCCCTGTAAAGCTCCCCCTGTAAAGCTGCATGGTTACAATCGGACCGCATACTATTAATAATAAAGGATAATGTGCATTGTAAATGTCAGTAATTGATCTTTTTTGACTAAAAATGATTTAGAGGCTGAAATATGTGAGTTTTATCTTTTTATAAAACCTTTTTATTTGTTATTTGCTGGTTTTCTATCAGATTCTGTGATAACCGTCATGATCAACTATGATAAACTAAAATCAGCTATAATTATGTGTTTTTATAGTATAATATGCAAAGTACAATTTTCTATAAGAAAAAAAAATCTCTGATTCTGTTCTTTTCTCTGACATTTAAGGGTAACATAGGCCTACAAAGGCTCTTTTAGGTCTAAAACAGTTTGGATAGTTAATTGTTAATACAGCGTTCCCACAGCTTGGTTAACTTCAAATTCAAGATCCTTTCAAGGACTTTACTTTTGGCCATATGACAGAGGTCTGATATTCTATTTGTCATATTTTTGTTTTGCATAAAACTGAAGAATATTCGGTACATCCTATACTGTATTCTAAAATGATCTGATATTAACTTTTGCATGGATTTTATTGAAAAGAGCTTAGGCTCATGTAACCAGTCTATTTTTGCAATATTTCACAGTGTGTCTGTGAAACGCTGAGGTACCGTAGTGGTTTTGTGCGCGCGTGAACATCATGGCAATGTACAACACAAAGTACCTCACACGGGAAACACTTAATGTAATGCATAAATGCAAGTAACAAACGTAAATCAAGCATAGTCCACGAAGTGTTGACGAAATAACACATTATCGGACCAGAGAGAATAATATGGAATTTCTTCCAGAAAACTTCTTGCACAAAATAAATTCTAGCACTTTCAAGGACCTGTATGTATGTTTATTTTCAGTCATGTCATTGTACTCAGCCCTCTCTTTCTGCACAAGGGAAAGATGATCGTGTTGGTTCTTTACTGCTTCAGACATTGTGTTATCTGAGAGGTTTGCACTTCGTATCAGCTGCTCGTTGCTCGCTGCTCGTGTATCAGCCACCAGGGTTGCCAGGTTTTCATAACAAAACCCGCACAATTGCTACTCAAAACTAGCCCAAAACAAGCCCAATCGCGTTTCAGGGGGTAAAATATGTGTTTTTTTGGCATGGTTGCCTACTAAAATTCACATTCCCGGGGCTAAATATCACATAATTGGGGTCGCTTCAACCCGCGGACATGAAAAACAGCGGACTTGGTAACACTGAGCCACGCTTCCCTTAGAGGGCGGGACAATAACAAAAGAGAAACACGCCTCTGCTGCATGCTAGAATCTCCTAAAAACAAGGCGATTTCAACCTCAAAGTGTATGCTTTTAAATATACCAATACTGCTATCTCAAACATGGAGAGGCTTCTTCATGATCTCAAAACTAACAGATTCGGCAAAAAAGCGAAAATCCCCAATTTTGAAAAAAAAACGCTTCATTCTCATTTTGCTCGAAACTTGTGCTGCCGACTTGTGTCCCTGGTTGCCGTAACGGGTCACATATGTGTCGGCACTCACTGCCCATTAGTCTTCTTAGTGTTGCCGCTTGCACGTCCGCATCTTTCTCACATAGTCCGGTTGCCAGCAAGTAATCATCAAACTCAGCTCGAAAACTTGTCCAATTGCTGCTCAAGTCACCAGACATCTTCATCAGCTCCGGTGGCAGAATGGACGATGCCATCTTCCAGTTGCAATGTTACGTTAGCTGGTTTGCCGCGAACGGACGTAAATACGACCTATCTTTCTAGTAAATAAACCAAACGCGTCGCATCAGCGACGGACTACATAAGCTCACTTTTGGGTCCTAGTCTATCTGACACCATGTTGTATGTTGGTGAATAAGGACGCTACACAAACTGTGGATTAAGATCCGTGTATTGCTCTGTTGTAGAACTGACATGCACACAGGGTATCAAAACACTCTTAACTTCCTGTTCCAGTAAACATACCCCCTTTCACCACAAGGTGGAGCTGCTGCCTAAGCAGTACAACAGAATACCCTGTAACATCGGTTCCCTGGATTCAGTGCTCAGTGGTCCCGGTTCAGCCTCTCCCATCTGCACAGTTGCTGCCTTTTCCGGCTCTCTTTTATAAGAGACATCCGCACACAAATACCCCAATAAATCCTTAAAAGCTGGCCAATTGGTTCCCAGAATCAACGGATGCCTGAGGTGCGGATTAACGGCCACCTCTACATTATGCTTTTGACCCCGAAATTGAATCACAACTGACACTACAGGATATCTCACCACATCCCTGTGTACACACCGTACCTGAACCATGCGGCTTGTATCCACAGTCTCGGGCTGAATCAGGCTTTGGTGGATCGAGGTTTGGTTGCAACCTGAATCCACCAGAGCCGGATAGGTACCCCCATTAATACTCACGGGTATCTGGTACCAGCCAGCCTGACCGGGGGCAGCCTGTGGGACATCCGAGACACCGGTCAATAAAATGACAGACCGGCCCAGACCTAACCGCCACCCCTGTGGTGGTAAGTGGGCCCAGCAATGGACGTGGAGAGAGCGGGGACGTGGGCGCAGCATTGGTCCCGGCGGAGCTCGCGACGCCCCTAGGGGTGGAATTCTGGGCGGGCCTGGAGGACGAGATCTGGGGAGAGGGATAGGTTTAGGGGAGGAAGTGGAGAGAGGGGAAGGAAAAGAGGAGAGAGAGCGAGATGGTAAGGGTCCGCCGACCCCCGGGCACGCCACCATGTGGTCCTACGCCAGGATGATGGCTGAGTCCAACACCGTCGGTCGGTGGCACTGGACCCACTCGGCGGTTCTCCGTGGCAGCCGAGTAATGAACTGCTTTAGTGTCACTAGGTTGATGATCCTCTCAACGTCGTTTCCCTCAGCCACCAGCCATTCGCGGCAGGAGTCCCGGAGCTGCTGGGCCATCACGAAGGGTCAGCCACTTTCGCCCAGCTCCAGCGACCGAAATCGCTGGCGGTGTTGCTCTGGGCTTCGGCCGACCCTCTGCAGGATGGCTTTCTTGAGATCGGCGAAGACCAGGAGGTTCGGGACAGGCAGTTGCTGGACAGCAGGGGGATCAGCCACACCGCCGAACAACACCAGGCCCTGCTGGACCTGAGGGGTCCTGAGCCCATCTGGCTGCCGTGGCCGTCTTCTCGAAAAGGTCTATAAAGACCTCCGGGTCCTCCTGCTGGGCCTGTATGATCGCCTGGAAGCAGCACTCTTGGTCGCCCCTTAGGTCCAGCAGGGCCTGGTGTTGTTCCTGATGTAGGACCGCGAGGGATGAGATAACCTCCGCAAACGCCAATGACGTTTGGTGGCGATTGCATGCCGGCGACTGCTTCTTCCTTCCTGGGTTTTGGCACCACTGTAACGAAGTTCGATCGGGAAAAGGAAGGAAGAAGGCAGAGTCAGCTTGTTGGAGACTCGGGTTACTAAGTCATGCCCACTGGCGTTCACAATAAACTCAATCTTTTACAAAGCACAGTCCAAATGCTCTCCTGAGCTTCCACACACTCTCATCCGTGGTTCCCGAGCCTCCAGACACTCTCTCTCCTCGAACACCTCTTCCGGGTGGTTTATGTACAGTCTCTCCACGCCCATTACTGAAACAAGACACAGGTGTTTATGATTTGCACTTGACCCACTTACGGCGCACCTGTCTCCCGAATCTCTCTCCCGTCACAGACCTCGCTAAACCACGCAACCCCCCCCCCCCCCCCCCATCACAAGTAACGCCTGAGGAAAAGTAAGAAGGTGTGGTCTGTCACCTGTTGCTCAATAACTGCTGCATGCTTTAAATATTACTCATAATATATAACATTCCAGTTAATTGCGGGTGGATGAGAGATAAATGGTTGCCATTCCGGTTGCCATTTTTCCACACGTTTTCAAAAGAACTCCCCACATGTGTTGACGGAGTCGAAGCTCATTGTAATGCAAAACTGTTATCCAATCATAGCAGTGGGCATTTACATTCCTAGTCTTCAATGTGGCACACCCATAAAAACTGTGTGTTCCAGCTCAGAACCAGGGTAGAAAATAGCCTATTACTTATTCATTATGTTTTTGAATGTTAAAACAACACAAACATCATAGGTGGACCTCAGACAACAGTATGAAAAATAAGAATAGCCAGTTCATGACCCCTTTAAATGTTACTATATTCATTTCTCATGTCAATCACCACCTTGTGCTGGAAGGAAGTTAACCCTCTATGGTACGCAATATGATTTCAATGAGGAAAAAGTTATTTGTGGTGTTTTTCCTGCTTAAAATAGGACACTATAACAATAGCAATAACATTTTTCATAATTTTTTTATTTATTTATTTTTTTAAAGTTTGTTGCCTCAAGGCAACATTGTACCACAACGGACAAATTTAAACATTTGACATTTTCATGTAGAAAAAATAAATATACTTATTGAAAACATCAATTTCTTTAACCAGACACCTGAACACACACATTTATCCAGTTTATAATGTATTACAAATTTCATATTTAATAAAAAATAACATTTCAAATTCAGCTGTTGCTCTCAGGCAACATTGTACCATCGTGGAACACAAGTATTACCAAACCATCTCATCAAGTTATCATGTCAAGTTATCATATCATGTTATCGTGCCAAGTTATCATATCCATCTTCATCCTCATCTCCATCTTCGATCTCTCCCTGCCGGATTGTCACTATGACCTCATTTCCTCATCACATGACACCCCAAACCCCCACCCCCCGGCACATCAGACTACTGTCAAAGTACACAAGTAACGCCTGAGGAAAAGTAAGAAGGTGTGGTCTGTCACCTGTTGCTCAATAACTGCTGCATGCTTTAAATATTACTCATTCATTTCTTATGTCAATCACCACCTTGTGTTGGAAAGAGGTTAAAAGCTACTGCTTTATTTCTCAACACCACTTAACCACAAAATGTTTCTTACACTTGTAAAAATGTTTTTATTTAACGTTTCATGCCCTGACTTTAGATCCATAACATACTGTAACAGAGTGTGTTATGGAGTGTGTTAACGTCATAAGCGTAACGTCATGCTGCTGAGCAGGTCTGAATTCTTTCTACAATGATTAATTTTTGCACGCACTACACATGTCTTTGTAAGGCCCACCCAAGTCCTAAAAAATAACATTCCAATTAATTGCGGGTGGATGAGAGATAAATGGTTGCCATTCCGGTTGCCATTTTTCCACACGTTTTCAAAAGAATTCCCCACATGTGTTGACGGAGTCGAAGCTCATTGTAATGCAAAACTGTTATCCAATCATAGCAGTGGGCATTTACATTCCTAGTCTTCAATGTGGCACACCCATAAAAACTGTGTGTTCCAGCTCAGAACCAGGGTAGAAAATAGCTTAGTAGCTATATAAGCCACCTTCTGTCACTTTGATTGATTGTGACCTTTGACCTACCACGCCCCCTTTGACCTGGACCACCCACATCGTTCCCCTCCCCCACGTTGGACCTTGACCACCCACGTTGCAGTCACCTTTGACCTTGTGTATCCTCCGGGGGGTGATATGACCTTTGAGGTCTCATAGCGATGTCAGGGTCTGACCTCTAGGCCACCAATGTGAAGAATGATTGTTTTGAACTTTGCCACGACTATTTGAAGGGTGATTTCGGGGGGACATCTGCCAGACGCGTGAGGGGTTGGTGCATTCCATAGACGGGGGATTTTTTCACAGAGGAACCGAGAATTGTCATTATGGTACATCAGAATATGTACACACACACACACACACACACACACACACACACACACACACACACACACACACACACACACACACACACACACACACACACACACATGCACCACACTGTCTCACATACTCACTCACTGCCTCACACATACACATTGTGAAATGTGCAATTGGTTTTATAAAATAATGTATTTCTATTTAAATATGATGAATATAAACAAAATATATAATATTACAATATATAATAACAATTATCATACTAAAATGTACTGAAACTGGCCAGATAAAATATTACAGTTTATTATAGCCTATGTTATATATTTATAACTTTCATTTTCAGGGAGCAGGGAAAAGAAGGGGTTTTACAATCATGTATATACATGGGATGTTTTACAAAAGAAAAATACCCTTTAAAGCAATATAAAATCACTCTCTCTGGTCTCTCTCTGTTTCTCCAAGAATGTCACTTGCACTCGGTGGGGGTGTGAAATTTGACACAGTCACAGCAGTGGCAGGGCAGGAATCAGGGGGACACAATCTACAGTATGTAATTCTTTAACTTATAGACCCCAGAGAAAATGTTTTAGAGACAAAATAAAATCTTTAAAAGTTTTTAATACATTTATTAAGTCTCTATCTTCCTATAAGAGTGTTGTATCCAACATCCGACGTCCTATGATTTTTAAATCCATCATAAAGTATAATTTACTAAACAGAGAATGTCCCATTACTTTATAATGTTTTAGAGCTTATTTCTACAAATATCATTTTTAAATTGTATGATTTTTAATAAAGGACTAGTTGTTTGGCATCGACTCAAACATTGTAGGAGGACATATATATTACACAACCAATAATGTAAATACATTGAATGACTAATTTACAAAAGGAAATGCACGGACCAACTTTATATTAGGTGGCCTTAACTACTATGTACTAACATTGTAATTAATCATTTGATACAATGCACTTATTGTGTACATACATGTTTTTACATTGTACTTACATTTAAAAAAAATACCTGCATGTAATTACATCTGTAATTAATTTCTGTAGTTACACAGTTGACACTTCCCTTACACCTAACCCTACCCTTAAACTTACCCATACCACCACACCTGTCCCTAAACCTACCCTTAAACTTACCCATACCACCACACCTGTCCCTAACCCTACCCTTAAACTTACCCATACCACCACACCTGTCCCTAAACCTACCCTTAAACTTACCCATACCACCACACCTGTCCCTAACTCTACCCGTATACCACCTCAATATCAGAAATGCACTATATAAAATCTCTCTCACTGTCTCTCTTTCTCACGCATCCAGGGGTGTAAAACCCTGCTGAAATGTGAGACAGTCAGCATTGGGGCAGCAAACGTGGACATGTTGGGTTTCCATGTTTTATGAAGACTTTCCATAGGCATAATGATTCCCGTATCTATCCCAAATGCACCTAAACACAGCCCCTCACAGAAAACTTTTTGCATTTTTACATTTTCAATAAATAAATCAATAAAAAATATATATATATAATTTATAAGCTGATTTGCACATGGGGTTAATTTTGTTCAGTTGGGGGAAAATGTGATGTATTACTACCATTAATGCCCCATTTAGTCCCAACAACGTTAGGGGATACCTGAACCACACACACACACACACACACACACACACACACACACACACACACACACACACACACACACACACACACACACACACACACACACACACACACACACACACACACAAATTGGTTCTATAAAAGGACCTTTTCTCTATTTTAAATGAATTGATTAAAAATAAAATATAATACACAATGACTATTAACAAATATCTTACTAAAATATTTTTTTATACTTTATAATCATAACCACTTTTAGATATAGTTTTAGCTAAATATAATAATAAATATATAAATAATAATAAATAAATATGAAAATACCTTCCATTTTTTCAGAGAGATGAAGTAGTAGTTCTTTATGAAATGATAAAAAGCAAATATTTTTACCTGTATCAAACTAAACAACAAGCACAAAGTTAGCAAACACCTCTCCAGAGGCAATGTTGTTCGTACTCATTTTATTTCAAAGCCTAATCTTAAAAGTTTAAATTAGATCTAAATTAAATATTTAAAGTTTTAATAAAATCGTATCTTCTTAATCTTCCCAGAAGACTGATGTATAAAGATAGCATCTGATGCCCAATGATTTTTGCTTAAATCCATCATAAACCATCATTTTTTTTTACTAAACAGACCCCAGTACATAATGTTAAATATTATTTCTACAAAGATTCAAGCAGGTCTTGATTAATAACCCTTAACCATGTATGAAGCCCATGCAATTAAACATGTTGACAAAGTTTATCACAAATAAACAAACTTTGTTTCAATAAATTTCATTTGTTTTAAAAGATTCTTAGTAAAAGAAGTTTAGACGTATCTTTAAGAAAATGTCCTCAGCAATCATTAGTGATAGCTTCAGGGTAGGGTGATGGGGTGATTTGAAGACCAGCTGTTCCTCTGTGGTCAATGACACAGCAGAAGTAAAGTCTTGAGTGAATATTTAATTTTACTCGTTTTATGTCTAAGCATGATCTTACTTTAAATATTAACTGGTCATATTTTACACTACTATAATATTTTACATTTTGTCGAAGCCATGGTCTAGGATTGCATGTACAAGTTGTATATGATTTTACTTTTCTTGTGTCTCCCAAACTGGCCTTTATCATTGCGGAAACATACCCTTTACTGAAAATATACTATCGGTTATCTACTCAAAAATACTGTGAATTTTACAAATGTAACCTTACGTTGATGAGGCAGTTTGTCTGGTGACCAGAACAGACTTTGGAGAGAGCTGATGATTTGGAGAGAGCCCCAATGATTCTGCAGGGTGTTAAAGACCCTACAATGTTGTTGTTGTTGTTGTTGTTGTTGTTTTTCGTCAACCTGGTGAATTTACACATGCGAGGTCTTCGGAAGTCGTGACTTCCAGGGTCAGTGGGTCTCTTGAGAATATTTGTTTTACCTTAAAACCAAAGATTTAGCTGTTGGTTTAATATTTTCATAGTTTCAGGTGTGTTACAATCATGCAGTACAAGGATTCAGATGAAACCAAACAGAGTATGTTTCAACATGAGTTATACAATATTTGTACTCTAGTATCACACTTGCTATTTTTAATAGTCTTTACTAGTGCCTAATGCATTAGAATCCAGATAATATCAAGCTAAGTTGATTCAGCTGTTTATTACCACTGTCTTTATTATCTTTGGCACAAATAAATAGATGTTTATTAAAGCTTACATCATTGCCCATTTCCCTACAGATAAAATCCAAACATGTTCTTTATAGGAATTATGTGTGCACAAAAACTCTCTGTAAATTCAAGAGGCCTAGAGTAAGAAAACAGTGACATTGTTTAAGAAAAGATGTCATAGTGCATAAAGAAAATCCAATTTATTGTGATAGTTATTTTTTCCCCTTCCATAGTCTTAGTCATATTATCAATATCACTGATCGCATTTTATTTGTCGGACTGTATATGGTTGTAAGAGTCGGTTTTGGTGCTAAGACAAAAGCTGAGATACATACCTCAGCAATTGAACAATAAAAGTCACTAATCTTGAGGAAAAGATCTCACAGAAACTGTGACAACACCCTGACAAACATTCCTCCCCCCTCCCCATTTTGCCCTCTCCTTGTCCTGGTTTCAAGTCACCAAATGCAGATATATCAGTGATGATGTATTTTGTAAATCTATTGTTTTATCCCTTTCATGTTTGATGTCTTTTTAAAGGTCTCAGTGCGAATGGTAAAATGGTCTCAGTTTCACTGCAGTCACTGGTAGTATTAGAAAGATTGGAAAACGAATGAGAATTCAGTTCTCCTTTGAGTAGTCTCTTCAAAGATATCTGATCCACTCCCCCAAAACCAGGTGGGGGTGTTGCAAATATTTACTGCCCTTTTGTTCTAGTTGGAGTATTTAAGGCTGGATGTTCTAACTCTCTGGGGGAATATTCTGCAATCAGACCCCCCGTGCAAACTGCATGTAGATGTGCCAGACATGATGACTCTTTTAAATTATTTTCATATTGCTTTGCAATTGTGTTTTATGTTTTTACGCTGATCAGTTGTGTACCATGGATTCTTGTTTATGCATTTACTTTTCCTGTCTGGCCAAAATAAATGTTAACCTTGATTTATCTTGTATGGTTCTGAAATCGTTATTCTAGTATGGATCGATGTAGAGTCCTTTATTACCGCAAAATCTAGGGTTATGATAGATCACACCGATGACGCCACGACTGAAGCATGGAGCGCAGCGTGCGCGATATTCCGATTTCTGACTATCGCTGGGTTAGCACGTTGTAGTCCGTGAATATTACTAAAATTACACTTTTTGTTGAGTGAGCATGTGCAACCACTTAAAGGTAAAATATTCACCCTGCACCCTCTGACTAATCACAGAAGTAACCGTTTTGTGCCCGTGAGCGCGCGAAATCCGGACGCGTCATGTCTCTGTGCGATTTAGGGTCTCTCGATGAACGAATATAAAAACTAGGAAGATATAAAGAAAATCAACGATCTAAATTAAATCGCAACTAATCGTAAAATCAGCTGATAAACTCTAAATGTAGCACACTTTATGGAGTCACTTAGAATTGGAGTCAGATAAAATTATTAATGGAGTCAGATTTAAAATGAGATATCAATAAATTAGGAGAACTTCACAGAAAGGCTGAAAAGGCTTACACGCAGAATTCCTTCTGGCCAAGTCATTAGTATCCGGTTTTTGGGCTAATGGATGGAGATTTACAGTTGGTGACCTGTCCTCCGTGATCTCCCGGTGGCGAGTGTCTTTTCAGCTAAATATTGGGATGCCACAAGCGAGAGGTTTGATCTTCTTCTCTTTCTTCAGCTGTTATGGTAAGTCCATTCTTATTTGCCTTTTATAAATGTTGGGAGTGTATAGTACTGAATACTGTATAAATCTGATGGGGCGTGAAAAGAAGACAACCATATTGCTTATCAGGGACATGAAAGCAACAGCGTAGAGTAGAAATGATATCCCTTGCTTTAAAATTCTCCTTGTTTGCACACGCAGCAAGAGAGGAAATTTTATTTCTGTACTCAAGAGAGCTCTGTAAATTAAAACCTTGAATTCTGAGGAAAATGTCCAGTTACATTTGTTAATTTGCTTTGCTGCCAACAACGCGACAAAGAAAAATAACAAATGGTCACGTTAACTTGTGAATGAAATCTTGTGAATAAAGTGAGCTAAAATAACATTGAAACGATCTCACTGGAATCCTTTGTGTGTAAAATGTGAAGGTGGACAAAACTGGTTCAGGTCTGATGTCACAATTATGAATGTCTTATAAAATATAGCGTTTTACTATGGTCTTACTTCAGACTTTGCAATCACTGCACTTTTGTGTGTTTATTAATGTCTCAGAAGAGACTGAGAAAATTAACAGACCAAGAGAATCTGTCTTTCTCCATCAGACCTGTGTTTGTCAAACCTTTCTTTTCATATGCAAATAGATTCTCCAAAGAATGCAATTGATAACTTCTCAGCCTGAAACAAGAAAATTGTGCCCAATTCTATATTGTGTAGTCACAAAAATCTTTGAATTGAGCAATAATTTGATCTTTGCTCTCAGTGTTTGCAGTTTATTGAACGTTCACAGCAACTAAGTTTATAACTGGCGTCCAGTTTGGTCTTATTGCTGTGCACCCAATGATCAGGCCAGCACAGCAGTAGCTGCAGGGCCAATCTAAAGATCAGTGAGATGATAACAGATTATTCTGGACAAATGACTCCTCTTGAGACCAGCAAATAAAATGATTATTTAATTCATACTATTTTAATATAATATGATTTATATTATGATTATAGTGTAAATTATATTATAAATGCCAGAAATGGTTTTAATCTCAGGATAATTCAGCATTATTTAGAAGAGGAAAGAAGGTTGGGAAAGTATGAGAAGGATTAGAATGTAGAAAGATGGGATGTGCAAGTAGGGAAACAAGAGCATTATTAGTGTTGAAATGATGGGAAGGAGAATATAAATGGTTAAGGAAAGAATTGTGAAGGAAGAAACTGAAGAGGGAAAAAACCGAAAGAGAAAGAACTTCTGTACCTTCTATTTGTGCAATAATTTAAATGAGAAAAATTACAATGCCCAGTTAAATGAGTAACCTGATTGTTGTAACTTGAATAAGTTGAATTCAGGCAAGGCCTAACAATTTACATTTCATTGATCTGCAGCCCAATGAGAAAGGGGAGGTACAAGTTTTCCATTGCAATGAAACTCGCAAGTGTTAGCAAATTCCTCTCTGGGTGCGTCAGATTACAGGGGACCGGATTGGGGAAGTCATTTTACTAGGAATGTAATGAGAGTTGTGTGTTATGTTAACTAAAGGCATTCACTCTACAGGGGACACACAGAGATCCAAAGGGTCAAGAGTTCAAATGACACCATAAACACCTGGTGACGAATGCTCTAAACAACAGATCTGACTTGTATAAACAGCATCATTTAAAGAGATTGCCCCAGGGGACCTGGGTGTGATAAAATCCCAATGCAGCAGATTGTGTAAACACAACTGCAACAGCAACTTAAGGTGCAACTGGTCTGACTGCATTTACACACAGTCAGATCTGACCATTATAAATCAGTTTATCTAACCTTTTCTTCACAGAAACATGATCATGATAATGATACATGTCTTTGTAAACTACAACAAATTTTCTCCTAATGGCATAAAACCGTAACAGGTTAAAGTCATCTACAACAATCTATCTGGCTAAGACCAGTAAAGAAAAAATAAGATAGCCTCATCTATCTTAATTAAATTTGTGTAAAGGTTCAAGATTAAACTGTATTTCGCTCTGTGCTTGTTTTCCTTTCAGGTGAATGGCTGCCACCCTTCAGATCCAGATTCCACTGGATCTGAAGTCAGGACACACACACAACTTAACATCTCGGAGATGGGTGTGAAAAGACTTCATGAAGCCATTCACACTTCACAGCACACATAGTTACATGGCTTCCCAGTATAAAAACTGGAATAAAATTATACAACACAGATTATGGTAGGATAGACACCACCCATCTCCTATACACATCCATACACAACACACATCCTTAATTCTATCACCGCACAACACATTTTTCCTGGCATAGATCATGGGACTATCCAGGCCAAAATCATACACATAATGCAAATTTATCATACACTATTAATCTTCATACATACAGGACAAAATGAATTATTTTTCATAATTCCCTTTTTATTTGGTTGGAACAATTTTATTTTGAATAATTTTACGGCTTACAGCCATGTCAACTTCCTGTATGTAAACACTGCAAGATGCATAAAACATGTGCATGGCTTTGTCACACATTAATTAATGGACAATTAATTGATCAGTAAACTGATGGACAAAATGTTTAATATGTCCAGTCCTTAGCATTGTTGAAAGCTGGAAGGGCCCCTAGTTTCCAACATATGACTAATGACAATAAAATATATCTAAAGACTTAGATCTGGGATGCAGGCATTTCCATAAATTAAGTAAACAATTCTCAGTCAGACCTGCATCATTGAGTGTGACTCCGCCTGTACATCAAATGCGCAGAAGATGAGTGCCAAAGTTTAACTAAAGATTTTAAATCTCTTTTTCTGTAAATCTCATTCTCTAAGTAATCTGATTGAAACATAAGAATTCAATAATGATTTGCATTCAAAACAACTGATACAAACAATTTTATAATGGCAATTATCCAATTGTGTATTTCCATGTTTAATTATGTGATATATTTTAATTATGCATACTGCTGGTAAACCTACTGTTCTGTTGACGGTTTTGATACCCTTCCTTCAATTCATCCAGACCATGTTTAAATTCCACTTCAATATCACTAGTGGTATTGAAGAATCTGGCGATCAAATGAGACTTGCTCACTAAATATATGACACTGAGAAATGAGACCGTTTTTACCACTCGCACTTCTGACAGGAGTTTATCATGTGTTGTTATTTTGATGTTCTTGTGATTATCCAACAACTCTCTTTTTCCATCTCACAATAACCACAAAGTCATCAGTGTTCAATTATTGCATGGCTATTCAGAATTTGTTCAGGTGTCTAGCACACGATGGAGCATCATCAGTGAAATGATTCCTTCACCCATGGAGATCTGACCTGCCCGGCAAACCAAACCTTCTGCTTGAAGGTGACCGAGGATTTCTCTAAGGGTCAGCTATTGATAAGAATCCTGGGGAGGACACAGATGTTTCCTCAAAGTGTAAAGACACTTTCCACTGACACTTTCTGCTCATGCTTACTAACGCAACTGACTTGGGACAACAAGTCATTCTACAGACTGAAAACCCTCACAATCATTGGCAGGTGGAAACAAACCTGACCAACGGGATAACAGATATCCTGCCTAATTGCTTCAGCATCCAATCAGCACAGTACGCCTACACCTAACGGGACTGTGCCACTGAGGTGTATTTCAGCAGTGTTTTCATCTTCATGTTCAGCCTGTCTTAATGTTGTTATTTCAGGTGACTGCTTGAATTCGGCACCCATTGATTTGTGCTGTTAACTCCAGGATCAGCACCATGAACACTTCGGAAATTACATCCAAAATATGGAAACAAGGAATGTCCAAGTATGTCCCCTTGGGAACTAATCTGAATTTGTCCCAATGGGCCAGGGGCCGCCTGTAAGAGTCGGTTTTGGTGCTAAGACAAAAGCTGAGATACATACCTCAGCAATTGAACAATAAAAGTCACTAATCTTGAGGAAAAGATCTCACAGAAACTGTGACAACACCCTGACAAACATTCCTCCCCCCTCCCCATTTTGCCCTCTCCTTGTCCTGGTTTCAAGTCACCAAATGCAGATATATCAGTGATGATGTATTTTGTAAATCTATTGTTTTATCCCTTTCATGTTTGATGTCTTTTTAAAGGTCTCAGTGCGAATGGTAAAATGGTCTCAGTTTCACTGCAGTCACTGGTAGTATTAGAAAGATTGGAAAACGAATGAGAATTCAGTTCTCCTTTGAGTAGTCTCTTCAAAGATATCTGATCCACTCCCCCAAAACCAGGTGGGGGTGTTGCAAATATTTACTGCCCTTTTGTTCTAGTTGGAGTATTTAAGGCTGGATGTTCTAACTCTCTGGGGGAATATTCTGCAATCAGACCCCCCGTGCAAACTGCATGTAGATGTGCCAGACATGATGACTCTTTTAAATTATTTTCATATTGCTTTGCAATTGTGTTTTATGTTTTTACGCTGATCAGTTGTGTACCATGGATTCTTGTTTATGCATTTACTTTTCCTGTCTGGCCAAAATAAATGTTAACCTTGATTTATCTTGTATGGTTCTGAAATCGTTATTCTAGTATGGATCGATGTAGAGTCCTTTATTACCGCAAAATCTAGGGTTATGATAGATCACACCGATGACGCCACGACTGAAGCATGGAGCGCAGCGTGCGCGATATTCCGATTTCTGACTATCGCTGGGTTAGCACGTTGTAGTCCGTGAATATTACTAAAATTACACTTTTTGTTGAGTGAGCATGTGCAACCACTTAAAGGTAAAATATTCACCCTGCACCCTCTGACTAATCACAGAAGTAACCGTTTTGTGCCCGTGAGCGCGCGAAATCCGGACGCGTCATGTCTCTGTGCGATTTAGGGTCTCTCGATGAACGAATATAAAAACTAGGAAGATATAAAGAAAATCAACGATCTAAATTAAATCGCAACTAATCGTAAAATCAGCTGATAAACTCTAAATGTAGCACACTTTATGGAGTCACTTAGAATTGGAGTCAGATAAAATTATTAATGGAGTCAGATTTAAAATGAGATATCAATAAATTAGGAGAACTTCACAGAAAGGCTGAAAAGGCTTACACGCAGAATTCCTTCTGACCAAGTCATTAGTATCCGGTTTTTGGGCTAATGGATGGAGATTTACATGGTTTTAGGTGAAGATTCCGATCTTGTTGTTGTCAGTGCAAGTTCATGCAAATCATCACTTGTGTGATGAATTCACTTTAAGCATATTTTTAATTGTATGGCTAAACTTTTTTTGTTTTCTTTTGACAAACCTACATTTCAAAACGATTTACCTCCTGTGTTTCACAATCACGGGGATAACATATTGTTTTGTAATACTCATTAAACCTAATCTTGGTGAATTTTTCTCACCTAGAACACAAAACTTGTACTGTTTTACATATTTTGACTATTTAACTATTTTTGTAGGTATCGTGTCATTTTAGAGGATTTACTAAAAGATTAAATGCACCAAAATCACAATGTTTGTAAATTATGTTTTTACTACTCTGCTAGATTGATCATATTTAGTCAGATTTCAAATGACGATTTTTTTCCCAGCATAATCTTTATGCAACAATTATCCGTGCACAATTTAATACAAATCTGTACGGCGGGTAAGAAAAGAGACATTTAGCTATAATTAAAACATAATACAGAAATCATCTCTTCTGCTCTATTGTAAAAGTTTGCAAAGTTGATTTTTTCCCCGCCAGTAGATGACAGTTTTACATTTTGCTTCTTTGTACAGTCTTTAGAGGAAGACTACTCTTTGAGCACGGTCAAACAAAATACAACATAAGAAAATTAAACTATGATGTTCTTTCAGATCGTCTTTCTGGTCTATCAAGGAAGTGGTCACAAGCCAAGACACATTTCTGTTACATTTACAACTTTTGCGCTTAAAACACACCCGTCTATTACAGTTAGTTACAACATTTTACATTTGAGAATGATGTGGTGGTACCACTTTTTTTATAATATGCGAACTTCAATAAAATAACCTTGATAACCTTGATAAGTAGTCATTCTAAGTAAAAAGTTAGATGATTCAGGCTGTTTTATTTTCCCCACGCTCCAATACTATCTTTTAGGCATCTACCTTTTAGGTTTGATCCATGAAACGAGAACAAAAACAACATTACAATGTGTCGTCATGGTTGTCTCAATAATTATTCAATAACCGGTAGAATTGTTTAACATCTCTTAATTTTTTACAATATTCAACTTAAATATTAGTTTTTAGTCATTTACAAAGGTGTCACGCATGATATCTTGTATATAATTATGATATTGTTACATGTTCTGGGTTGTTGGTACCTGTATGCGGTAAAACTTAGCAGTAAATGAGAGACGTGATTAGGTTGTTACTCAAGCGGTCCTCTGTGACGTCTTTTAATAAAACATTTCAGCGTCATCAAGGCAAACTCATTAACGGTATGCAGTGAAATAAATATAAACATACAAAACTTTATGGTAATGATTAGGCCATAGTGTATATCTTGACGTTATCAACATTTAGGGGTGCTGTACTCGTCCTCATGCGCATATTATTTTTTGCTTAAAAAGTTTAATTGATTTTGTTCCATTTTTTCTGAAACAGTGTTTTACCACTTTATTTTTTTAAACATCACCATTCTTCTTTGTGTGTAATTGTAATTATGTGCATGTTTGTTATCCCCTTTCCACTAAATTCCAACATTTAGCTGTAATGCTAGCGACCAATTGATGTCCCAACAGGCAGTCGCTCCCCATCAGCTTTTGCATAGCCATTCCAGAAATCCACAGTGTTGAAGACGTCTTCTTCAGAACTGTATACGGTGCAGTTGATGCTGAAAGTTACTGGAATCTCCGGTGACTGAGTCCTTTGTCCACAATTGTCCAGGCCTTGTGGGTTAGCGTTCTGAAGTTTGGGTCTGATCCCTCAAAATGTGGGTAGAAGAAGCGAGCTATTTGTCAGGCTCAGACAAACAGGAATGTTGACTTTGGAGGTCAATATAACAGCCAGACAATCTTCCTTCAACTTCTGACGTTGCAGTAGCACAGAAATCTGTACTGATGTAATCGTCAAACCTAGGCTAGTAGAGCTAGATCCCTTCGGTTAGGAACCCAGATTGTTTGCGATAACTGAGCACTGTGTGTAGAGTTTATCAGGACTGCCGTTGTGAGGTGTATGGGGGTTGTCGTCAGGAAGTCATAAAAGCTAAGTAAAACTGCTAACAAGTATTTACCAATACTTAAAGCACTTTTTCTAAACTCTTAACGCTGCAACACACCTACATCATAGTTAAACTTCTGTCCCAAAACCATATTTTGTTAAATACAAAATCTACCTTTCAAAATATAACTAATGTAATCAAAACAGAGCAAACCCAATTCAAAATTGAATCATTCTGTCAAACTCTAGAACTAATTTCTATCCAACATGAACATAGTGCACAATGACAAATACTAACAATTGATTGTATTATTATGAAACCTGCATTACTGTCAAGTTTCAGTTCTACCTGCAGACAATATGCATTCCTTCTCTCCTCTACCTCTCCTTCCACCCATTGTCCTGATCCTACTACTCCTCTTCTCCATCTACTCCTCTCCCTCCACTCCACTGTACACTGTAAAACTTATATGATCAATAAGTTATGAAAGCATATGTTTTTACATTGCTTTAACTAATCAGAATAAGTTAAGCAATTTGCAACTTTTTATAAATTACACTAGATTCAACAATTTTATTTTAGAGTACTTTAATATTTAAAGCAATAGAGTCCTATTTTACGGTAAGTTCAAGTAATGGAAATAACTTCAACAATGATTTTTAACACTATAGATGTTTTACAAGATAAAATATTTCAAAGATCTGCTACTTAAAATAAGTTGTTTCAGTCTTTGTTTTATATATTTTCAAAACAATGAAAAAATGGTTTAGATTAGATTTTCTCCAAAAATATTTGTGCATAAACTTGCAAAAAAAAAATGCACATTTTACACATCTAGATTTACTTAATATCCATTTAACTATGTGAGGTAAAATTAAAAAAGTGGACAAGTAAATATAACTTGGCCTGTTCAATTTCAAAAAAAGTTAGTTTTACTTACATATCTGATGTAATTAATATAATTACACAAAATCATTTACTCTTTAAATACATTTTACTTACAGTGCTGGTAATTATGTTAAATTGAATTAAATGTTACTCTTATAATGTGACAAAATAATACTGTGACAATGTGCAGTTAATTCTCATTAAGAAGAAATAACAAGCATTTACAGAAACCTATAATGCTTATAATCACTTTAAAGGTTTAAGCAATTTGAGCAATGATAAACATCCACGTTCATTGACATATTAAACACCTATTACAACTCTAAAATTAGCAGCTCTATGCATAGATAGCTTAATCTCAGTATCAAAACATTTGAAAAACCTTTTAATCTAACAAAAATAAATTTGTAAGAAATTTGTGAATGTAAACATATTTTTCAAAACAGTTATAAAATGATGGCATCCATCATGTTCAACTATGTTGTTTTAATACAGCATAAGAGATGCGCAAATGTATACGTAAAAGTTGCACACAATGAACCTTTTGGATGTCACAGGGTACAAGTTTTCTCCAGTCGCAAAAAAAAAAAAGCAGGTCAACAAGGCAGATACATGCCTATGAACATCCGCAGTACACAAAAACAGCTTGTTTTTCAAAGAACGTACTTTAGGAGAACGCTTAAGTCCATCAAGGGCCAGAAACAGTTTCTTGAAAAATAAAAGGGGCAATCACTTGTTATTATTTCATGAGCATGTCTGAGATAGTTACAAACAGTATTACACCGCTTGCAACCCTGATTCTTTAGGAGGTAAATACGGATTTTTACGATTGCGTGAGCACAATTTTAAAAACAAGACTTGTCAAAACACTACACACAATTCACACATCCGCACACACAAGTAGCAGAACACCTCAGGTCTTTTGCAAAATGAAACCCTTCTTTCAAATTTTACAATAATTTAACAAAACCCAATTTTGACACTCTATGGCACACACATGGTTCTCTCCACATTGTAAAATCATTCAATTCGTTCATGCATTTTAACTCTCTCAATGTCAACCCATGGGTACTCAGAGCTCATGGTCAATCAAGGTTGCCCGAATCGCATCTGATAAATTTGGTCCCCAGTCTTCTTTGTCCACATCCCACGTCTGCCTCTTCCTACTCACTATACCCCTCTTCCCCTCTCTACCCCTCGTCCTCCACAGGCTCCCCCTCTTATCCTCACTCTTCCTCTTACTACGACGTTGCCTTCTATTTTGGTAACTAACCTGTTGCCCTTTTATAGTGCTTACCCCTGATTGTTGAGTTTACAATTAAGCACCTAAGTGTCTACATGCCTGATGTTTGATCAATTGTTTTATAGGGGTGATATTTTGGAAACCAGTGCCTTGAAATTGCAAAGAAGTGACATCAGGTTAGATTTTGATGTCTAATGTTGAGTGTTTAGGGTTTTGCAAAACACTGTGTGTAGTGTTATGCAAAAACTGTGAGGCTGAGAATGTGATTATAGTTGTGCAGATCAGGGGTGAGGTTTTGCTCATTGAGGTCAGTTTAAATATGTGTGCCGTGCATGTCATTTTAGTGTGTTAACAATTGAAAAAACTGTAATAATAATAAAATAATCATCTTAAATGATTCTAACACTATTTTAACACGATAAAATATTTCAGAGATCTGCTACTTAAAATGCTTATCAGTTGTTTCAGTCTTTGTTTTATATATTTTTCAATACGTTTGAGCTGCTGCTGTTGTTTCAAAAGTAGAGGCTTTATACTATATTTAAAGATTGGAGCATTAGGTCTTCATTTGTGACTTACTGTATTTAACCATTTATAAATACGACCAAAAGAATCTTTGATTTTGGTATTGGGTAAGCTCGAATGAAAAAATGTAAGCAATTTTAGAATCATGTTAACTGACTGTATATTGTGTCAAAACAACCTGGATTGTGTTGTATTGGTAACAACAGAACGATGTTGTGCTAATTGTAATTAGAGTTTTGGAAAATGTGACTATAGAATGGATGAAATGGAAAAAAAACATGCAATTGTGGATTCGAATTCTTAACATATTTAAAAAGTAAATGGATGGAATTTTATTTTTTGTTCAGATTTTAAGGTCACGTGTATGTACTAAAGATAATGATAAGATGTTCAGTTAAATACTTTTATTGACGTTGTCATATTAATTTGGCTTAAGTAATATTAAAATGCAATGTACATATGGTATCTAACACATCGATAATAATTTAAATGTTTTTCCAAATTATACAAACACTTTTAAACAATATTCTACAATCTGTATAAGCCATTATGTTGCCTGGTAACAGATTTTTAGAGGCGAGTGAAATTGTATCCAATCACAGTTAAACAAATTCATAGTTGTAATGGTTGGTGCGGTGCAGCAGGGATGAATCAGAATCGGACTTCCAACAATAGACAGGTTTATTCAGCGAGGGGATAACATAGCAACCAAACACACAATACCAACCATAGTAAACATATCAATAAGAATAGACAAGGAGTACAGGGAAGTGAGTCCAATATAATGGGAGTGCAGGGAATCCGGGGAGTGCGGGAGAGAGGATGACGAAGTGAGTTCAGTTGTAGGACAGGGAGGATCATGGGAAACTGAGTCCAGGACAATTGTAGTTTGTAACAATTGTACATTACAATATAATTGTACAAATAGTGTTTTTACCAGAACGCATGTTCCTATTCAATACTTATTAAGGCATATCACCATGACTTAAAATTAATTAAACTCAACTCTGCTTAAAAAGCACGTCAATTGCTGAAAAGACGGTGTGTAACATAGGCATGTCACTCCACAAGAGGACAAGACTCTTTGTACAATATTCGAAAGGGTAGTCCTCTTGAATTTGGGGAGTCATTATCAGAGTCTGAGTCGCTGCTGCTTTGAAGCCAATATTTTGAATTTCGAATTTCGGCCTCCTCATAGCATTTACGCCGCTTAAGTCGGTTTTGTTCATGTAGCGTCTTGTTCCTGCAGGTTGATATGAGTACACAATCATCAGGCTTTGGGTCCTCACTGTCCTTTGTCACCTCGAACCTCACATTGGCGTCACTCCATCCCATTCGTTGATGTAAAAGGTTTTACTAGCAAGCCCATTAAGATCGCTCCAAACACGATTGTAGAAAAATTACCAGTCTTTAGCGGGGAAAACCACACAAGGTATCTCCGATGTTTCCAATTCTTCAAAGAATTACACAGCGTAGAGTTTGACCGTCTGTGCTGCCTTGTCAAAAACAAATCCGCCAATATAAACACCGCCTAGCAGAAATTCCTGCTTCACAAAATCTTCATCTTCATGAAGAAACTTGGTCAAATGGATCCTCTGTTTTTTCTGTCGTGTGTAAGGAAGGTTTTCTTCCGTTTCAACAGAACTTCTTGTCAGTGTTACACCCATCACAGATGTTTCAGAAGTTTCAGGAGTAGCCATTGTAACACTAGAGTTGTAGACCATTTCCTAACTTCTTTAAATACCAAATTGAGTGGGTAGGACCTGTAGCTTCAAGGTGGTTGGAGAGAATATGACACCTTAAATAGTTATAAAACACCAGCCTTAACACACTCAGTGCAATTAATCATGTCACAGCATCTAACCCCTGTTCTTTGAATGGTATTACACAATCAAAATAAAATGTTTTCTTCCCCCTCCAAAAACATTTAAGGTAGTATAACTACTATGTAAATGATGAATACGGTGGTTTAATGCATCATCTGATTAAATCAACCAAATGCTGTATACGAACCAAGAGATGTGGCGATGCTGTGCACAAGCACCCTCCGGCATGCAAATGCACCGTGGGGAAGGAGTGCCATGTTAAAGCCATGTTAGGCGGCATGTTTAAAGATAATTTTAGAGGTCAGATGGTTGGCTTGATGCGTAAAATCATCAATGATGCATGTGGTTCAAATAATGATTGTGCGGGGGGTACCAAACGTGTAACAAATCTCAAAAATTAAATGGACGGCATAAGAGACCTGACAAATTCATTGCCTGATGTGACAAGCTTGTTTAAGAGCAAAGAACCTATCTGTGTAATCCTCAGAAAGGTTCTGGATGTGATGCGATTGTAGCGATGAGTTAGGAGTTACCGAAGTACTCTGTATGTGTACATATGTATCAGATCTATGTGTATCACTGGTGTCAAAAAATGAGAAAACTGACATTAATGAAATGGTTGAAACGCTGGTCAACTACATACTAGAGAAAAACATGATAGTCTGCAGAGATTTTCTTTTCTGGCTAGATCATCTGTAATGTCATTATTAATGTTTTACTTCATGTATGTAATGCCATTCTATCATTTTCTTCAATACTTCAATTAATGTTCATATATTCAACAATACACTGTTGAAATAAAATGCTGACTCACTTAATTTGATGTCATGATTGTGTCTGATCATTCTATACACCCAAACATACATTTAAGGTATAAATACTATGTAAATGATGAATACGGTGGTTTAATGCATCATCTGATTAAATCAACCAAATGCTGTTTACGAACCAAGAGATGTATAGAACATCATTGGTCGCTAGCATTACAGCTAAATGTTGGAATTTAGTGGAAAGGGGATAACAAACATGCACATAATTACAATTACACACAAAGAAGAATGGTGATGTTTAAAAAAATAAAGTGGTAAAACACTGTTTCAGAAAAAATGGAACAAAATCAATTAAACTTTTTAAGCAAAAAATAATATGCGCATGAGGACGAGTACAGCACCCCTAAATGTTGATAACGTCAAGATATACACTATGGCCTAATCATTACCATAAAGTTTTGTATGTTTATATTTATTTCACTGCATACCGTTAATGAGTTTGCCTTGATGACGCTGAAATGTTTTATTAAAAGACGTCACAGAGGACCGCTTGAGTAACAACCTAATCACGTCTCTCATTTACTGCTAAGTTTTACCGCATACAGGTACCAACAACCCAGAACATGTAACAATATCATAATTATATACAAGATATCATGCGTGACACCTTTGTAAATGACTAAAAACTAATATTTAAGTTGAATATTGTAAAAAATTAAGAGATGTTAAACAATTCTACCGGTTATTGAATAATTATTGAGACAACCATGACGACACATTGTAATGTTGTTTTTGTTCTCGTTTCATGGATCAAACCTAAAAGGTAGATGCCTAAAAGATAGTATTGGAGCGTGGGGAAAATAAAACAGCCTGAATCATCTAACTTTTTACTTAGAATGACTACTTATCAAGGTTATCAAGGTTATTTTATTGAAGTTCGCATATTATAAAAAAAGTGGTACCACCACATCATTCTCAAATGTAAAATGTTGTAACTAACTGTAATAGACGGGTGTGTTTTAAGCGCAAAAGTTGTAAATGTAACAGAAATGTGTCTTGGCTTGTGACCACTTCCTTGATAGACCAGAAAGACGATCTGAAAGAACATCATAGTTTAATTTTCTTATGTTGTATTTTGTTTGACCGTGCTCAAAGAGTAGTCTTCCTCTAAAGACTGTACAAAGAAGCAAAATGTAAAACTGTCATCTACTGGCGGGGAAAAAATCAACTTTGCAAACTTTTACAATAGAGCAGAAGAGATGATTTCTGTATTATGTTTTAATTATAGCTAAATGTCTCTTTTCTTACCCGCCGTACAGATTTGTATTAAATTGTGCACGGATAATTGTTGCATAAAGATTATGCTGGGAAAAAAATCGTCATTTGAAATCTGACTAAATATGATCAATCTAGCAGAGTAGTAAAAACATAATTTACAAACATTGTGATTTTGGTGCATTTAATCTTTTAGTAAATCCTCTAAAATGACACGATACCTACAAAAATAGTTAAATAGTCAAAATATGTAAAACAGTACAAGTTTTGTGTTCTAGGTGAGAAAAATTCACCAAGATTAGGTTTAATGAGTATTACAAAACAATATGTTATCCCCGTGATTGTGAAACACAGGAGGTAAATCGTTTTGAAATGTAGGTTTGTCAAAAGAAAACAAAAAAAGTTTAGCCATACAATTAAAAATATGCTTAAAGTGAATTCATCACACAAGTGATGATTTGCATGAACTTGCACTGACAACAACAAGATCGGAATCTTCACCTAAAACCATGTAAATCTCCATCCATTAGCCCAAAAACCGGATACTAATGACTTGGTCAGAAGGAATTCTGCGTGTAAGCCTTTTCAGCCTTTCTGTGAAGTTCTCCTAATTTATTGATATCTCATTTTAAATCTGACTCCATTAATAATTTTATCTGACTCCAATTCTAAGTGACTCCATAAAGTGTGCTACATTTAGAGTTTATCAGCTGATTTTACGATTAGTTGCGATTTAATTTAGATCGTTGATTTTCTTTATATCTTCCTAGTTTTTATATTCGTTCATCGAGAGACCCTAAATCGCACAGAGACATGACGCGTCCGGATTTCGCGCGCTCACGGGCACAAAACGGTTACTTCTGTGATTAGTCAGAGGGTGCAGGGTGAATATTTTACCTTTAAGTGGTTGCACATGCTCACTCAACAAAAAGTGTAATTTTAGTAATATTCACGGACTACAACGTGCTAACCCAGCGATAGTCAGAAATCGGAATATCGCGCACGCTGCGCTCCATGCTTCAGTCGTGGCGTCATCGGTGTGATCTATCATAACCATAGATTTTGCGGTAATAAAGGACTCTACATCGATCCATACTAGAATAACGATTTCGGAACCATACAAGAGAAATCAAGGTTAACATTTATTTTGGCCAGACAGGAAAAGTAAATGCATAAACAAGAATCCATGGTACACAACTGATCAGCGTAAAAACATAAAACACAATTGCAAAGCAATATGAAAATAATTTAAGAGTCATCATGTCTGGCACATCTACATGCAGTTTGCACGGGGGGTCTGATTGCAGAATATTCCCCCAGAGAGTTAGAACATCCAGCCTTAAATACTCCAACTAGAACAAAAGGTTGTAAATATTTGCAACACCCCCACCTGGTTTTGGGGGAGTGGATCAGATATCTTTGAAGAGACTACTCAAAGGAGAACTGAATTCTCATTCGTTTTCCAATCTTTCTAATACTACCAGTGACTGCAGTGAAACTGAGACCATTTTACCATTCGCACTGAGACCTTTAAAAAGACATCAAACATGAAAGGGATAAAACAATAGATTTACAAAATACATCATCACTGATATATCTGCATTTGGTGACTTGAAACCAGGACAAGGAGAGGGCAAAATGGGGAGGGGGGAGGAATGTTTGTCAGGGTGTTGTCACAGTTTCTGTGAGATCTTTTCCTCAAGATTAGTGACTTTTATTGTTCAATTGCTGAGGTATGTATCTCAGCTTTTGTCTTAGCACCAAAACCGACTCTTACAACCATATACAGTCCGACAAATAAAATGCGATCAGTGATATTGATAATATGACTAAGACTATGGAAGGGGAAAAAATAACTATCACAATAAATTGGATTTTCTTTATGCACTATGACATCTTTTCTTAAACAATGTCACTGTTTTCTTACTCTAGGCCTCTTGAATTTACAGAGAGTTTTTGTGCACACATAATTCCTATAAAGAACATGTTTGGATTTTATCTGTAGGGAAATGGGCAATGATGTAAGCTTTAATAAACATCTATTTATTTGTGCCAAAGATAATAAAGACAGTGGTAATAAACAGCTGAATCAACTTAGCTTGATATTATCTGGATTCTAATGCATTAGGCACTAGTAAAGACTATTAAAAATAGCAAGTGTGATACTAGAGTACAAATATTGTATAACTCATGTTGAAACATACTCTGTTTGGTTTCATCTGAATCCTTGTACTGCATGATTGTAACACACCTGAAACTATGAAAATATTAAACCAACAGCTAAATCTTTGGTTTTAAGGTAAAACAAATATTCTCAAGAGACCCACTGACCCTGGAAGTCACGACTTCCGAAGACCTCGCATGTGTAAATTCACCAGGTTGACGAAAAACAACAACAACAACAACAACAACAACATTGTAGGGTCTTTAACACCCTGCAGAATCATTGGGGCTCTCTCCAAATCATCAGCTCTCTCCAAAGTCTGTTCTGGTCACCAGACAAACTGCCTCATCAACGTAAGGTTACATTTGTAAAATTCACAGTATTTTTGAGTAGATAACCGATAGTATATTTTCAGTAAAGGGTATGTTTCCGCAATGATAAAGGCCAGTTTGGGAGACACAAGAAAAGTAAAATCATATACAACTTGTACATGCAATCCTAGACCATGGCTTCGACAAAATGTAAAATATTATAGTAGTGTAAAATATGACCAGTTAATATTTAAAGTAAGATCATGCTTAGACATAAAACGAGTAAAATTAAATATTCACTCAAGACTTTACTTCTGCTGTGTCATTGACCACAGAGGAACAGCTGGTCTTCAAATCACCCCATCACCCTACCCTGAAGCTATCACTAATGATTGCTGAGGACATTTTCTTAAAGATACGTCTAAACTTCTTTTACTAAGAATCTTTTAAAACAAATGAAATTTATTGAAACAAAGTTTGTTTATTTGTGATAAACTTTGTCAACATGTTTAATTGCATGGGCTTCATACATGGTTAAGGGTTATTAATCAAGACCTGCTTGAATCTTTGTAGAAATAATATTTAACATTATGTACTGGGGTCTGTTTAGTAAAAAAAAATGATGGTTTATGATGGATTTAAGCAAAAATCATTGGGCATCAGATGCTATCTTTATACATCAGTCTTCTGGGAAGATTAAGAAGATACGATTTTATTAAAACTTTAAATATTTAATTTAGATCTAATTTAAACTTTTAAGATTAGGCTTTGAAATAAAATGAGTACGAACAACATTGCCTCTGGAGAGGTGTTTGCTAACTTTGTGCTTGTTGTTTAGTTTGATACAGGTAAAAATATTTGCTTTTTATCATTTCATAAAGAACTACTACTTCATCTCTCTGAAAAAATGGAAGGTATTTTCATATTTATTTATTATTATTTATATATTTATTATTATATTTAGCTAAAACTATATCTAAAAGTGGTTATGATTATAAAGTATAAAAAAATATTTTAGTAAGATATTTGTTAATAGTCATTGTGTATTATATTTTATTTTTAATCAATTCATTTAAAATAGAGAAAAGGTCCTTTTATAGAACCAATTTGTGTGTGTGTGTGTGTGTGTGTGTGTGTGTGTGTGTGTGTGTGTGTGTGTGTGTGTGTGTGTGTGTGTGTGTGTGTGTGTGTGTGTGGTTCAGGTATCCCCTAACGTTGTTGGGACTAAATGGGGCATTAATGGTAGTAATACATCACATTTTCCCCCAACTGAACAAAATTAACCCCATGTGCAAATCAGCTTATAAATTATATATATATATTTTTTATTGATTTATTTATTGAAAATGTAAAAATGCAAAAAGTTTTCTGTGAGGGGCTGTGTTTAGGTGCATTTGGGATAGATACGGGAATCATTATGCCTATGGAAAGTCTTCATAAAACATGGAAACCCAACATGTCCACGTTTGCTGCCCCAATGCTGACTGTCTCACATTTCAGCAGGGTTTTACACCCCTGGATGCGTGAGAAAGAGAGACAGTGAGAGAGATTTTATATAGTGCATTTCTGATATTGAGGTGGGATACGGGTAGGTTTAGGGACAGGTGTGGTGGTATGGGTAAGTTTAAGGGTAGGTTTAGGGACAGGTGTGGTGGTATGGGTAAGTTTAAGGGTAGGGTTAGGTGTAAGGGAAGTGTCAACTGTGTAACTACAGAAATTAATTACAGATGTAATTACATGCAGGTATTTTTTTTAAATGTAAGTACAATGTAAAAACATGTATGTACACAATAAGTGCATTGTATCAAATGATTAATTACAATGTTAGTACATAGTAGTTAAGGCCACCTAATATAAAGTTGGTCCGTGCATTTCCTTTTGTAAATTAGTCATTCAATGTATTTACATTATTGGTTGTGTAATATATATGTCCTCCTACAATGTTTGAGTCGATGCCAAACAACTAGTCCTTTATTAAAAATCATACAATTTAAAAATGATATTTGTAGAAATAAGCTCTAAAACATTATAAAGTAATGGGACATTCTCTGTTTAGTAAATTATACTTTATGATGGATTTAAAAATCATAGGACGTCGGATGTTGGATACAACACTCTTATAGGAAGATAGAGACTTAATAAATGTATTAAAAACTTTTAAAGATTTTATTTTGTCTCTAAAACATTTTCTCTGGGGTCTATAAGTTAAAGAATTACATACTGTAGATTGTGTCCCCCTGATTCCTGCCCTGCCACTGCTGTGACTGTGTCAAATTTCACACCCCCACCGAGTGCAAGTGACATTCTTGGAGAAACAGAGAGAGACCAGAGAGAGTGATTTTATATTGCTTTAAAGGGTATTTTTCTTTTGTAAAACATCCCATGTATATACATGATTGTAAAACCCCTTCTTTTCCCTGCTCCCTGAAAATGAAAGTTATAAATATATAACATAGGCTATAATAAACTGTAATATTTTATCTGGCCAGTTTCAGTACATTTTAGTATGATAATTGTTATTATATATTGTAATATTATATATTTTGTTTATATTCATCATATTTAAATAGAAATACATTATTTTATAAAACCAATTGCACATTTCACAATGTGTATGTGTGAGGCAGTGAGTGAGTATGTGAGACAGTGTGGTGCATGTGTGTGTGTGTGTGTGTGTGTGTGTGTGTGTGTGTGTGTGTGTGTGTGTGTGTGTGTGTGTACATATTCTGATGTACCATAATGACAATTCTCGGTTCCTCTGTGAAAAAATCCCCCGTCTATGGAATGCACCAACCCCTCACGTGTCCGGCAGATGTCCCCCCGAAATCACCCTTCAAATAGTCGTGGCAAAGTTCAAAACAATCATTCTTCACATTGGTGGCCTAGAGGTCAGACCCTGACATCGCTATGAGACCTCAAAGGTCATATCACCCCCCGGAGGATACACAAGGTCAAAGGTGACTGCAACGTGGGTGGTCAAGGTCCAACGTGGGGGAGGGGAACGATGTGGGTGGTCCAGGTCAAAGGGGGCGTGGTAGGTCAAAGGTCACAATCAATCAAAGTGACAGAAGGTGGCTTATATAGCTACTTAGCTTATTACTTATTCATTATGTTTTTGAATGTTAAAACAACACAAACATCATAGGTGGACCTCAGACAACAGTATGAAAAATAAGAATAGCCAGTTCATGACCCCTTTAAATGTTACTATATTAATTTCTCATGTCAATCACCACCTTGTGCTGGAAGGAATTTAACCCTCTATGGTACGCAATATGATTTCAATGAGGAAAAAATTATTTGTGGTGTTTTTCCTGCTTAAAATAGGACACTATAACAATAGCAATAACATTTTTCCTTTTTTTTTTTTTTTTTTTTTTTTTTTAAGTTTGTTGCCTCAAGGCAACATTGTACCACAACGGACAAATTTAAACATTTGACATTTTCATGTAGAAAAAATAAATATACTTATTGAAAACATCAATTTCTTTAACCAGACACCTGAACACACACATTTATCCAGTTTATAATGTATTACAAATTTCATATTTAATAAAAAATAACATTTCAAATTCAGCTGTTGCTCTCAGGCAACATTGTACCATCGTGGAACACAAGTATTACCAAACCATCTCATCAAGTTATCATGTCAAGTTATCATATCATGTTATCGTGTCAAGTTATCATATCCATCTTCATCCTCATCTCCATCTTCGATCTCTCCCTGCCGGATTGTCACTATGACCTCATTTCCTCATCACATGACACCCCAAACCCCCACCCCCCGGCACATCAGACTACTGTCAAAGTACACAAGTAACGCCTGAGGAAAAGTAAGAAGGTGTGGTCTGTCACCTGTTGCTCAATAACTGCTGCATGCTTTAAATATTACTCATTCATTTCTTATGTCAATCACCACCTTGTGTTGGAAAGAGGTTAAAAGCTACTGCTTTATTTCTCAACACCACTTAACCACAAAATGTTTCTTACACTTGTAAAAATGTTTTTATTTAACGTTTCATGCCCTGACTTTAGATCCATAACATACTGTAACAGAGTGTGTTATGGAGTGTGTTAACGTCATAAGCGTAACGTCATGCTGCTGAGCAGGTCTGAATTCTTTCTACAATGATTAATTTTTGCACGCACTACACATGTCTTTGTAAGGCCCACCCAAGTCCTAAAAAATAACATTCCAATTAATTGCGAGTGGATGAGAGATAAATGGTTGCCATTCCGGTTGCCATTTTTCCACACGTTTTCAAAAGAATTCCCCACATGTGTTGACGGAGTCGAAGCTCATTGTAATGCAAAACTGTTATCCAATCATAGCAGTGGGCATTTACATTCCTAGTCTTCAATGTGGCACACCCATAAAAACTGTGTGTTCCAGCTCAGAACCAGGGTAGAAAATAGCCTATTACTTATTCATTATGTTTTTGAATGTAAAAACAACACAAACATCATAGGTGGACCTCAGACAACAGTATGAAAAATAAGAATAGCCAGTTCATGACCCCTTTAAATGTTACTATATTAATTTCTCATGTCAATCACCACCTTGCGCTGGAAGGAAGTTAACCCTCTATGGTACGTGTTGAAGAATTCTCTTTCCATAAAAATTACTTCGCAAAGGATCAAGGATTTCAGAAAAGGCTTTATTCACACCAACCACACAACAAAGCCTGGGGGTGCTTGCAAGGACCACCAGGCTTTGTTGTGTGGTTGGTGTGAATAAAGCCTTTTCTGAAATCCTTGATCCTTTGCGAAGTAATTTTTATGGAAAGAGAATTCTTCAACATATTTGGCACCCCAGATGGGACTGGCTCAGGAGCTGATAAAGAACCGCGGCAGGGTGTTCCTGGACGAATCAGCACAAACAAGTGGCCACGGTAAGCAGTTTTTGCTTAAAGTTTGTGTTATTCGCCAGAAATGTACCTGTTGTGGTGAGACAGCTTCTCCAAATTTAAAGAACTGAAAAGGATTTTTGATTTAAGAATAAATGCATGCTGTATAATTTCTAACAAAAAGGCCTTGGGGATATTAAGGAAATATGTAGAAGCGTAAATTAGGTTATGTGTATTCTTTTCAAGCCAGATAGTTTTGATAAAAAGGTTTTAATTGTGTTTTATCATGTTGAGGAAGTGTATTGATAAAACTTGATAAAAAGGTTTTAATTGTGCTTTATCATGTTGAGGAAGTGTATTGATAAATTGGACAAAAAGAGTTTTAATTGTAAGTTATTGAGTTGAGGAAGTGTATCAATATACTTGACAATCAGAATTAGTGCATTTATTTGATTAAATTAAAAAATAAGAAATACAAATCGTGTTGAGGAAGTGTATCGATTTGATTAAGTTAAATAAATAAGGAAAAAATTAAGAGTAAAACAATAATTATTTTCTTAAAAGTATAGAATAGAGTGTGTTTGCTGGACTGCCTGTGGCTAAGAATAGTGTGTGTGTATGTGTGTGTAAGTTTGAGTGTCAGTGGTTAAAAATAAGCTTTTCCTCTTGTGAGGTTGTCTTCCATCATTCAGTGTTGGAGGTGCACATTTCATTTGAGAAAGAGATAAAATAATGTCTGTATGATCCCAGGGACAAATATATGAGCCCTGGGACAAGGATGATAAAAAATGATTATCCCCATTCAACAATAAAGGGACTTGTATGAGTGCTGTGAATATTGTGAATGTGAGAGACATTCAGTTAGGAAAAGTGGTGTTGCAGAATTAGAACAAAATAAAAAAGAGATATGACAAGTGGTGAATAATTTTATTAATGTAAAGTAAAGTTAAATAGTCAAATTAAAATTTGGAAAATTATAAAGTAGCTGGTGATTAGCAGATATTGTATATGAAGAAAGTAAAAAGGCAAAGTTAAATAAAATAAAAGAAATAAATAAGTGATTAATTTGAAAATTATATTTGAAAACAAGTTCAAGTTAAAGAAAGTAAAGTAAAGTAAGTTAAAGAAGTGAATCTGGTCTAGAAATTGTTTATTAAAATAGTTATTGATTAAAGGACAATTATGGCCACTCCGGTGGAAATGTTAGGCTCAAAATACCCACTGTGTAAATAATTAATAGATGAGATGTCAAATAAATGGCAAAAAATAACTCAGGATATGATAACCAAATGGCCAAAAGAAGGGACATTTGATGTAACATTATGCGAAGAAATGGAAACCTTGATAAAAAATTACAAAATCAAGAACAGTTTAAAGAAAAAGAAGAGAGAAATTAAAAGAGAAAAGGAAAAAGCAGTGCTGGCATTGTTCAGAAAAGAAGGAGAAGAATTATTAAGAAATATAAAACAGGCAAGGAAAATTTTAAAAGAAGTAGACAAGGAAACAAAGAAAAAAGAACACGTTTTCTAACACTCTGTCAAATGTAATCCAGAAGGGCAGTTCCCAGTTCTAAAAGGGTTGGTCGAGGTCATAGGTGAAATGCAAATGGAAGGACAGGTGGAGTTAGAAAACGAAAAACAAACAAGACAAGATGTGAGACAAAAGGAGAAAAGTAAAACATTTGAGAAAAATGTACCGTTAGATTGTTATGAACAAGCACGAGAAGCATTAGAGCAGCTAAAAACTAAGTATGCGGATAAACAGGCAGAAAGAAAAGAAGTTGAAACAGAAACACAAATCGAAGACTTAGATAAAAGCATCAAAGAAACAGAAGAATTGATAAAACGTACAGAGAGGAGGGCGAGTGATAGAAAGAGACTATTAGATAGTTTAAATATAGAAGATGAAGAGGAAAATGCGGAAAGGTGGTCACAGGGGAGAGAGACAGGGAAGTTAAGAACCCTGGCAAAACAATTACCTATTTTAATTCGGGGGGCTCAAGTTTCTTACGTACCTTGGAAGTCGCAGGACTTAACGGGCCTTGTCACGTCCCTACCTGACATTCATGAGGGGGCTGGAAAGTGGATTAGAGTGTTTGAGGAAGAAACAATGGGGAATTTGTTATCTGTGGGGGACATTAAAGCACTTCTGGCGAAAATTCTAGGTGGATCAAAAATGGAAGAAATTCTTCAAGCTGCTGACCTAGACAGAGCTGTGAACTCTTGCTATGTGGATGGGACTGTGTTTGATGCATATCGTCCAGCAACATGGCAGGCTTTGCGAAATGAGTATCCTACTCGGGTAGATCCTAAATCGCTAAAAGGGGAACAGCTGGGGGACACTGAAAGTCCAATCATATATGTGCAGAGACAATTAAAAAAATGGAAGCAAGAGACTGAGGGGAATCCAGAAGGAGACCCATTGATGGCTACATTGTTTAGAAATGCTGTGGTAGATGCTATGCCACAAGCAGTAAAAAGCAAACTGGAAGATGTGGTCGGTTTAAACTCCAAAACGCACAAGGAGTTCTGTGATCATGTGACTCATGCTGTAGAACAATACAGAAAAAATGAACAAAAACTGCAAAATCAAGAAAAAGAGCTTCAAAGAAAGTTGACTCAGTTGCAGATTGAACATTTAATAAACAGCCATAAGAAAAAGACTCAAGCTACTCTAAAAAGAGAAGAGTCAGAGCAGATGGCAGTCATGACTCCTGCAAATGCTTCTGTGAATACCTCTGTAAATAACCCACTGACTATGCAGCTTCGTCCACCTACAGCAATTCCTCCAAATGTACAACAGGTTCCTGCACCCATGGTCAATGTCTATGCTCAGCAACAAGGGCCAGCAGGATGGAAAAGAAATCCAATAGAAGGAGGACAGAGAGGAAAAGACTCTCTTTCTCTGTGCTGGGGGTGTGGACAGCCTGGACATAACAAAACCAGGTGCCCAAACAATCCATGGCAGCAGTCACTCAGGGGTGGAAGGTGGGGGAGGTGGCAACAGCCCTATCAAAGTCCATGTAGAGGCCCAGTAAACCCATGGGGAGGTCCCAATCAGGGATATTAGGGGTGCCCAGAGAATCCTATAGGGGAAATTCAGCTTCCAATTTCAACAACTAATGCTGATCAAGATCCAATGTTAAAAGTAAAAATAGAGGGTAAGGACACGCCCATGTTAATTGATACGGGGGCCGTACTAACTTGTCTTAATTCGGATTATGCCTCACACCTCCCCTTGTCTGGAAAATTTGCAAAGACAATAGGATTCTCGGGACAAAAACAGTTAATTCCGATGACAGCTCCAGTTTGCTTACAGACTAAAAATAAAAGTGTGACCTTACCAGTTCTTGTATCAAATCAAACTCCTGTAAATTTGTTAGGAAGAGATGCATTATGCAAATTAGGACTTCAAATTTGGTGTTCTCCAGAAGGAGTGTATATAGACTTACAAGGAATAAAAACTCAAATGATGATTTCTGAGCCAAAAGCAAATGTATACTGGATAGGACAAATAGAAAATGATGTAAGACAAATCATTAATAAATGGGGAAAGTTTATTGAAGCGCAGATTTCTGAAGGGCAGTTACCAAAGTCAGGATTTCACTGTACTATGATATATGACGATGAGAGAGATGAAAAAATAGAAAAGAAATAGCAAAAAAAAATGAGATTACCTCAAAATACATCATAATAGGTAAACAGGGAGCAGCAATGAATATAACTGAAAATGAATTTACAAAAAGTTGGTTTAATGTACCAAATTCTGTTCCGCATGTATCTTTATATACAGGAAAGAATTGGGAAGCCAAAGACTTAGGGCCAATGATGAAAAAAGCTGAACAATGCCAGTGGAATTCAACAATAAATCCATTAATTTTTCACTCTGTTGACAAAAATTTCATAAAAGTCTTGTGTGAAACAAAAATAATGGGGATTCCTCAAGAAATAGTTATAAATCAAAAAGTACAAAAACAAATGATAGCAAAATCACAATCAACAGAGTCTGTTGAGAGTGAGCTATTTAAGGAAATGGAGCAACAAGTGCCGATTGATTTATGGTCTCAACATGACACAGATGTAGGATTGGTCAAATCAGCCAGCCCAATAAGAATACAGCTTAAGCCAGGTGTAAGACTTCCAAGAAAATCACAATACTCGCTGGGGTTTTTACAGACATTTTCAACCTGTCTCTTGCCCAAGCAGCTGTACCGACATGCTTTAAACGCACTTCCATTGTGCCAGTGCCGAAAAGCTCTAGCCCGAGGTGCCCTAATGACTACCGCCCCGTAGCACTCACACCCATCGTTATGAAGTGCTTTGAGCGGCTGGTCCTGGAGCACCTAAAAGACTCTCTACCATCCACATTGGACTCACACCAGTTTGCCTATCGTAGCAATAGGAGCACAGAGGATGCCGTTTCCATGGCACTCCACTCTGTGCTCACTCACCTGGACAATAAAAACACTTACGCACGTATGCTGTTTGTTGACTTCAGCTCAGCATTCAACACTGTCATCCCAACCAAGTTAATAGCCAAACTTGGAGACCTGGGCATCAACACTTCAATGTGTAACTGGATTTTGGACTTCCTAACTGACAGACCCCAGAATGTTCGATCAGGATCCACCTGCTCCACGTCCATCACACTCAACACTGGCGTACCACAGGGCTGTGTGCTAAGTCCGTTTCTCTACTCCCTCTTCACCTCCGACTGCAAGCCTGTGTATGGATCTAATTCCATCGTCAAGTTTGCGGACGACACAACGGTGATTGGGCTCATCAGCAACAACGATGAGACTGCCTACAGGGAAGAGATCCAGCACCTGGCCACATGGTGCGCTGATAATAACCTGCTCCTCAACACCACCAAAACGAAGGAGCTCATCGTGGACTTCAGGAAAGAGTCAAGAGGCACACACGACACCATCCACATCAATGGAATGGCTGTTGAGCCTGTCTCTAGTTTCAAGTTCCTGGGGACCCACATCTCGGCGGACATGTCGTGGACGACCAACACCTCCAGCCTAGTCAAGAAGGCTCACCAGCGCCTCTTCTTCCTGAGGACACTGAGGAAGAATCAGCTCTCCTCGGCTATCCTGGTGAACTTCTACCGCTGCGCAATAGAAAGCATCCTGACCAACTGTGTGGCAGTGTGGTATGGGAGCTGCTCTGTTGCGGAGCGCAAGGCACTGCAGCGGGTGGTGAAAACTGCCCAGCGCATCACAGGGACTCCACTGCCTGCCATCGAGCACATCCAGAGGAAACGCTGCCTGCATCGAGCTCGCAGCATCCTCAAGGACTCCTCTCACCCAGCCCACAGACTGTTTTCTCTCCTGCCCTCCGGCAGGCGTTTCAGGATCCTCCGGACCAGGACCAGCAGACTTAAGAACAGTTTTTTCCCCAGAGCTGTCTCTTTATTGAACTCAAACCCCCGTTGATCCACTTCCCTCATAAACTGATAACTCTCCTACCTCACATCTGCCTTCACTTTGCTATTTGCACTACCGACTGTTTATCACAGTAACAACTGTTTACATATGCATCTTGCACTGCCATATCTTAACTGGATTATGCTCATTTGCACTGCCGACTGTATTTATAGTACCAATGTTTACATTTGCATTTTGCACCGTACTTCTAACTGTAATATACAACCACTTTCCACTGCACTTTTTTTTTTTTTTTTTTTTTTTTTTTTTTTCGGATAGCTCTGTCCATAATTTATTGCACTACACTAATCCACTGCTATATTCCTCATATTAGCCTAACATATTATTGTATACCTCTATCTGTAAAATTCTGTTTATAGTAATAGCCATCTGTATATTATATATTCATAGTACATATTCCCCTGTAAATTCTGTTTATAGTAATAGCCATCTGTATATTTATTCACTGTACATATTCACCTGTAAATTCAGTTCTGTTTATAGTAAGACAACTCTCTATTTATACATATTTATATATATTCAGTACATATCCATGTCCTGCACTTACGCATCCATTGTATATCCTGCACTTGCTGCTATTGCACTTCTGGTTAGACCTAAACTGCATTTCGTTGCCTTGTACTTGTACTTGTGTAATGACAATAAAGTTGAATCTAATCTAATCTAATCTAAATACCCATTAAAAAGAGAAGCAGAAGCAGGCATAAAAACCACAATTGAAGGATTAGAAAAAGTAGGAGTATTAATAGAAACAAACAGTTACTGTAACACTCCAATTTTGCCTGTAATAAAAGCAAATAAAACAAAATGGCGCCTTGTGCATGATTTACGAGCAATTAATGAGATAGCAGAAGATTGGCCAGCTGATGTTCCAAACCCGCACACTTTATTGACAAATATCCCCCCAGATGCTAAATATTTCACGGTGATAGATTTATGTAATGCCTTTTTCTGCATTCCTGTAGAAGAAGAAAGTAGGTACTTATTTGCATTCACATATTCAAATAAACAATATACTTATACTCGAATGCCGCAAGGATTTAAACATTCACCGCATATATTCAATCAGGTTCTCAAGGCTGATTTAGAAGACCTAATGATAGACAGTACTTTGATACAATATGTAGATGATTTGATGATTTGTTCAACAACTCGAGAACAGTGTCACAAAGATTCTATTAAAGTCCTAACAAAATTAGCCCAGGGAGGTCATAAGGCATCTAAAAGTAAACTGCAGTATTGCCAACCACAGGTTGAATACTTAGGAAGGATAATTTCATATGGTACAAGGGCCATTGCTCCGGAACAATTAGAGGGCATAAGTAAAGTACCATTGCCAAAAACAGTAAAACAAATGATGACTTTTCTAGGAATGACTGGTTTCAATGCTGATTGGATAGAAGACTATGCAATAAAAACAGCTCCATTAAGAGAAATCATGAAAGAGGCAGGATTACAAAACTTAGGAAATTCATTAAAATGGAATACAGATGCTTTGGTAGCGTTTGAATCTATTAAAAAGGAATTGCAAAAAGAACCTGTGATTGGAAATCCTGACTACACTAAAACATTTGAGTTATATGTGGCAAATAGAACTGACGGCTATGCATCAGCTGTGCTGATGCAAGAGACTTGCAGTGGCAGGAAAAAGCAGCCTATAGCTTATTATAGCACTAGGCTAGACAATGTAGCACAGGGCTACCCGCCATGCTATCAGCAGGGTCTTGCAGCAGTATACTATGCATATGAGAAAGCCTCTACAATAACTATGGGGTACCCAGTAACTATATATGCACATCATAAAATTGTTGAACTAATAGAGCAAGGAAAATTTGTTTTAACACAAGCTCGCATTTTAGCATATTCATCATTGCTTACGTACCCAGATGTTACTATTAAACGATGCAATACAGTGAATCCAGCTGAATTGATTCCTTTGGATTACGAAGGAGAGCCACATGAGTGTGTGGCCAATTCACTGGCATTCACAAGATTACGACCAGATCTTGAATCAACACCGATCTCTGAAGCAGAAGTCATTTACTTTGTAGATGGAGTTTTAAAGATCACTTTGGAAATTATACAGGATATTCAGTAGTACGAAAAGACATAGAAGAGTTTGTGCCTGTAGTATCCCAACATTGTGAACAACCTTGTTCTGCTCAATTAGCAGAATTAAAAGCGCTTACAGATGCATGTCAACTTGCGAAGGGACAAGTTGCAAACATTTTTACAGATTCAGCATATGCTCATGGGGTGTGTCATTTATTTGGAGCAGTTTGGAAACAGAGAGGCTTCAAAAAGTCTGATGGATCTCCCATCCAGCATTCTGAGCAAATATGTCAATTAATAACTGCTATGATGCTCCCAAAAAGGTTAGCAGTCATTAAATGTCAAGCTCACAAAAAAGGAAATGACTTTGTAATTAAAGGTAACAATGCAGCAGATTTGGAGGCTAAAAAAGCCTCAGGATGTTTAGTGGCGATAATTACTCCAGTAGTTTTGATAGAACCACAACCACAACTGGAAGATATTGTTCGAATACAGCAGCAAGCAGGCCCTTATGAACATTCTATGTGGCATCAGAGGGGGGCCCAAAAAGATGAAAAAGATATTGGCGTTCACATGAAGGACAGATTGTTGCACCAACAGCACTTTTAAACATTCTCATTTCAGATGCGCATGGATTTGATCACTGCGCGAGGGGGGAAGTGATAAGGAAAATTAAACAACAAGGGTATTGGTCGCCATATTTATATGCAATGGTAGACAATTTTCTGTCCACATGTGAAAAATGTGCCAAATACAATGTTAGAAAGGGAACAGCGACACCAATTGGCCACATACCAGTGCCAGAGGGACCTTTCAGGCATCTGGTAATGGATTACGTGGACATGATAAAGCGAATACAAGGTAAGCGATATATGCTTGTGATAGTTGATCGATTTAGTAGATGGGTGGAAGCAGAACCATCTGCAGATGAGGGGTCAGGAACAGTAATCAAATTTCTAACAAGAGAGGTAATTCCTAGATTTGGAATACCATCAGAAATAAGTTCAGATAACGGGTCAGCGTTTATTCAAAAAACTGTAAAACAAGTATTGCAGCAACTTAGAATAAGACTTGGTTGCATCTATAGGCCTCAAAGTCAAGGCCAAGTCGAACGATTTAATTTAATACTCAAGGCCAAAATTAGCAAAATATGTGAGAGTACTAAATTAAACTGGGTTGATGCACTACCACTTGCACTGATGAGTTGTCGCATGCAGACTAACAGAATCACGCATTTAACACCGCATGAAATGCTTACGGGTCGACCCATGCCTGTACCATATTGCAGAGGTCCCTACAAGGGACCCCCGTTAGAACAATTGCAAATGGAATTAAGATCTTATATGAGGAAACTAACTGCAATACATAAAGCTATATATTTGCAGGAAAAAAGAAAGCAGCCCAGTGAGGAGACAGAAACATCTTGTCCAGTTGTCCCAGGTGACCAGGTGTATCTGAGGGTATTCAGGAGAAAGTGGAATCAACCCAGAAGAACGGGACCTCATAAGGTGGTGACAGCTACTCCAACTGCACTCCAAGTGGAAGGAAGTACCACCTGGTATCATTTGAACCACTGCACAAGAGTTCCCAGAGAAAGGCAGCAAAAAGAAAGCGAGGAAGCAAGTCCAGAAACGGATGAAAGGGTGCAAAATGTTGAAACCAGAGAAAATCAACAGACTGAGTCCAATGATGTGTCTGATGATGATCGCATATCTGCTGCATCTGACACCACCAGCTCAAGCCATAAGCATCAGCACCCAATCCTCCGGTCAGGATCAAACTGTTGTGAAGAGCACCCAGACTTCCTTACAATTGACTTTAAAGACCTCAGTTAGTCCTGTTAGTCCTAATAATAGCCCAACAATGACACCTGACGAACAAAAATTGATTGAAGTACAAAAAATAATACAACGTAGAGATGCTAAGGATGAGGAAATTGAGAAAAATAGCGAAGAAGATAACTTATGGGAAACAGCGCAAAATAATGATTGGTATAAATGGGCATCATTTACAGCAAAAGAAACAGGTTTGAGCAATTGCTTAATGTGCTCTAAATCACCCTTAAATAAGGTAATAGTTGTTCCAAATACGCAAGATTACGTAAAATGTGCTGAATTTAAAAGTCACTTTTGCCACACAAATGACTTTTTTAGACCTTACTGCTCAGCAGAATGTTTAGGTTTTATGGGAAATTCTAAACTTCAAGATAAATTTAATAGACCACATTGGGGAGATTGGTGTAGATATTGGGACGTGAATGCAAACATTAAACTAGAAAAAGAAAAAATAGAAGTCCCTAAATGGTACAGTATAGATTATAATCAAGAGTATGAGTGTTTTAATAAGCCTAAAGGAGCTCATAATTTGGGAAAATTTTAAGGAAAATGTACTACTATTTGGGAATTAGATAGAGCAAAGGGTTGGGACACAAAAATACCTGTAAGAGCCCCAGAACCGCAAGCACTAGGAATGAGGAATGGGAAAGAAATTAATCCAGATGAAGAAGACTGTAAAACGCAAACTATAGCACTACCGTCAATAGAAGTATATGAAGACCAGACAATGGTAGTAGCAGATTTCTTTTGGGCTTGTGGGAGGAAAACACTTCTAGCTTCTTTGCCACTAAATTGGACAGGAGTATGCGCTAGAGTAAGATTAATTCAAGAAATTACTTTAATAGAGTGGGATCCAGAACAAAATACAATACAACACACAAATAGAACCAAAAGAGCTTATGCACCAGACCCTAATATACAAATAGATTCAATTAGTCAACCTAGAGGGATACCTCAGGAATACAAAGCAAGAGATGAAGTAAAATCAGGGTTTGAATCCATTTTTATATGGATTACACAAAACAAAAACACAGAATGGATTAATTATATTCACTATAATCAGCAAAGATTTATCAATTACACTGATGATGCATTAGCCGCACTAGGAGAACAACTAAAAGAAACAAGTAGAATGACGTGGCAAAATAGGCAAGCCCTGGATTGGTTGCTGGCAGACAAAGGAGGTGTATGTATTATGTTTGGAGATCAGTGTTGTACTTTTATACCAAATAATACTGCGCCAGGAGGGAAATTTAGTGAAGCTATGTTGAAAATAAAAAATTTAAGTTAAGGCAAACGCTGGAAGTGAAGGCAGAATGTTTGACTGGTTAGATTTCAAGTTTGGGTCAATGGGAGCATGGTTCACTAAAATAGGAATATTCGTAGGAATAGCATTATTAATAGGAGGAATATTATTCTGTTGTGTAATTCCTATAGCAAGATCATTAGTTGTCCAAACCACGGTTAAGCATATGGAAGTGCTAAAACATCAGGACAATGACAACTTAATGGATAATAAGGACTTGCCTGATAAAACAAACTGGATATTGCAAGCATTGGAAGTTGATTCAAGTACCTCCAATGAGGACGAAGAAGATGAATGATGAGCCAGACCCTGGGTGTATGTGCTAGCCTAACCCCTCCCCAAAGGGTGACCCTCTACGATGCGCAAAGTGTCTGGGTTGAAGAAGATGACTATGATATAAAGAGAACTTTTAATAGTATAATGCATGGTTTGATGTTTGAATATTCTACATAACTGTGACAACCACAGGCAAGGCTGAACAAATTGCACGCTCACGCTTATAACAATGTATTTATGATAAGACATAGGAATTAGGGAAATTAGAATCTTTTACTCCATTCCATGATAAAGAAAACAAAGCAAAATCGGGAAGGAGATGTTTGGTTCTAATATTCCTCCGGAGTGTGGTTGCATAATCTAGTCATTGGTAGTGAAACTGAGTGACTTATTTTAAGTCATTAGGTAGCATAACTGAAAAAGATTTTATTTATTTAGAAATTAGCAGTTTAAGGCTAATTCAAAGACACTATTATGTTTAACTGTGTGCTGTGCATGTGCATTGACTTTGAGAAAGTCCTTTTAGAATGACAAGCATAGGATTTGTGTCCTCCAGAAAAAGAACTTGGAATACAGTGAAATGTGAGCCAGGTGCTTAGAGGTTGTTACCATAACAGGAAGACAAGTATGGTGTATATGTGACAGAAAGTCCAAAGAGGGGTGTGGTCCTTGCAAGCACCCCCAGGCTTTGTTGTGTGGTTGGTGTGAATAAAGCCTTTTCTGAAATCCTTGATCCTTTGCGAAGTAATTTTTATGGAAAGAGAATTCTTCAACATACGCAATATGATTTCAATGAGGAAAAAAATATTTGTGGTGTTTTTCCTGCTTAAAATAGGACACTATAACAATAGCAATACAATTTTTCATAATTTTTTTATTTATTTTTTTTTTTAAAGTTTGTTGCCTCAAGGCAACATTGTACCACAACGGACAAATTTAAACATTTGACATTTTCATGTAGAAAAAATAAATATACTTATTGAAAACATCAATTTCTTTAACCAGACACCTGAATGCACACATTTATCCAGTTTATAATGTATTACAAATTTCATATTTAATAAAAAATAACATTTCAAATTCAGCTGTTGCTCTCAGCCAACATTGTACCATCGTGGAACACAAGTATTACCAAACCATCTCATCAAGTTATCATGTCAAGTTATCATATCATGTTATCGTGTCAAGTTATCATATCCATCTTCATCCTCATCTCCATCTTCGATCTCTCCCTGCCGGATTGTCACTATGGCCTCATCTTCCTCATCACATGACACCTCATCCTCACCCTCATCAGTTGTGTTTTATACCTTTTTTTAAGTGCTATAGAAAATGTGCAGATCACAATATGTGCAGTTAAAGTATGTGACTTACTAATCTTACACGTGCATTACAAAATCATGCAAAAATGCAAATACATTTCGAGAATTCTAGCTCTTTTCCTTACAAATATACTATATTTGTATCCACCCTAGTGTGTCTGGTATGGCCTTATGCGATTCCATTATGGTATAATGTTGCCTTGAGCAGAGGTGTCAAGTAACGAAGTACAAATACTTCGTTACCTTACTTAAGTAGAAGTTTTGGGTATCTATACTTTACTGGAGTAATTATTTTTCAGCCTACTTTTTACTTCTACTCCTTACATTTTCAAGCAATTATCTGTACTTTCTACTCCTTACATTTTAATAATAGCCTCGTTATTTCAGCATGTTTTCATTCCGGCTTGTCGTCAAAAAAAAAAAAAAACTATCCAGATGAATCGCGCCATCCGGATAGAGTGAATTTGATTGTGGTTGGATGAGAAGGATAAACACAAACCATCCCGACATCCTATTGGGTTGTAGGCGATCAATCACGCCTGCACATGCACAAATCACACACCGTGTTGCCAGATAGGGCGGGTTCTCGTCGACGAGCCAGCACTTTCAGCCAATCAGCGATCAGCAGGCAGACGAGCTCATTCATGACTTTAGCCGGGTTTTTAGCGCAATAACTCGTAGCTGTATATTCCAGTGATCGCTATGCCAGTGGCATAAATATACAGTAAGTTGTATCTACAGTAAAGAGTGGGAGACTGACTCAACTCTCAAACGTGAATTACACCTGTGACTCGAAGGCTCTTTATAAATATAACCGTGACTCCTGTCCATCGTCATATACACACTTAGGACATCTGGAACCCCGACAGCTGCTGAAAGAGGTTTAAATCAACGATTAATCCGTTTTGACTGTGCTAAGTGCATGCCCCATGTATTTTATGAAAGACGTACTGTAGTTTTGTCAAAGCAAAGTGCAACACAATGGTAGGCGCATTGTTGTTATTTTTTGTTGGCGGATTTATGTTCAATGAATTACGCATTTTGACAGTGGTGTGTGCATTAACGTGTGAAATGCCTGTTAATTACATTGCTTTTTCCAATCTCTATATTGGGCACTTTTTGCACGTAAATTGGCTTCTTCTTCTGGCTTATTGTTGACATTGTGTTTTTCTGAGGTTTAGCCGTTTTGACAGTTTCTACCTGGACATAATATAGTCATATTTGATCCGTTTTACTGGGAAATAGATTTTTTTTTAATCATCAATGTTATGTTTTAAGGAGATAAAATGATAACTTACTTATCAACATTGATTGGTATGGCAATAAAATAATATCACATTATTTTGGCAGTTAAAGTTTTGGGATTTTTCTTGGAGTGACAGTTGCCTATAAGTATTGTAAAGGTGCAAAAAGTCAAAATTCAGTGGCATGTTATCAATAACCATTTTTTGAATATAAATGTACATTTGGTGAGTTTTTGGGCTGGAAATCGTCGACCCAATCTGGCCACACTGATCACACATTCAAATAATGATTATTGATAACATGCCTCTGAATTTTGACTGTTTGCTCAGTACACTTATGGTTCTTTAATGTATTTGCATTGTCCTAAAATGCGTTGATTTTCAATGGGAATATATGCAGCTGAAACGGGTAGCCTATGCATCTAAAAAATTTAAACATTAACTTTTTAATATAACATTATAGTCATTATGGCCTTTAGATTTTTTTAGTTTTTTTTGAGGAGGTGGGGTATGGACTGTGGCGCGGCCTAATCTTTTGTCCTCAAAGGGATACTTCATCCAAAATGAAAATGCTGTCGTCATTTACTCACCCTCAAGTTGTTCCAAACCTGTATGAGTTTCTTTGTTCTGAAGATATTTTGAAGAATGTTTGTAACCAAGCAGATTATATGCAACCATTGACTGCCATAGCATTTTGCCCCTACTATGGCAGTCAATGGTTGCTCTCTCTGCTTGGTTACAAACATTCTTCAAAATATCTTCAGAACAAAGAAACTCATACCGGTTGGAAGTACTTGAGGGTGAGTAAATGATGACAGAATTTTCATTTTTGGGTGAACTACCCCTTTAATGGCATTTTTTCCCCTTACATTACTTTTACTTTTATACTTTAAGTAGTTTTGAAACCAGTACTTTTACACTTTTACTTGAGTAAAAAGCTTGAGTTGATACTTCAACTTCTACAGAAGTCTTTTTAAACCCTAGTATCTATACTTCTACTTGAGTAATGAATGCGAATACTTTTGACACCTCTGGCCTTGAGGCAACACACAGTTTTTTGTAATGTACTCTAAAACATTTGATGATATATAATGTAAAGTTCTTGAAAATACTTCTTTACTTACCAGTGAATGTGACTCATATTTTTTGTGGGAGATTAACTGGCTGGAAATTTGTGAAAAATGCACTTTTCATTGGAGAAAATATGGAGCCATGTGACCTGTGCACATGTGCTGAAACAGGACACAAAATGGAGCCCTGTGGGTCATGTGACCAATGTTTTGCACTTTCATTGATTAGTATTTGAGTTCTTCTTCCCTGAGATAGGTTTGAACAATAAATTGCTGTTTCATTTTATTTGAAATAAACTAAATGTTGCCTGGTGGCAACACCGTACCATAGAGGGTTAAAAACTGCTGCTTTATTTCTAAACACCATTGATCTAACCAGACAATGTTTGTGTAATGTCTAGTGTGTTGGTTTTGTTTCATGTTCATGTTTCATGTTCTTACCTTGTTTTCCCATTAGGCTTGTTCGACTTGATACAGCGATGAACTTTAAATACACTTTATTCTACAAACACACGCTGTATTAAGCAGTACATAAAGTATTACATGACGATAATGTCTCTGAAACATCCGTGTTTTGCCAAATATTGCATTTACTTCCCTTCAGCTGTGATAAAGTATGCAAACCCAGTGCAAGCGTCACTGTGGAAAGCAGAAAGTGTCCGACTTCACGTCTCCGTTTGCAGATCCTCTCCGCCTGCACGCGGCTACTCTCGCAGATCAGTTGCATCCGGCCGATGTCCAACACACCTGTTGTCTTGTTTCCTGGTTTGTCATGTGATTCAATTGTGTCCTCATGTGATCATGTCATGTGCTTCCCTAGTCTCTTGTGTCATCATAGGCGTGTTGGACATATATATAGAGACACGATATAGACACTCTCGACTATATAGACCCCCCCCCCAGGTGACAGCCTATACCGCCTATTGGACGGGCTGGCTCTGGTCACTGGTTAAGCAAACTCTACAACTTTTATTCAAGGTTCAGCAGAATTTGCCTGTGTTCTTTAGCTCCTGCCATTGACTAAGGACACATTTGGTCTCGTATCAACGCTCTAGCCATCATATATGGAGAATTTCATTGGTTTATGTATATACGCATTAATATGCAATGTCATTGTAAATGTCATCAGCAAAGCGTGTCTTGTTGATCATGATTTGTGATTTGTGTTTTAATCAGATGTGGTTGTGTTAAAGGCCTTTGGCGTAGGCGTAACGTCATACTGCTCAGCAGGTCTGAATTCTTTCTACAATGATTCATTTTGGCACGCACTACACACACCTTTGTAAGCCCCGCCCAAGTCATAAAAAATAATTCCAATGAATTGCGGGTGGATGAGAGATAAATTATTGTTTGTTTAATAAAGACATTCTGCCAGCCCTGTGATTTGTGTTTAATCAGATGTGGTTATGTTAAAGGCCTTTGGCGTAACGTCAGGCTGATCACAGTATGAGCAGAAATATGTTATATTATAAGCACAAGAAAAATGTAAGTTACTTTGGATAAAAGCATCTGCCAAATGCGCTTTAGAGTGATTTAACAACAGCTAAAATATCAAAATATACGATGCAAAATATATGATGCATACTGATGCTTAAGTAAAGACCAAAATGAGCAAACTATCAGGCACTTCTGTTATGTTAAATTGTGCAATCTAACCGGTTTTCCACTCAGTTTCAGGGTGTGTTTAAGCAGTGCTGCGGGGCGAATGAAGTTTATATAACTCTCCAGTCTCCACATTTGAGCACACAACACTTCTTCAGTGACTGGAAACTGGTATGTATCGCTCTTTAGTTCCTGAGCTAATGGTCTTCTAATGTAAATGGCTTGCAGGTTAATATGAGATTTATTAATCTGATGTGGTCATTATGATTTCCAGTGATGATGCATTTATGTGCTTTTCTTCTGCTGAGCTTGGCTTTTGCTCTTGGTCATGCATTACCTCGGGTAAGTTATAGTGTTCAGTCATTATGTTGTCATTAGCCCTGTTCAGACGGTAACTGTTTCTCATGGGGTCGTGAGGTATTCTCATCATTTACAGGGGTTAATCTGTGATTTTATTGCTGTCTGAATCCAGAGTGTCAGTGTTTCTCTCACACCACCTGCGTAAAAATCCCCGGCTGAATGACCTGCTGTTTTTTGCTGCATAAATGTTTAATTTCCGTTCAAATCCACATCTCTGAGTGTACAAGAAGAGATCGATACAAATTATTAGGGGTGTAACGATACACTCGTGTCACGATTCGATATGTATCTCGATACTGAACTCACGATACGGTTTGTATCCCGATAATTTAAGCCAAATAAAGAGGTTTTTTTTGTGTACTTTTTTATTATTATTATTAGTGTATTATTATCAGGACCTACAAATATTCCCCCATTGCATTATTATACATTATATTCAACATTATATATGGTCGTTTAATGTAATAATGTCATTGAAACTCAGCACACTTTCTTTTTTTCCCCTCACGCTTTACTCGCGCTTTCAATGCAGACAGCATCTCTCCCAGTGCTCGCTATGTCCCGCCTCTCTCGCTATTAATGCACTACACATATAGAATAAACCATGCTTTGAATAATCATGATACTAAAGCTAAATGTGATCTGATCATTTAAATGATGTTTGCGCTCTCACGTTGAGGAGTGCCGTTCCGGCAGCGCGTGCACTTCAGATGATCAATGCTCTCCGTCACAGTTCTAATCGCAAGAAAGCGTGTCAAAATAGCGCGTCGTGGTAAATCTGTTCATCATATAAAGCCATCGTGTCTCTTCAGAAGACTTGTATTTGGATTAGACACTCGATTACGATGCTTTTATGACAATTTTTGGATCTTTTAAGTTTGAGAGGAATTGACTTTAAATGGAGGGACAGAAATCCCTCAGGTAAAGAATATCCCAGCTAACAAAAAAAGGTCCCCAGAACGTCCCCTAAATGGCCTCAGCGAACGTCCTCAAAGACGTCCTCCGTTCATAAGGACGTTCACAGGACGTCCAGCGGCCATTCGGGACGTTTAGGGGACTTTCAATTTAGCAGCATTTTATTTTATATCTCGGCAAACCAAAGAAAACAGACACGTATGAATTGTAAGGAACAAAGTACATTTATTTCAATTGAACAGTTGTAAAGGTGATGTGCTCTTTCCCCGCGCGCGCGTGTGTGTGTGTTTGCAGCAGGCAGCTGTGTGTGTGTGTGTGTGTGTGTGTGTGTGTGTGTTTGCAGCAGGCAGCTGTGTGCGCGTGTGTGTGTGTTTGCAGCAAGCAGCTGTGTGTGTGTGTGTGTGTGTGTGTGTGTGTGTGTGTGTGTTTGCAGCAGGCAGCTGTGTGTGTGTGTGTGTGTGTGTGTGTGTGTGTGTGTGTGTGTGTGTGTGTGTGTGTGTGTGTGTGTGTTTGCAGCAGGCAGCTGTGTGCACGCGCGCGCGTGTGTGTGTGTGTGTTTGCAGCAGGCAGCTGTGTGTGTGTGTGTGTGTGTGTTTGCAGCAGGCAGCTGTGTGTGTGTGTGTGTGTGTGTGTGTGTGTGTGTGTGTTTGCAGCAGGCAGCTGTGTGTGTGTGTGTGTGTGTGTGTGTGTGTTTGCAGCAGGCAGCTGTGTGTGTGTGTGTGTGTGTGTGTGTGTGTGTGTGTTTGCAGCAGGCAGCTGTGTGTGTGTGTGTGTGTGTGTGTGTTTGCAGCAGGCAGCTGTAAGACCGCATGAATTCGCTCCAAGGATCGGTAGCGAACCGCGGTGAAGGCCGCACGCGTTCAGTGTCTCAGCTGGAAGAATGGATTTGATTATAATATTCTTTATCTGACTCCATTTATCAAAGTTATCGCATTTAGAAGAGAATGCCAACCGGTTGTTTGGTCATTAATATTTGATAGTTAATCATACATTTAATCGTTCCGTTTTAACCCTTTGTTGCAATTATACCGTTCCACATTGGAGATAGTTAATAATTACAGATTAATTCAGAAAGGATCAAAATGTAACAATTTATTAACAATCAAGTAAATGTAAAATGTCAATTACATCATAGACATAAATCTCTTCTAAAAGGAAACACAAATTCTAGTTATGGTTACACTCTAAATAGTTTCAAATTGGTGTAAACATAAACCATTAATAATGCCCAGTAGGCCTCTGCCTAGAATGTTACCTGTGAGATAGAGAGAGAAAGAGAGAGAGAGAGAGAGAGAGAGAGAGAGAGAGAGACCTTCAAAACTTATTTATTTTAAAATATTACATACAAATTCTTCCCTTCAATATAAAATATATATATATATATATATATATATATATATATATATATATATATATATATATATATATATATATATATATATATATATATATATATAGCCTATATATATATATATATATATATATATATATATATATATATGTATGTATGTATATAACAATAACAATTATTATTATATACAAAACAAAACATACATTTTTAACAATAATTACCAGTGAAAAAACAAACCACCAGATTCATGAACCGTAACAATTGCCTTTCTGACACCCCATATAATTTCAAATAAAATAAAAAATTTTGTTTGCAGATAATAAGTGTACTCAGTACCTACTCGAGATTTGACCAAAGATTTAAACAACATCACTAAGTCAACATTTTGGTTTTCATTCTTGCACTGATGGGATTTCAAAATAGCCAATTTTGCCTGTCCCAACAAAAAATTTGCAAGTGTGCACTCCCTTTGCCAAGAACGTCTGTACCTATTTCCAAAAATAAACAAAGTCTTGTTGAATAAAAACCCAAGTTTATACATCATTCCATCAAGCAACAAAAACAAAGGCACTAAACGATAACAATCACAAAATAAATGAAAAACATTATCAGTATCATTACAAAATGGACATATTGATGAAACCAATGGATTAAACCTGGAAACAAAATTATTAGTGGCCACTATACCATGAATGATCCTCCACTGAAGATCCCCACTTCTCTTTGGTATTGGAGGCTTATATAAAAGTCTCCAAGAGGGAATAACTTCATCAGGGGCAGAAAAATGAGCCCTCCATTTACTATCAACCCTTTCCCTTAATTGTTTACAATGAGCATCTTTTACACATACTGTATATGATACAAAATCTTTTTTCCAAGGGATTGAAAATCCAAAGCTTCGTACCCCTTCAACAAGAGACACTGACCACTTACATTCATTTCCAAATTTTTGGGACTAAATTTTATAACAGGAAACGTCGGAGTCACTGCATCATTGTGAATAAACTCATTTAAAAAGGACAAGAAATCAGAAGGAAAAGAGACTTTAAGACTATTGATAAAACCCTCCATAGTCCTAACTGATCTAAGACCAACTTGGTCAGCAAGAGTCTGTACACTTTTCCATTGACTATTGTGCAAATCAAGCAAATCAATAATTCTTATTATCCCTACTTTACTAAACATTGCAATAAATGAATTCAGTACATTGGATTGTATTTTAAACAATGGATTAAAAAACAGAGGTTCAAGAATACCATAATGTTCATTGTTATCTCTCATCATCTTAAACAGTCCCCATACTTTCAACACTGATGCATAAAAATCAGCATAAAACAAACGAGTGTCTGGATCATAGGACTTTTCAATTAAAAACAACTGTCTGTCCAGCTTTACATTGGTCATATTTTGAAGCAAAATGAGGCTGAATGGTATCCAAGACACTTTGTCTGTACAATAAAGTATCTTTTTCAATGTTTGCAATCTCATTGCCTTCATCTTTGACTCCACATGAATGAGTCCCTGTCCACCCTCTGCCACTGGCAGATAAAGAACTCCAGGTGGAAGCCAGTGATGACAAGCCCAGAAAAAGTCAACAAATGACCTCTGTATTTTTAAGAAGTAGCCTTTCGGAGGGTTCAAAACGGTGAGTTTATGCCACAGCATTGAAGCTGGCAGATTGTTTATAATTAAAACTCTTCCTCTGTACGAGAGCTGTGGAAGAATCCATCTCCACCTCTGGATTCTGCTCATCACCTGGTCAGTAAGTCCTTCCCAATTTTTCTCCATAAACTCATCAGTCCCAAAGTAAATCCCAAGGATTTTAAAACCATCTTGAATCCACTGACACTGCTGAGGTAATTGAGGAGGTCCAGTTTCCCTCCATTTTCCCATCAAAAATGTTGTACACTTCTCCCAGTTTATACGTGCAGATGTCGCTTTTGAAAGCAATTTAAGCAGTCTGTTAAGTTATGTATATCATCAGAATTGCGGACAACAACAGTAACATCATCGGCATACGCTGTAAGTTTTACAGGGGTTAAATCTGGATAACCAGAAATACTCACACCATGTAGCCTATTCCTTAATGAAACCAGCAGCGGCTCAATTGAAATGGCATACAATAATCCAAAGAGTGGACACCCCTGTCTTATGCCTCGAGTTACAGGAAAGGGTCTGGTTAAGGAACCATTAATTCTCAGCATACTGTAAACATTATTATACAGCAACTTAATAAGAGACACAAAATTTGACCCAAAACCAAAAGCCTCTAAAGCCTTAAAAAGATAAACATGATTTACCCTATCAAAGGCTTTTTCTTGGTCAAGAGAAAGAAAAGCTATATCCAAATCATATCTTTTCCCAATAGATATTAAATCTCTTACCAAAAAAAGATTGTCAAAAATTGTTCGTTTGGGAATACAATAAGTTTGATCTTGGTGAACCACACTTGAGATAAATTGCTTTAATCTATTTGTTATAGCTTTTGACAATATCTTGAAGTCCACAGTTAAAAGTGATACAGGGCGCCAGTTTTTCAAAAAACCCAAATCTCCCTTCTTGGGAATTAGTGTCAAGACAGCTCTTCGACAGCTCAGAGGAAGAATCCCCTGTTCAAAACATTCTAAAAGAACTTCATAAAAATCATATCCCATCAAATTCCAAAAACATTTATAAAATTCCGCTGTCAGGCCGTCTATCCCAGGAGACTTCCCAGGATTCAACTCAAAAACAGCTTTTGAAATCTCAGAAAAATTAAGAGAATTCTCTAAATCTTGTTTATCTTTCTCTAAAATCTGAGGAAGATCACATAAAAACTCATTCACAGCTGATTCTTCACATGATTCTGCTTGATACAATTTTTCATAAAAAGACAAAGCAATAGCTTTAATTTTCTGTTGGTCAGTTATTTCTTGACCATTGGAAAGTTTTAAATAATGCAAATACTTCTTGTCTCTGAACTTTTTTTCCAGTCCAAAAAAAAAAGCTGTAGGAGCATCCATTTTATTTAAATAAGTGTATCTGGCTCGAATCTCTTCATCATTTACATCATCCCCCTCGGCCATGTCATTAGCCGCTATGGAGTCTCATTTCACTGCTATGCTGATGACACACAACTGTACATGAAATCAGAAACACACAACTCCATTTCAACAACATCATCTCCGTCTTCAACACTCACCGCCTGTCTGGAAGAGATAAGGATGTGGATGAAGCTCAACTTCCTCCAGTTAAACAGCTCTAAAACTGAGGCAATTCTTGTTGGCACTCCACATCAAACCCAGTCTTCCTCCATAACTGGTATAACACTCTCTGGTCATGACGTTCCCCTCTCCACAACTGTCACCAATCTTGGTGTGAGATTTGATCCACAACTCAGCTTTGAAGCCCACATCAAAAACCTCTGCAAAACATCTTTCTACCATCTCAGAAACATTGCAAAACTCCGTCCAACGCTATCCTTAGCAGATGCTGAAAAACTGGTCCACGCCTTTGTCTCCTCCAGACTGGATTACTGTAACGCACTTCTCACCGGGATCCCTAACAAAAGCTTGCAGAGACTGCAGTATGTTCAGAATAGTGCTGCTAGGATCCTGATGAGAGTTCAAAAATACGATCACATCACACCCATTCTCCATTCACTTCACTGGCTTCCTGTTACCGCCAGGATTGAATATAAGGTCTCCCTTCTAACCCACCAGTGCATCTATGGAAATGCCCCCCATATCTGAAAGAACTACTCACATCTTCAACTACAACTCGATCAACAAACTCAAACCGCCTTCTTCTCCCCAAGACAAAGCTCAGCACTATGGGCACCTCAAACTACTGAGACTTTTAAAAAAGGACTAAAAACATTTCTTTTTAGGAGAACTTATGACTTTTAACCATTCAATCTATTAGTATTTTATCCTTCCTAAATGATCTTAACTGTAGCACTTTGAGATTTGTTCCAAATGTAAAGTGCAGTACAAATAAAATGTATTATTATTATTATTATTATTATTATTATTATTATTATTATTATTATAATCAAAGCTCCTTTTCCCCTTTCTTCCAAAAGATTCTTTAAAAGAAATTTATTTCTTTCAATATCTGTGAAAGATGAATTATTATTTGCTTGAAAATTTGACTGAAGTATATTCTGTTCCAGTACTTTCATTTTCTCTTTGAGGGCTCTAGTACTGTGAGCAGTATACTGCTGACAAAACATTTTTATCTGTACTTTGCCTATGTCCCACCAACGACTTAATGATGAAAAACTGTCTCTTTCCTCTCTCCAAGCTTTCCAAAAAAAGTGAAAAGCATGAATAAAAGAATTATCCTGAAGTAAATTATTATTAAAATGCCAATATGAAGAATAAGATTTGATACAAGGAACAGAAACAGTCATAGAAATATAGTGGTGATCAGACAAGAAATTTGGTGAAATAGAGACCCCAAGAAATTTGCCCCGATTATTAGCTTTCACATAAAAACGATCAAGTCTTGCCGCTGAAATTTCATTAGAATTTTGTTTCAGCCAAGTATATTGCCTAACCCCTGGAAATATATCTCTCCATAAATCAGTAAAACTATGATAATTAATTAAAGATCTAAGTGCTTCAGCTGAACAAGGATGAGGTTCCTCATGATTTCGATCCACAGATTGATCTAGAGTACAGTTAAAATCACCCCCCAACACAATAATCTTATCCTGAGAACACTCAGATATTGCTTTAGAGAGTTTTTCAAAAAAAAACTATACGTTCATTCCCAATATTTGGTGCATAAACATTAAAAAAAGAAAAATTTGAATCTCCTAAGGTAACATCCACTCGTAAAATCCGACCAGAAATAATTTCAGACACAGAAGCCCGACTGTTTACTCGTGATGAAAGAAGTATTGCAACACCTGAGCTTAAGTTTGAACCATGGCTAAGCAGTGCACTACCCTTCCATTCAGTCATCCATTGCTTTTGATTTTGAGCATTCGTATGGGTCTCTTGTAATAAGATTATATCCGTCTTTTTTAACTGTAAATAATCAAATAATGCAGCTCTCTTCTCAGTGCCCCGACAACCATTAATATTAAAAGAGCCAATATTAAATGAAGTCATGGGAATAAGAGATAAAAATTCAAAGAGCAATAACACAAAACCCACAAAACTCATCATGATCTTACTAATGTTTCACCGATCGAGTCTTCATTCTTTTTCTTACATTGCATATAATTTTCTTAAGTCGATACCGCTTTGGTTGATCAAGTTCCTCTAAAGTAGCTTTTCTCATGGCAATAGCACATGATTCATTGAAAAGCCTTAGATTTGGAAAATACATTTCAAGTTTTGGTCTCCGTTGATTTTTTGTAGAATCAAGATTCAACTGTTCAACTGTGTAGTAGGATACATTTGCTTTAGAAGTGGAACTTCCTTGAGAGTTTACATCAATGCTGTCTCCACAACTATCTGAATATTCACTATCAGACTCATAAAAAGATTGTCCATCATCTTCCAAAACATCTTGTGAATCCATCAGATTCATCGCTTCATCAGTTTCCACTTGTTCTCCAAAGTGCTCAGAATCCATGGGCGCTCTCAGCAGCAGCAGGTTCTGCTCCATTCTGTGTCTCTACACTATGCCCAGCAACGTTTACACTCGGTACTTCAGTAACAACGGGGACCACATCATTTTCCACACCAGATGAACTAGGTTCACTAAAGCAGTCACCAGCTTTTTTAGATTAGATTAGATTAGATTAGATTCAACTTTATTGTCATTACACAAGTACAAGTACAAGTACAAGGCAACGAAATGCAGTTTAGGTCTAACCAGAAGTGCAATAGCAGCAAGTGCAGGATATACAACGTTTGCATAAGTGCAGGACATGGATATGTACTGAGTATATATAAATATATCTATAAATAGAGAGATGGTTATTACTATAAACAGAATTTACAGGTGAATATGTACAGTGAATAATATACAGATGGCTTTTACTATAAACAGAATTTACAGGTGGATATGTACTATGAATATAATATAATATACAGATGGCTATTACTTTAAACAGAATTTTACAGTTAGAGGTATACAATGATATGTTAGGCTAAAATGAGGAATATAGCAGTGGATTAAGGTAGTGCAATAAATTATGGACAGAAGCTATCCGAAAAAAAAAGTGTAAAAGTGCAGTGGAAGTGATTGCATATTACAGTTAGAAGTACGGTGCAAAATGCAAATGTAAACAGTTGGTACTGTAAAAACAGTCGGCAGTGCAAATGAGCATCATCCAGTTACGGTATGGTAGTGCAAAATGCATAAGTAAACAGTTGTTACTGTAATAAACAGTCGGTAGTGCAAATAACAAAGTGAAGGCAGATGTGAGGTAGGAGAGTTAGCAGTTTATGAGGGAAGTGGATCAACGGGGGTTTGAGTTCAGTAAAGAGACAGCTCTGGGGAAAAAACTGTTCTTTAGTCTGCTGGTCCTGGTCCGGTGGATCCTGAAACGCCTGCCGGAGGGCAGGAGAGAAAACAGTCTGTGGGCTGGGTGAGAGGAGTCCTTGAGGATGCTGCGAGCTCGATGCAGACAGCGTTTCCTCTGGATGTGCTCGATGGCAGGCAGTGGAGTCCCTGTGATGCGCTGGGCAGTTTTCACCACCCGCTGCAGTGCCTTGCGCTCCGCAACAGAGCAGCTCCCATACCACACTGCCACACAGTTGGTCAGGATGCTTTCTATTGCGCAGCGGTAGAAGTTCACCAGGATAGCCGAGGAGAGCTGATTCTTCCTCAGTGTCCTCAGGAAGAAGAGGCGCTGGTGAGCCTTCTTGACTAGGCTGGAGGTGTTGGTCGTCCACGACATGTCCGCCGAGATGTGGATCCCCAGGAACTTGAAACTGGAGACACGCTCAACAGCCATTCCATTGATGTGGATGGTGTCGTGTGTGCCTCTTGACTCTTTCCTGAAGTCCACGATGAGCTCCTTCGTTTTGGTGGTGTTGAGGAGCAGGTTATTTTTGGTGCACCATGTGGCCAGGTGCTGGATCTCCTCCCTGTAGGCAGTCTCATCGTTGTTGCTGATGAGCCCAATCACCGTAGTGTCGTCCGCAAACTTGACGATAGAATTAGATCCATGCACAGGCTTGCAGTCGGCGGTGAAGAGGGAGTAGAGAAACGGGCTTAGCACACAGCCCTGTGGTACACCAGTGTTAAGAGTGATGGATGTGGAGCAGGTGAATCCTGAACGAACATTCTGGGGTCTGTGAGTTAGGAAGTCCAAAATCCAGTTACACATTGAAGTGTTGATGCCCAGGTCTCCAAGTTTGGCTATTAACTTGGTTGAGATGACAGTGTTGAATGCTGAGCTGAAGTCAACAAACAGCATGCGTGCGTAAGTGTTCTTATTGTCCAGGTGAGTGAGCACAGAGTGCAGTGCCATGGAAACGGCATCCTCTGTGCTCCTATTGCTGCGGTAGGCAAACTGGTGTGAGTCCAATGTGGATGGTAGAGAGTCTTTTAGGTGTTCCAGGACCAGCCGCTCAAAGCACTTCATGACGATGGGTGTGAGTGCTACAGGGCGGTAGTCATTAGGGCACCTCGGGCTAGAGTGTTTCGGCACTGGCACAATGGAAGTGCGTTTGAAGCATGATGGTACAGCTGCTTGGGCAAGAGACAGGTTGAAAATGTCTGTAAAAACCTCAGCGAGCTGCTCCGCACATGCCCTGAGAACACGACCAGGGATGTTGTCTGGTCCAGCAGCCTTGTGTGCGCTGATCCGGCTCAGTGCCTTGCAGACATCTGTGGAGGAGAGTGTGATTGGTGGGTCAGCTGAGGGTTTGAGCTTGGTGGCAGTTTCTCTGTTGTCTCTTTCAAAGCGAGCATAAAAGTGGTTTAGCTCGTTCAGGAAGTTGACATCAGTGGCTGCGGGGGTGGAGTGGGGGGGTTTGTAGTCACTGATGGCCTGAATGCCCTGCCACATGCGTCGAGGGTCAGAGTTGGAAAAGTGACCCTCTATCTTTAGCTTGTAGCAGTGCTTGGCCTTTTTGATGCCCTTCTTCAGGTTTGCTCTGGATGTACTGTAGGCTTGTGCATCTCCTGATCTGAAGGCAGTATTGCGTGACTTCAGCAGGAGTCGAACTTCCCTGTTCATCCAAGGCTTCTGATTTGGGTATGTGGTGATCTGTTTCTGGGTTGTAACACTGTCAATGGTGGTATTGATATGATCCAATACAGAGGAGGTGTAGAAGTCAATGTCCGTGTGAGCGCCACTGGTGGCTTGAGAAGCAAACACACTCCAGTCTGTGTGTAGAAACCTTTCCTGGAGTGTGGAATCAACCCCCGCAGGCCACACCTTGATGGTTTTCACTGATGGCTTCACACGGTTGATGAGGGGTGAATATTTGGGTGATAGAAACAAAGAGAGGTGGTCTGACTGTCCCAGGTGGGGGAGGGGTGTCGCAACGTAAGCGCCAGCCATGTTTGTGTAAACATGGTCTAAGGTTTTGTTTCCTCTGGTGTGGCAGGAAACATGCTGGTGAAACTTGGGTAGCACTGACTTTAAGTTTGAATGATTAAAGTCACCTGCAACAATAAAAGCAGCTTCCGGGTGATCAGTCTGTTGTTTACTGATGGCTGCATGAAGTTCTTTCATAGCAAGCTTGGCATCAGCATCCGGGGGAATATAGGCTGCAGTTATAATGGTGGAAGTGAACTCCCGCGGTAGATAAAACGGTCTACATTTAACCATGAGAAACTCGAGGTTAGCTGAACAATGACTCCCAACAATAGCAGAGTTTGTGCACCAAGCTTTGTTAATGTAAATGCACAATCCACCACCTCTGGTCTTACCGGAGCCATCTAATGTTCTATCCGCCCGGAGCGTGTGGCATCCCGCTAGCTCAATAGCGGTGTCCGGTATTCCGCTGTTTAACCAGGTTTCCGTGAAGATTAGGACGTTACAGTTCAAAAGTTTCTTGCTGTGTGTGATGCTGAGTCGAATCTCCTCCATTTTGTTCACTAGCGACCGTACATTGGCAAGGAAAATACTGGGTAAAGAGAGCCGATGTGGGGTTAGCCTTAGCTTTAGCCTTAGCTTAGCACTCAGACCTCCGCGTTTTCCCCGCCTTTGTTTACGATCTCGGCGCCGCCTGCGAGCACTTCCGCCCGGCCGGGTAGAGTGCATAACCTCGGGTGTCCTAGCGATCTCAGGAAGGAGTCGAAGATTGTCCATAAAACTGTCGGAAATTCGCAAACCAATATCCAAAATCTCACCACGGGTGTACGATGTTAAGGCACAACTATTCTGAACGAACAGACCCGAGATGAGCAGGAAAAATACCGCAAAATTGCAGAATCTGGAGAGACCCAGAGCCTCGCGAACTACTCGCGCCGCCATCTTAGATCAGATCAAGTTTCAGACTGCTGATCAGTTTTAGTTTCCTTATTTTCATCAGGCATGCGATTCACCTGATCATTAACAGTGACGGACACGGACTCATTTTCATGACCAACTTGTTCAGCGTCCTTCTTTGTGGGACACGTTTGTTTGGTATGACCATGTTTACCGCAGACAAAACACCTCATCGAATCGGAAGTAATAAAGATAGTGTAATCCTTGCCCAACATTGTCAGTTTCACTGAGACATTCAAATCCTGGTATTCTGCACTCAAAATCATGAAAATTTGTCTTCTGAAAGACATGATGTGTTTTAAATCTGGATTTTTTAAGCCCAGAGGAATCATCTTCATTGAACCAACAATTTTGCCGTAACGCAAAAAAATGCGCTCGAGCATATCGTTGGGTATAAACGGTGGAACATTTGAAGAATAACCTTTTTTGATAGGTTAGACAGCGGCAGTACCGGGATAAAGTTATCTCTCACTGATACGCCACACTCAACAAAATGATCAACCATAGCTAATTCTTTCAAAAAGATCACAAGCGCCTTATTCATCCTTGACGCCGACAAAATATTTTGTGCACCAATTTCATTCCCGATTGCTATCAAGCAATCCTCCACCGACACTGAATCATCTGGTATGCATTTGCAACCATGTCGGGCAGTCAAAACTGAAAACCCGTCTGAGTTCGGACCCATAATCACCACACGAGTGGACAATAAATAAGCCTACTACAAATTGCTAAGTAACAAAAAAAATATACAAAGGAAAAGAAAGTTAGAAGGAAAGTTTAAAGAACTCACTCAGAACGCCGTCACTCATTCACTCACACGCTTCCCACAGTCACTCCGCACATGCGCACAGTGAGAGAGAGAGAGAGAGCAAGCTCTCTCTAGAGAAAGCCAGAGAATCAAAAGAGAACGAGCTACAGTTGAAATCCTCTTTTATCCTTTTCCCTGATGTCAACTAATTCAAATCTGACTCTTTTAAAACTGACCAATCAGACCAAACCGTAAGACATTTGAAAATAACCAATCAGACAAAACTTCACCCATTGTATCAAAGGTGCGAAGACCTTTTGGCCAGTCATTCTTTTGTCTTTCTATCTCCAACTGGCCCTTCTGATGGCGTTAAGGGGGAGGGGGTTGAGTCAATTTCAATATCTTGATCACGACGATGGCAGTTAACAGCAAAGCAGATGATTTTATTCTATTTCAAATATCTTTGATTATTTTCCACCTTACACAGCTGTGTGTGTGCGCGTCTCTGGTTGTCAGCTGTGGGGTTAGTCCGATGGTCCGATGGCAATTCTTCCACTTGGCTTCTAACCTAAAACAACAAAATGAACACACTCAGTAGTGTTATGATTTTATGTCATATCATCGTTTGTCCATTGAAAAAAAAGACTGTTGACTATTTTGATTTCGTTAGACCATGGTCCAAATTAGCCTAATGTTATATTCAGCGCATATTGGAAGATAACGGTTGTCCCAATTTGGGCTTTGTCTTTTTACTCAGTATATTTACTGTATAAAGTTCGATATTTAATCCCTATATTTGTCAATATCAGATAATGTCGTCTCATTTCAGCTTAACATACCGTTATAGCTTGAAGTGCTAGCATAACGGTTAGGCTACTACATGATGGAAAACTTCAGCAAACATTATAAAAAGTACAATTTTCATATTTTAAACATTACAAGATTAACAATGGTTATGTTAGCTAATGTCTACTAATCAAAAATTATAAATACCTTTTCTACCGACGAAAGAGAACTCAAAGCCGCCTCTGAGGAAATCCGGCAGGACCGTTAACTGTCTCTACGCAGCTAAGTGTTGCCATGGATACATGCTGCGCGTACCTTTAAAGAATGACGTCACTCGGTCAGGTGCATTTGATCGATATTTGCTTGTGTCTCCCAGTGTGGCTATAGACGGTTTCAACGGCAACAACACAAACATTTTTTTTTTTTTGTTATTTGAGCTATGTGCTCTAAGTATTAAGCAGTACAAATATTTGTCCTAAAATAACTTTTCTTGAATAAAAAAAGTCGCCTTCACCTGACCAGGTAAAATAGGAAAATTAGCCTTTATTTTTCTTACCTGTTATTTCCTCTTTCTTCACAGCAATGTGGTTTTTCATTCTTCACGTTTTCTTTGGCTGCATTCATTGAAGTCGATTCATTCTTTTAGAGCTCCTGAGATTCAACCTTATTTTCTTCATGCATGTGGAATACATAATAAATTGTAGCCTATGTTCAATTATATTATTGAAGGGTATCGTGTTTTGATGTTTAAATTACTGCTGAAAACAAACTCGCGATTTGATGATAGTGAAGTGTAACAGGAAAGTTATTTGTAACATTGACCTACAATTCATTCAAATCATATTTTTAGGCCAGTTTACTTGCACTAAAATTTTAATCTACAAAAAAAAAAGAAATTTTGCATATACTTTCCATTATCACAGTTAATTTAAGGGATTTTAAGAAATAAACAAATCCCCTTTTAAATCCAATACGTGTTTATTTTAGTTACAATTTTCGTTTGTCTGAGTTGTGTCAGGTCTGATGATAAAAGGCAATGCAAATGGGTGTTTGCAAGTGTTGCTATCCTATATGGAAATGGCAGGTGAGGGACGAAATAGACGTTCGTAAACTGGCCTGGACAAATGTCCTGGGAACGTCCGCCAGCGAACGTTAAGCGAACTAAATGTAGACGTCCTCCGAAAGTCCCAGAGAACTTTACATAGCGGACCAAATGGGGACGTCCTCCGAACGTCCACCAGCGAACGTTATAAATGGAAACGTCCTCCGAACGTCCGCCAGCGAACGTTATAAAGTGGACCAAATGGGGACGTCCTCCGAACGTCCGCCAGCGAACGTTATAAAGTGGACCAAATGGGGACGTCCTCCGAACGTCCACCAGCGAACGTTACAAATGGAAACGTCCTCCGAACGTCCGCCAGCGAACGTCATAAAGCGGACCAAATGGGGACGTCCTCCGAACATCCGCCAGCGAACGTCATAAAGCGGACCAAATGGGGACGTCCTCCGAACGTCCACCAGCGAACGTTATAAAGCGGTCCTACTGCGGACCTAAACGGACGTTCGCAACGTCCGGGGGACGTCCCCTGTTTGCTGGGATCTCACTTGTGTTTGGAAGTTATGAAAAACAACATGATGGTGAGTACATGATTACAGAGTTTACATTTGTAGTACATTTGTTATTTTGTGTTTGGGTGAACTTTTTCGGCACTTTCGCCGCTCTATTGAAGTGATTACGAGCGCCAGGCAGTCGCTTTATCCATTTGAATACAAGCGCAACATCAAGTCGCATCAAGTGTACAGTAAAGGCTCTGTGGCGAAACTAGCTAAACCAGACTGAAGAGCTCCGCTCCGACCATGTAAAGTGAAGTGTTGAGGTAAACTATAGGCTGCCTACACGACTGTAGTAGTGGCCGTAGTCAGCTATGAGGTCACCGAGGATTCGGACCTCAGAGGTATTTTTCAGAGGTGTATCTATAATAAATGTTGTAAAATAATTTCAGGCATAAAATAACGAATGTGTGTGTGTACATATTGTGAATTAATTTATTAAAGGTCCCATGGCATGAATTTTTTATTTTATTTTATAATGTATTCTGAGGTGTACTTATATTGTTAGTATGATTTTTACATGATAAAATGTCATAATTTAGAAATAAAAGGCATTTTTTCTATACTGCTGTTTGCCCTGTGGCTGAATGCCCTGTTTAAAGGGGCGTGTCTGCTGTGAGACTTCAGTAAAAACGCCCACTGTTGTGATTGGCTGACATCTTTGCATTTGAAATGAGTGGAGGGGTTGTGGTTTAACGAGGTCTACAAGGCACGAGCTGCTGCCAGAGAGACGGATGGACCTGAGTTCATTTCTCATCAGTTCTCTGAGCACGTCTCAGTTCAGTGAACTGTTGTAGTTACAGCATATACTTCAGGTTATTAGTTTATTTCTAGTTGGAGGGGCTGTCACTCATGTCAGAAAGTTAGTAACTTTAGTAAATGATGGATCAGCGCTGACTCGAGACGCGAACCGTTTAGAACGATTCAGTCCGATTTGGTGAACTGATTCGGTTGACTAAAAAGAACCGGTTCAAAAGAATGATTCGTTCGCGAACCGGACATTAATGGACCAGAGACGGAGAGATTGCTAACAAAGTTATTTATAGTAACTACTGAGTTGTGAGAGCGCGGTCAGCGCGAGTTTATTGTGTTTGTATCTGAGAGTTCTGAATAAACACGAGCCCGTCTTCCTGCTTATTACCAACTTTGTAACACATGTAATGTACCATTACAGCTGTCGAGATGAACGAGTTACGAGTAAGTGTTGATTATAGCATTAATTTTAGATATTTTCCTATCATATGAAAAGCGTCAGTGACGCGCATTGAGTACAGAGTGCAAAAAAAGACACAACAGCAGTAATCGAATGTAATCCAGTTTATTGTGGGGATAGCTGGCTAGCCTAGCCCGGATACGCTCACGCTCACCCCCTTCTGCTTAATCTCGCGCCGCGTTTGGTGCCTCCACTGTGGGCCAGATGCAGTACTGGGGGTCGGGGATGTTGATGTTTATCTAGCGGTTTCTGAACGATGTTGTGCTCGCTATCCGGGTGACAACACAAGCACTATTAATTAGCATCACACGCACAAAAACCAGAATTTAAAGCTGTGAAGAAACAAATAATCAGTGAACTTTTGGACCGATATACATAGTAGACTAGGATTTGTGGGCTCAACGCTCATCTTCTCTTTATGCCGTGAACTTTTCAATGTGCACTCGCGCTGCACTGCGCACTCTGACTCCATGTTGCTTTAAGCGCATCATTCTGCACTCGGGATGCGCATGAGCGCTTTGTTGCCGCTCTGTTTTGAAGCGTTTCATATATTTTCATAGTTTTGTGCACTTAAAGATTATTAAAAAATATATCTTGTTCTCACGTATCTATCATATATTTGTTGTCCCCTTACAGAGCTGCACATTATGTTTACAATAAACTATAAATCTTGTAATTTTATATTATTTGTGTAGGCCCATATAATTATTTACATTCATATATAAATATAAATGGTTTTTCATAAATGTATTAAATAAGAACACAAAGTAATTTGTACCTTTTCATTAACATGTTTAGATTTTATAAAATTAGTCCAAATATTTTTTTTCAAGAAATACTTATTGTAATTGCAATTTATTTTAACTATCCACTCACCTAATTTAATATATATATATATATATATATATATATATATACATGCAACTACATGTCAACTAACTCTCATTAGATTATCAGTAGACTGTCTGCTTAATGTCTGCTAACTCTTTATTGTGATGGTCCCTTTTGAACATTATGTTGACTATAAGTAAATTTGCAACTACATGTCAACTAACTCTCATTAGATTATCAGTAGACTGTCTGCTTAATGTCTGCTAACTCTTTATTGTGATGGTCCTCCAACAGATATTCTACTGACTATAAGTAACTTTGCAAGTACATGTCAACTTATTCTAACCCTAACCCTACCAGTCTACTAATACTCTACTAACACTCTAATGAGAATTAGTAGACAGGTAGGTGAAATGTTATTTATAGTCAACAGAATGTGTTAAAGGGACCATCAAAATAAAGTGAACACAAATGTAATTTTCAGACAGTATATACTCATTGTATCTCTGTGCTTTGACGATTTTGTTTTTATAAAAAAAACAAAATTCCGATTATTTCTGTGGTAGAAAACGTTGTGGCACCAAGATTTGGTGGGTTTGGCTAAACAAGGGTTTGTTATAGCCCCAGGGCCTTACGTGTTCTTAATTCGGGATTTAATCATTTTTATATTTCCCATTTTTATGTTTGAATTTAAATTGTGAAAAACAAGGTTGTGTTGCATATTATTTTAACATAGTATCATCATCATATCAGTGTAGATGTAGATGGACCAAAATAAAACCATTAAAATATAAAGTAAATAAGTTTTGTGATACTTGGTGCTACAGTGACATAGAAAGTATTGCTATACCACGATACTCCATATGTTGTCCCACGGTGAGTCATTTTTCCCTGTTGCACCTACACACAATTTGAGGGTTCCCCCACCTGCCAAATCCCACTTTAACCACTGGTTACACCCCTACAAATTATATACATTAAATATATAAAACAAACAGCTTTATGTTTACGTCATGTAAATAAAAGTCTGCATTAACTTATTTCCACAGTTTTAAAGTGAAATCGGTCATTTTGAAGTCAAATGTAAGACGGACCGTTTCAACTATAGCGCGTCTCTCTTCCTATTAAACAGGAGATTTAGATAATCATATAATAAATAGGATATAATTTTCCTACTATTAAATTAAATGTGAATGTATTATTCCAAGTGTATGACATTGATTTACAGCAGACAATCATGTGAGTTTAGTCACTGAGGTGCACATTTATTCTTACAGACGTCCACATGAGAAACACTCACCGTCAGAATAAGGCTATTGTTGAAGCCATGTACAGCTGCTGATATTTTACACTAAATCTATTTCCTTATGTCTTGTTTTCATATCTCATGTTCTCAGGAGCCATACAGTAAGTACAGCACAGTCTCATTAATCTGCTGTAAAGTTACTGTAATATGTTTCCAGCGTGCAGGATGAAATATCCTGTTTTAACTGCTCATTACTGTCTGATGAGGAGATTGATCATTCATCATCTTCCTTTCATACGGTTTCACTAAAGTCACATTTGGTCAATCACTCAAAGCTCATTCCCTCTCTGTGTCTTTTGTTGTCTTCAATATCATTTCCTTAAAGGCATTGTTGAGAAATGGAAGGCCATTCCGGATATAAACAAAGGTAAAACTATTATATAATCTCAAGAACACAAATACATTTATATAAGCAGTGAGATAACTTTGATCTATTTTTGTTTATGAACTATCACTTTTCCTCATGTTTAATTGGAGCATATTTACTGTGATCTGAACACTCTTGTAGCATTAGGGTTAAATCTCAGAGAAGGAGACATCATGGAGGTAAGTCTGTACATATAAATGGAGGAAAGTCTATATATATATATATATAAGATCAGGAGACGTGATGAATGATCTGCTTTAAAGCCTAGGCAAGGGAGCGTCATTCCAGGGAATCTGTGGGATATTCCCGTCCCCTATAAGCTGAGTGCCAATCTCAGTAAGATTTCTGATTTCTCACTTACGCTTCCATCAACTTTTAAACACTTAATGTAACTTTCATATTGTTTTCCACTCAGTTTAGTTTGTGTTTGTAGGTATGAACCGTAGAGGAGTCATTCTGAGAGCCTTTGAGCAGTTCAGACTGAAATCATGTATTGACTTTAAGCCCAGAGCCGCAGAAGAGTTTTACATCTCTGTGGAGAGTCGTGAAGGGTACAGTATGATTACAGTTACTAATCAACAATATTAGTCATATATTATTATAGACTCTTATAGGCTCTTAAGGTAAAAAGTAGGCAGCTTGAACGGCAGTACAAGAAGTCATGCTTAACTGTTCATAAACTCATGTATGATGAACATTTGAGTCAATATGCTGAAGCACTCAAAGCAGCAAGAACACAGTACTACTCGTCTATCATTAGAGATGCTGCTGCAAACCCCAACTAGATTTTTAAGATGGTCAACAGTTAAACGCACCAGTTAAACCACTAATTGGTTCCTCTGTGCAGGAGTGTAACACGTTTTTTCATTTCTTTATGGAAAAAAATTATAACATCTATAAATTATTTTTCCTGAAACTGCATTTACCAGTTTTAACATAGTCACTATTGATTGTATTTTGAAACTAGTGATGGCAATGAATACATCTACATGTACTCTTGAACCAATCCCAACATCTGTTCTTAAGGGGTGTCTCTCTTCAATTAGTCCCCTCATTCTGAACATTGTGAATACCTCCCTTACTATTGTTCCAAAAGCTCTTAAAGTTGCCGCTATTACACCAGTCCTTAAAAAGCCTAGATGTGATAAGTCTGATCTAGCAAATTACAGACCCATCTCAAACCTACCCTTTCTTGCTAAGGTTTTGGAACGTGTGGTTATGGCACACTTTATGTAAACCTTGTGTGTATTTGACAGTATTAGCGCAGTAAGATGACTTAATCCGACTTAATCACATGTTTGACAAGCATTTAGTGCGCGCACTCGGAAAAGCGCATGTTAAAACTGCGCACACGCCGGCAAGGCTTTAAAACGCATGCAAATAATAAACTTTCTTGATTGTGAATAACTCCATGGGGCCTTTCCTCACCCTGCCTGATGCTGAGAGACTTATTCATGCATTTGTAACTTCCAGGATTGACTATTGTAATTCACTGTTTGTTGGGTTACCTGCTAAATCAATCAAACGGCTACAGTATATCCAGAATTCAGCAGCACGCGTTCTTACATACACTTCATCTCGTCAACACATCACAGGTGTGCTCTATAGTTTGCGTTTGCTTCCTGTTCAGTTGCGTATTGTTTTCAGAACTATCACGCTAACTTATCCAGCTGGGTAACACTTTATAATAACTACACGCTATGAAGCATTAGTTAAGCATTAGTAAATAGTTCATTCATCATTTATAAAGCATTAATAGACATCACTAAGCAGTTTATAAATACAGCTATAAATGCTTTATTCTTGATTTATAAGCATATCTATAATGTGTTGAATAATTGAATTTTCATACTTTATAAATGATCAATTCATCATTTCTAAATTAAGTATTACATTATTCAGAAACCAGTTATTTAGGAGTTGTCAGTGGTTCATCAGATCATTTAGAAAGTGTAAGTAAAGGATTAATAAACTATTTAAATATACATTTATACATCTTATTATTTAGACATGTAGTAATAGTTACTGATTTTGTTAATAAATGCTTTATTAACATGTATTTCTACTGTAATTCATGATTAATTCAGGTAGTTATAAGACATTTGCTAGTTGTCAGTAAACTATTTTTGTGAGCTCATCTAAAGTGAGGACTATTTATGCCTCATAAAGCTTTTACAAATGAGATATAAAGGCTCAGTTCTCTTCTGAACAGGAAAAGGAAACAAACACAACACAGAGGAATATAGCACATAGAAATATTTATTTCAAAATGCAAAAATGGAGACTGTACAACTAGTAACTTAATATAAAATTAAAATTAAACTTCTTCAATGTCATATAAAATAATATTCCTGTAGACCGCCAGAAACCATAACTGCAGTCAAATGAAACTAAGCTTCTGCAATCTGATATAAAAATACATTTCTGTAAAGTCTAAACATTGCTGAATAAAAATGTACCAGTGCCAAAATACAACAAATAAAATTTAGATAAAACAATAATAATGTAATAAAATATTTTGCAGTGTCAAAACAGTGCCAGAGAACAGCAGTGCAGAAGAGAACTGAGCCTTTATATCTCCTTTATAAAAGCTATACGAGGCATAAATAGTCCTCACTTTAGATGAGCTCACAGAAATAGTTAACTGACAACTAGTAAATGTGGTAATACTTTATTTTAAGGGTCCAGAATAATGCATTAGTTAAGCATTAATTAAGGGTTAACTTGTGCACAACTAAACATTAGTTAAGCACGAACACACTAGTAATTAATGATTAACTTTACATTTTAAGGGTCCGTAATTATGCATTAGTTAAACTAGTAATTAATGATTTGCTTGTTCACAATTATGCATTAGTTAAGAATGGACACAATAGTTATTAATGATTAACTTAACATTACAGTAAGGGCATATTAGACATTATTTACAACTTAATAAGCCATATATTATTTTTCTGTAGCTATGTAATTATATGTCTGTATTTTCTGTTAAGTTAACTGAACAATAAGCTAGTAATTATGTTTAATTACTGCTGATTTTGCCGTTATAAATTGCTAAAATAGTGTAATAAAGACAATTTGAGCCCCTATTCTGAAGTGAAAGTTTTATTCTCATTAATTATGGCACTTATTGAATGATATTTAAGTTTATTAACCAGAATAAGCCAATAATTAAGCCTAACTACCATTAATATAGTACTAATAAAGGCAATTTGACCCCCTATTCTAAAGTGAAAGTTTAATCCTCATTAATTATGGTACTTATTCAGTGATATTTAAGTTTATTAACCAGAATAAGCAAATAATTAAGCCTAACTACCATTAATACAGTACTAATAAAGGCAATTTGACCCCCTATTCTAAAGTGAAAGTTTAATCCTCATTAATTATGGCACTTATTGAGTTATTAATAAACATTTCGCTGTTTGTGACTTCTGCTGCAAACTCGGTTCAAAGGATTACGTTAAACAAAACTTCACTTCAAAACTCTAAAATGAATAACATTTCTGTAATCATTTAACCATTATTTATCATGTAATACTTATTGTATACCGTGGACACAATGACTAGAAAGTACACCAAAACGCAACATAAATTCAGAAAATAAATTTGTTCGCTGTAATCCACATCTTTAGAATCCATATGATGATCTTTATGTTCAACAGCGACCGTAAACAAAGCCCGCGCACGTTATGAATTCAAAAAACTCGCTTTACGGCAGTGATATCAAACGCTCATTGGCTCTCGCCTGCTTCGTCACAGATTGCGACATGCCGTGTTTTAGTGTTTGAATGAGAAACGCGCGCGCCTTCAAATAGTGGAGTGAAGCTTAAATTAAATAACTTAAATTCTCTATATCGCCAGAGAGGACTCCGACTGCAACACATCATCATTTGGACTACTATTGGTACCGCTTTTGACATTTTCACAATAAAGAAATTATTGTGATTACACTTTTGTTATGTTTTTTCTTCATAAATTCACCCTAACATTACATACTTTTAAGAAATGTTTATATATAGGTTTAGAGGTTTGAGTGAGATTAGTGGCTCAACATATAATTGTAATGCTATATTGTTACTAAAATTTAAATTTTCCAAAACATTTTTGCTCATTAAGTTGTATTGTCATTTTTTATTCTCTGTTTGTTATGTTTGGGTTTAGGGATATAACATGTATCTATAAAATGGTAAAAGGGAAATTGTACATCTTTTTTCATGATATAAAATATACTTTTCGTTTTTTTTTCTGTAATACATAATACGCCTGTTTCAATGTTAACCTTACCTTAAACCATTTATACAAATATACAACAAAAGTATGTTTTGTGTCCGTAAAAGCTGCTTATTCTGGTCAATAAACTTAAATATCACTGAATAAGTGCCATAATGAATGAGGATTAAACTTTCACTTTAGAATAGGGGGTCAAATTGCCTTTATTAGTACTGTATTAATGGTAGTTAGGCTTAATTATTGGCTTATTCTGGTTAATAAACTTAAATATCACTGAATAAGTGCCATAATGAATGAGGATTAAACTTTCACTTTAGAATAGGGGGTCAAATTGCCTTTATTAGTACTGTATTAATGGTAGTTATGCTTAATTATTGGCTTATTCTGGTTAATGAACTTAAATATCACTGAATAAGTGCCATAATTAATGAGGACATATTGTGTCTGGAAATGAAAAGCACAGTTTGTATTATTGTTGTTGTTATGAGATGTAGATGTATGTGCTGGTATCTCTGACTGGATTGGCAGGTGCTGGTCATCTATCGGACGCTCGTCTCCTGGAGGTCAGACTCTTTCCATTGGAGATAACTGTGGAAGAAAAGCCATTGTTGAGCACCAGTTTCTCCATGCACTGGGATTCTCCCACCAGCACACAAGATATGACAGAGATGATCATGTGACCATAAACTATGGAAACATCGAGACAGGTTGCCACATCATTTTATTATTAATTAGCTTTACATACCGAGTGTCATTATTACTAAAGAGCGCTTAGAGAAAATAAGCCATTCCTTATGAACCATCACATTAATAACTGCTATAGTCTTTATTTTCAGGCTATGAGAGTTATCTGAATAAATCCAGTGAGAACGTGTCCGTCACCCCGTATGATTATTACTCTGTGATGCATTTTGATAAAAACGCCTTCAGCAAAGGAGGACCCACGATCATTACCAAGAGTCCTGAGTTCCAGGAGGTGATCGGACAACTAATGGAAATGAGTGAATATGATGTGATTGAGCTCAACAAACTCTATAAATGCAGTGAGTATTTGACCACTTTCATTTGAGGCTTTAATGTCTTTTGTGGACTCTATGTAAGACTGAAATAAAGTTGCAGTTGCAGCTGGTGGTTGATGAATAACTCACTTGCACCAATATTTGTTTGAAATTGAAACCAGGCGTTAATTTCGCCTGTTTTTCGGTTACATAATCAGTGTATATTTGCCATTTTCTCCCCTTTTTTCAATTTTACATTTGCTAAATTATGACTTTAGTAACAATCATTTGCATTATTATGTCACATTATTGATATATAATAACTGTTCTAAATATTAGGCAGTCTCAGACTAGCCGTCGAGAGGGATGCATTTACTGCGGTACAGTACAACCATGAGATGAGATCCCAGTTTCAGCACCAAGCAAATATATACAAACAATTAAGCTTTTTTTTCTTTTCGTTTTTTGGCTCTCATTTGCAATAGCCTGCAATATTTCATATAGCTGTAGTGCTACAAGTCAAGAGCACTATGATTTATCATTTATTCATTACCAAATGGCAAAATCCCAAATCATTTGTGCACCAGGCATGCAATTAAATAAAGTAATAATAACAAATAACAAACAAAAGAGTCAATAAATAAATACAAACAAGCTGAGTAATGTGCCAAATCAGTAGCCGTGTATGTGTATTATTATAACTGAGAGCTAAAAACCTAAAAAAAATTTTTAGATGATGCTTAATTTTTTGTTTCTTTCCTCAACGTGCATGCAGTGTAAATAAAGCACAGCAGTCACACCCCCGCAATATTTGATGCCAGGGAGAGCAAGGGCCATTGTGATGAACTGAAATGGTGATGAATTGCTGTAGTCTCAGTGTGTGTTTGTGTGCACTGCAGATTCGTCCGTCTCTTTCCTTGACCACTGTAGTTTTGATGATGAATCTCTGTGTCAGATGAGCGTCTGTTCTGCTGCTGATTATGGCTGGCAGAGAGTGAACTCAGTGAAGGGCATCAGTGTGACTGACCACACGTACTTGGGCAGAAAACATAACGGTCAGATCTATTACAGTCAGTCAGTAGAAATGCTCCACTTCCATCCACAGCTGCTACACACCTGTCTTCATGCCCGCAGGCTCGTCTTTGTTCATGCACTTCAGCACTGAGGGCAGAAACCAGGGGGACGCAGCCAGATTGGAGAGCAAGACACTGACCCCTACAAGAGCCTGCAAAGTCCAGTGCCTGCAGTTCTACTACTATCACAGCGGGAATGAGTCTGACCAGCTCAACATCTGGATCCGAGAGTACCAGAATGAAGCCGACAGCACAGGAACTCTCAGACTCATGGATCAGATCACAGGTCTGTCTCTTCTTCACACACTCATATAGGCCTGTGTCTCAGTGTGACTGACCGCTTCATTTCTTGCAGAAACCCCTGGGAATTACTGGAAGCTGCATCATGTGCCACTGAACGCCAATAAATCTTTCCAAGTTGTGTTTGAAGGCCGTAAAGGAGCAGGAAACTCCAGCGGAGGCTTCTCACTGGATGATATCAATGTTTCAGAGACCGAGTGTCCCATCACATGGCAGATAAGGGACTTTAAGAAGGAACTGAACAGTGGGGTTAGCAGTTTCCAGAGTCCACTGTATTACTCCAGTGATGGTTATCGCTTTGGGGCTCAGTTAGGAGTGGATGGGAATGAACTTTCAATGTATGTTTATTTGGTATCTGGTGCAAACGATGAGCAGCTGCAGTGGCCTTGTCCATGGAGACAAATAACCGTCCAGATCCTTGACCAGAATCCACACATACAGAAGCGCATGTCCTTTGAGCAAAGCATCACCACCGACCCTAACGTGACTCGATATGGTTAGATCTTTAATGCAATCTGATATTATTATTCTCATTATTCATGTGTTTATATGCAGCATTTCACTTAGATGATAATCAAAGTTATTATCTGAAGCTTTCAGGGTTATTTTAAAAGCCATGTTTTGCTCTAACAGGTGGCAGATATTACTGGGACAATCCTCGAAACACTGGAGCTCAAATCAACATCAACGGCGAGTCTGTATTTGTGGGTGGAGTTGCCTATTTTCAGCTCCTCACAAAAGAGGATCTCACTAGAAGAGAGTTTATCAAGGGCGGTGACATCATATTTCTCTTGACCATGCAAGGTAGGATTTGAGCTCAGAGAACAGGTTTATCTGCTGTATTAAGAGCAAACTGGGCCTTATTAGAATGATATGGAGCCGGATCAGCCTCAAAAATAATACATTTACAAAACACAGTTCATAAATGCACAATAAAAGCATAAATATTACACAAATGCATCTTACCTAAATAAATGTAAAATCTTTACACAAATATCAAGTTTTTGAGTTAATGTCCATCACACATTTATGAATGATGTCACATTTATGGATCGATGAATCTGTATTTGCAAATAGTCTGCTTTGAATGTGTGTGTTATTTTTGAGACTTTCCTGACAGGTTAAGATTCATAAATATCTTTTTTTGAGGATGTTCTGTTTAGCCAATCGCAGTGAGCTTTTAATCCTCCAATCAAAACGCTCCTTACTGACCAGACTCAAGAAGCTCAACGCTTGTCCTGTGCATTGCTCCATGATCGGGTCCTTCATATGTAAAGACATTTTAATGCAAACTCTTTTTCTAGCACCTGATTACAATTTCTACTAAATCACATTATGATTTATATCGTTAGCACAAAATACAGCTAGCGGTTAGCCTGCTGTCTTATACACCAAAGCTGCACCTGTTTATTCAGATCAGTCTGTAATGTTATTAATAAGTGTTCAATGTCCAGATATTTCATTTAATAACAACAATTATGTGATGTGGTCTGTTGTTGTTAATGTTATTAGTAGTAATATCAGATTCACAGTGACTTTTGATATTGCAGGAATGATATTCTCATCTTTATGAATGATGATTGGGCAGGAATGATATTCTCATCTTTATGAATGTTGTACTGATCCAGATATCTCAGGGCTGCTCCAGAATTACGCTCTACCCTGCCCTAAAGCAACAGTGAAGAACTTCCCCATTTCTCCTGACGCAAGTGTCCAGCAGGGACCATGTCCTGCGAGGTGAATGTGAATGATAGTTTCCTTTCCCTGCGTCTCTCACTCATGCGTGTCTCTCTCACACACACACACACACACACACACACACACACACACACACACACACACACACACACACACACACACACACACACACATTAAAAAGTGGTATAAATTTTTTTTAATTGTGAATATAATTTTGTCAGTGTGTTAATGTCGACCCAAGAAGTGATTGCTACTTTAGAAAGTTAACTATTCGCAAGTTTAAGGTAAAATGCACTTGGGTTGTCAATGTCAAAACACGATATAAGCTGCAGTGATGTATAAAATACTCAAAAGACACACCTGAGTAAAAGTATAGTATTTTTGCAAAATGTTACCATTTCATATAAACAGTCATATCTTCACACATAAAGTCATAGCATTGAAATTAGACACAGTAACGTTATATGTGTATTATATGTATATTTCAGACTTTATTTGCTTCTACTTTAGAACACTTGATTATTATCTAATCAAAATATGTAACAGTAATTATAAAAAAAACTGAAATCGAATGAGTTTCTGATTTGTTTATGTTTCCTAGAGGATACAGTTTGATTTTTCATGTCACTAGCTTCAAATACGCCAGCACATTATAAAATAATGCAATTAGGCTAGAATCAAGATCTAAATTAGATTATGCCATCAAACACTGGACAGAAGGAGTTCAGAGAGAAACTGATGCATCTGATGATAAAAACCTGACAGTATTTCTGTGTGTTTCTTAGAGCTCTTCCCTCAACTCCACCGATCTCAACAACTACACCAACAACTACACCAACAACTACACCAACAACTACACCAACAACTACACCTACACCAACTACACCAACAACTACACCAACAACTACACCAACAACTACAGCAACAACTACACCAACAACTACACCAACAACTACACCAACAACTACACCAACAACTACAGCAACAACTACACCAACAACTACACCAACAACTACACCAACAACTACAGCAACAACTACACCTACAACTACACCAACAACTACACCAACAACTACACCAACAACTACAGCAACAACTACACCAACAACTACAGCAACAACTACACCAACAACTACACCAACAACTACACCTACAACTACACCAACAACTACACCAACAACTACACCAACAACTACACCTACACCAACTACACCAACAACTACACCAACAACTACACCAACAACTACACCAACAACTACACCAACAACTACACCAACAACTACAGCAACAACTACAGCAACAACTACATCAACAACTACACCAACAACTACACCAACAACTACACCAACAACTACAGCAACAACTACAGCAACAACTACATCAACTAGCACTGGAGCTACTCCAAGACCCACTGAACGGTGAGACTACAACATTATTTTAAACAGTGACGTCCCATCATAATCAGACTACACTGGTTGCACTGTGTGTTTCTGACTCACTGTTTTTTTGTGAAGTGATATATTGCACATTATGAATGTACATTTGTAAATGAGTATTTATCTATTGCATTAATGGCGTTTATCTTCCCACCTCTCCTCTTTTAGCGAGTGTGTGGACATATTTTGCAGCTCCAGTGGCAGGACGGCTTCCTCTCTGATCATCCTGATGCTTTGCTTTCTTTTGCTGGAGATTTGATCACCACGAATCACCATTATCACTGCTCTATGTCTGAATACACAAGATTTACATCTGTCTGTGTTATTAATTATAGAAGAAGCTTACATATAATCTACAATCAATGTTAATCTTAGCTTTAATCAGAATAATCATTTTGAGTTCTTATTGTAATCATAATGTTTGATTCACACATTCCCTGTGGAGGTTAAGGGTAAATATTTCAGTCTTTTCAATGTAATGAATCACAGAATGAATAGTATTGGTCAAGGGCATAGGTTTGATTTTGATATTGGTGGGCAATTTCATATCATCAGCAGCTTGGCAGCCAAGCCAACTGACTCACTAATAACATCATTGTGATTGTTAACCAATAACTTTGTGTACTTTATGAGATATGCTTTATAAAAGGTAATGACGACATGTGAAGGATCTAAGGGTTTTCAACAACAACCTGTGTGTTTTATTTTCTTTATTTCATAATCATTTATCATCATTAGTCATCATGTAGTTGATTTATCACTTATTCATATTATTTGATTTACATTATTTATTCATATGATTTTATATTACTCATTTCCTTGCTCTTGCAATGCTTGTTATTGTTGTTTAATCTTATGATGTGTGGTTTGAAGGGATGTTTGTCTTCACGTGTAGGAGATGAGAGGATGTCTCCATTTCAAGGTTTTTAACGTCACAGGACAATGTTGTGAAGCAGTCATTCTCCATTGTTTTCCCCTTGGTATAACAACACTTGTTGGAATTGTACTGGTCAGACGAAGTGTAACATCTAGACAAAGTCTGAGCATTGAAACAAACACAACTAAGATTATTCAATAAACTCTGCTCTTTTATTAGCATCACTTCATCTCCTGCCTCTGCTCTTCTCTGGCTTTCTCAGTCAAACTCTAATAGAAGACTGAAATCTTCTGGCAGGGATTCGGCGTCCGGGGTCGAATCTATATCTGATATTTCTGACGTGGTGATCCATCCGATCTAACATTCTGGCACAATCTAACAAGAGATTTAACTTTAAATATACTCTGTCCAAAGTGGAATTGTCAACATCTCTTATCATCATCTGAGTGCATATACATAATTTAAAAAGAGCAATTACTTCAGGGTCAAAGCGCTCTTGTATAGCACTTTTTGTTAATACAGGGTTCATACGGTCATGAAAAACCTAGAAAAGTCATGTCATTTAAAAAATGCCAATTTCTAGGCCTGGAAAAGATTTGTGAAAATTAATAACCCCAGAAAGTTTTGGAAAAGTTATGGAAATTAGTCTTCAGTGCGCTATTGCCTGGGATGCGCTGTGAAAGCGTGGCCTTTGGTTCTGGCGCCACCTGGTGTTCGCTGGTGCAATTTCATTGTTGATTTGTGTTCATTCATTTGTTTGTGTCAGGAAAGATAACTCGAGATTCAGTTGCAAGTGTGAATATCCTTTATTAAGGATAAAACAAAGAACAAAGTGCAATGATCTCAGAAATTAATTCTGGGAGGGAGGGAGAGGACGCTGGCGCTTCTCCACTCCGCCCCGCCCCGCCCGCCCGCGATTTTTAAACTGTGCTTATACACTCACCTAAAGGATTATTAGAACACCTGTTCAAATTTCTCATTAATGCAATTATCTAATCAACCAATCACATGGCAGTTGCTTCAATGCATTTAGGGGTGTGGTCCTGGTCAAGACAATCTCCTGAACTCCAAACTGAATGTCAGAATGGAAAGAAAAGTGATTTAAGCAATTTTGAGCGTGGCATGGTTGTTGGTGCCAGACGGGCCGGTCTGAGTATTTCACAATCTGCTCAGTTACTGGGATTTTCACGCACAACCATTTCTAGGGTTTACAAAGAATGGTGTGAAAAGGGAAAAACATCCAGTATGCGGCAGTCCTGTGGGCGAAAATGCCTTGTTGATGCTAGAGGTCAGAGGAGAATGGGCCGACTGATTCAAGCTGATAGAAGAGCAACTTTGACTGAAATAACCACTCGTTACAACCGAGGTCTGCAGCAAAGCATTTGTGAAGCCACAACACGCACAACCTTGAGGCGGCTGGGCTATAACAGCAGAAGAAACCACCGGGTACCACTCATCTCCACTACAAATAAGAAAAAGAAGCTACAATTTGCACAAGCTCACCAAAATTGGACAGTTGAAGACTGGAAAAATGTTGCCTGGTCTGATGAGTCTCGATTTCTGTTGAGACATTCAGATGGTAGAGTCAGAATTTGGTGTAAACAGAATGAGAACATGGATCCATCATGCCTTGTTACCACTGTGCAGGCTGGTGGTGGTGTTGTAATGGTGTGGGGGATGTTTTCTTGGCACACTTTAGGCCCCTTAGTGCCAATTGGGCATGGTTTAAATGCCACGGCCTACCTGAGCATTGTTTCTGACCATGTCCATCCCTTTATGACCACCATGTACCCATCCTCTGATGGCTACTTCCAGCAGGATAATGCACCGTCACAAAGCTTGAATCATTTCAAATTGGTTTCTTGAACATGACAATGAGTTCACTGGACTAAAATGGCCCCCACAGTCACCAGATCTCAACCCAATAGAGCATCTTTGGGATGTGGTGATGTGCATCCCACAAATCTCCATCAACTGCAAGATGCTCTCCTATCAATATGCGCCAACATTTCTAGCGGGTCGTTGGTTGCCTAGTTTGCAGCAGGAACGATCGACCCGTCTCAGATTATATGATCGACTTCCAGACTTTAGCTGCTGAGTGCCATTGGAACGAGGAGGCGCAGTGGGACATGTTCCTGCATGGGCTGGCTGACCTTGTTCACAGAGAGATATATGCACTGGACCTACCTAAGGATTTTAACGGACTGATGGAGCTGGCGTTATGGGTCGACACAAGATTAGAGCTTCAGAATCAACGTTCACGTTCGAGGCGCGGCGCTGGATTCCACGAGTTCGCCCGGGAGAACACGGTCAGCCCGCAGATCGATCACGAGCCCATGCAGGTCGGACGAGCTCGGCTTTCCCGGGAGGAGAGGGAACGTCGGCGATTGCAGGGCCTCTGCCTCTACTGTGGTGCGGCTGGGCATTTCCTCAGCAACTGCTCCGTAAAAGATCAAGCCCGACAGTAGATAGGAGGTTCGTATACGCGGACGTATCGCCTGCGATAATTAATGCGATATGGCTCAGCTTGTCAGTGAACTACGGCTCTGTGTAGTAAATGCCGCTCTATCTGAAAGCAGGTGATGGCGATTTACTACTAATCAAGGAACCGGCTTTACTGACGAGATGCGCCTAACAATGTCATGCGATATATCGCCCAGCCCTAGCTTGGAGCAAAAAATGTTATGCCTCTTGTCTTGTGTCTGCTTGTACGTCTGTGTCTAGTTCTGTGTTGCAGGATGAGTCGGTGAACCTGTCTAACGTGCCCCAGGAGTATCTCGACCTGAAGGAAGTGTTCAGGAAGTCCCGGGCTGCTTCTCTACCTCCTCATCATCTCTATGACATAGAGTTACAGCCAGGTATGTCTCCGCCTAAAGGCAAGTTATACTCGCTTTCTGTTCCAGAAAGGGAGGCCATGGAGAAATATATTTCTGATTCGCTAGCTTTTTGTTGGTTAGAAGGATGGATCCTTGCGACCTTGCATTGATTACCGAGGGTTGAATAACATCACGGTTCAGAATACCTATCCTTTGCCATTGATGTCTTCAGCCTTCGAGAGGTTGCAGGGAGCATCCGTATTCATAAAATTGGACTTGCGTAGTGCTTAGCATTTGGTCCGCATAAGGGAGGGGGATGAATGGAAGACTGCGTTTAATACCCCCAGGGGCCATTTCGAATATTTGGTCATGCCTTTCGGGCTGTCTAACTCCCCTGCAGTCTTCCAAGCACTCGTGCTGAGAGATATGGTAGATTAGTTAATTTATGTCTACCTGGACGACATATTGATTTTTTCCTCTTCTCTCCAGGAACATGTTCAGGACGTCAGACGAGTGCTCCAGAGGTTGCTAGCGAATGGGCTTTTTGTCAAGGCGGAGAAATTTCATGCACAGTCAGTCCCTTTCCGTCTCATCCGAGGGAATGCGCATGGATCCCGACAAGGTTAGGGCTGTGGTGGACTGGCCAACTCCATATTCCCGTAAGGCCCGTTTCTGGGGTTCGCCAATTTTTACCGTTGCTTTATTCGTAATTTCAGCCAACTAGCCGTGCCTCTGACGGAGTTGACCTCCTCTTGAACTGCGTTCAGGTGGTCTGGTGCAGCCGAAGCTGCATTTTCCAAACTCAAGAGCCGCTTTGTTTCGGCTCTCATAGCCCCTGATCCATCACGTCAGTTCGTGGTGGAGGTCGATGCGTCGGAGGTGGGGGTAGGTGCGTTTTTTTCTCAGCACTCTTCCTCTGATGACAAGATGCACCTGTGTGCGTTTTTTTCCCATCACATGTCACCTACTGAACGTAATTACGAGATTGATAATAGAGAGTTGTTGGCAGTCAAGCTTGCTTTGGAGGAGTGGCGTCATTGGCAAGGAGGGTCGGGGGTTCCTTTTATTGTTTGGACCGATCACAAGAATTTGGAGTATATCAAATCTGCTAAAAGACTCAATTCCAGGCAGGCTCGGTGGTCCCTTTTTTTCGGTCGTTTTGATTTTTCTTTCTCGTATCGCCCGGGTTCCAAAAACATCAAGCCCGATGCTTTATCTCGAATTTTTGTCCGCTCCGAACGCCCGTCCACTCCCGAGTGTATTTTACCTGACAGACTCGTTGTCTCCACACTCGTATGGGAGGTCAAATCGAAGGTCAAATCGGCCTTAGAAGGGGTAACACCACCGAGTCGATTATTTGTGCCCGAGAGTTTACAGTCCGACGTTGTATGATGGGTCATTGTTCTAATGTGGCTTGTCATCCAGGAGTTAATCGAAACCAGTTTTTTGGTTAAGCAATGATTCTGGTGGCCTGGTATGGCTTGCGACATTCGGGATTTTGTTTTGGCCTGTTCGGTTTGTGCCATTGGTAAGACTTCCAATCATCCTCCAGATGGGTTACTCCAACTGCTGTCAGTCCCTTTGAGACCCTGGTCCCACATTGTGCTAGATTTTATTACCGCCCTCCCGCCCTCCCAGGGCAAGACGGTCGTTTTGACCGTCGTGGACCGGTTCTCGAAGGCTGCTCATTTTATTCCCTTGCCCAAATTACCTTCTGCCAAGGAGACAGCGGTGGCTTTTGTTGATCAAGTCTTTCGTATACATGGCCTCCCGATAGACGTGGTCTCAGACAGGGGGCCCCAATTTATATCCAAATTCTGGAGAGAGTTTTGTAGATTGCTGGGAGCGACTGCAAGTCTGTCCTCGGGTTTCCATCCCCAGAGCAATGGTCAGACTGAGCGGGCCCACCACGATCTTGAAAGAGTGTTGCGATGTCTGGTGTGCAAGAATCCTTCCTCCTGGGGTCAACAACTGTCTATGGTTGAGGACACATATAACACGTTACTAGTGTCGTCCACGGGCCTTTCTCCGTTTGAATGTAGTGTAGGTTACCAGCCACCAATATTTCCTAGTCTGGAATCCGAAGTCGCGGTCCCCTGTGGCTTGTCTCGCCTTCGTTCAGAGGTGTCGACATACATGGACCAGAGCCCGCGAGACTCTTCTCCAGGTAGGGGCGCGCACCAAGGCCCAAGCCGATCGCCACCGGTCTAAGCCTCCCGTCTACGTCGTTGGTCAAAAAGTGTGGCTTTCATCCAAGAATATTCCTCTCCGCTCCGTAAGTAATAAACTGGCTCCCAAATTCATTGGTCCGTTCCCTGTTACCAAGATCATTAGTCCGGTAGCAGTCCGCCTCAAACTACCTCCAGCGTACAGGAGGATTCACCACGTGTTCACCATTCCCATATTAATCCGCCAGTCCCGGTTCCTCCCCCGCCGCGGCTCGTAGATGGGGAACCCACCTATTCGGTCAACCGTATTCTGGACTCGAGACGGAGGGGACGCGGATTAGGGACATACTGGACCACTCCCTTATCAATGATTACAATCGACAGGTAGGTCCTCCTGGGAGCGCCAGGAGGTGCTCTTAGGAGGAGGGGTACTGTCACGATTCATGGGTTCAGTGATTCATTCTCTCTCTGTGTTTGTGTGGTGGTGTTGGAGGTGTGGCTACTGATTGCTCATCTCTCATCATCTCCAGCTGCACCTGATTATCTCCCCTATTTATTCACCTCACTCACCTACTATCATTGTCAGATCGTTACAGGCTTCCTGTGTGTGTGTGTGTGTGTGTGTGTGTGTGTGTGTGTGTGTGTGTGTGTGTGTGTGTGTGTGTGTGTGTGTGTGTGTGTGTGTGTGTGTGGTGTGTTCCTGTTCCCCGGGGATTATTTCTGGTCTTCGTTCCTGGAGGATCGTCTTTGTGGATTGCCCATTGCGTCCCTGCCAAGGCTGACAGAAGTGAGTGTCATTTTTACAGGAGTAAGTTCACATAGGAATGTAGAGTGGGAAATTTCAGATTTCTCTCAAAATTTGAGAGAGTACATCATGAATCCATCTTCCAAACCATGTTTTGTCTTAGTCTTAATCACTACGGTATTCCTATATGTTTATATTCTGGCTGTTTTAGAGCGAGTGCAGGACCTGCATGACTGAGACGTAGAGAGAAGTAGTTACAATGTTTTTCCAAGTTTTGTTTATTAACTGCTAGAGCATAGTGTACCTTTTAATTGCTAACACAGTTATGTTATAAACAGTGTGAAATAAAATTATAAATAAGGTATTTCATTGTGGTGTTATATTAGACCGCAACTTGTCTTTCGAAAATCATATTTTATATGTTACAAGAACGGCATTTTTCCACCTTAGAAACATTGCTAAGCTACGTAACATGCTATCTATTTCTGATGCAGAAAAGTTAGTTCATGCATTCATGACCTCGAGACTAGGTTACTGTAATGCTTTATTAGCTGGTTGTCCTGCATCATCAATAAACAAGCTACAGTTAGTCCAAAACGCAGCTGCTAGAGTTCTTACTAGGTCAAGAAAATATGATCATATAACACCAATTTTATCATCTCTACACTGGTTACCTATTAAGTTCCGTATCAATTACAAAGTATTGCTACTGACCTATAAAGCCCTAAATGGTTTAGCTCCAGTGTATTTAACGGATCTACTATCGCCCTACAATCCATCACGCTCTTTAAGATCATTAAACTCGAGGCTTCTGGTCATTCCTAGGATATCTAAGTCCACTAAAGGAGGGAGGGCATTTTCACATTTAGCTCCTAAACTCTGGAATAGTCTTCCTGATATTGTTCGAGGTTCAGACTCGCTGTCCCAGTTTAAAACTAGATTAAAGACGCATCTCTTTAGCCAAGCATTCACATTATAATTACCTTTTATACTACAGTTAAATCGGATCAAAAGCATTAATATTCTGAACAGCAGCTATGCTAATTATTTCCCATCTAGTCCCGAGGTAACTAGTTCGTCAGCTCCAGTTTGTATCCAGCCTCTCATGGAGACTTCAGATGCCCCAACACCTGTGATGAGACGACTCGACGCCTGTGAAGAGACGACTCAACGCCAGCATTGTTATGGCCTAAATTAATACATGATTGATTAACTTTTTCTAACATTTTTCTTTAACATTCTCTTTCTAACATTTTTCAATGTACATTTATGAAATGCACTTTCTGTAAAGCTGCTTTGAAACAACGTGTATTGTGAAAAGCGCTATGCAAATAAATTTGAATTGAATTGAATTGAATTATGATGAAATTTTGATTGTGGCCTTTTATTTATTTTTATTTACAACAGACCAAACTCAAGGTACCCTGACTGTAACTCTTCTGAAAAAGAAACCATTACACCACAAAAACGCTCTATACCAGTTCCACCGTCCCCACCATCTCCACCAGCCCCGTCAGTTCCCCCAGCACCACCTGCCCCACCAGGACCACCAGCACCACCTGCCCATCATGTTTGTGAATAAGTGAGTCCTTGAATGCCGCCATCTTCTTTGTTGGTGGTAGGAGAGCAATCAGGGTGCACCTGCCATTGAATTGGCTGAGCAGGATGTTATATACAGACGTTCCTCCCATCATGTGCCACCCATAGGATTCCTGCTCCTACTGAAGGCAGGTGTGGCATGCAAACGTTCTTTCCAGCAAACAAGGTGTTTCTTAATATATTCATCAGCTCTAAGAATATGTTGTTTCTGGAGTCTACACTTTGTGCGATGTCCATGATGAGTAGTAGCAAGGCAATCTTGATCATGTTAATGGAAGACTGAAGTTCCCGTAGATCATTCTCTGCGTTGTGTATTCTTTTCTTTTCTTCTTCTTGACAGTTCAGGGTTTTTCCTGCATTGAAAATTTTTTGGCGGCCGCCAAAACAAATTTTTGTACCGCCAAAGCCTAATTTGATGAGTTATTGTGATTTTATGAGTGATGTAGAATAGATTCTGCGCTTGTGACTGCGATCAGAGAGCTCCTCCCCCGCGCGCACTCTCTGGGTCTTCAAAATAATCACTGTGTTAGCTCTCTCATAATTCACATATTAATCCAAATCAAAAGGTCGGAAGACCGAAACCATGTTGCACGTGGCACATTCGGACAATTTTTTCCTAGAATTACCGCTGGGTGTGAATTGCGCTCAAAAAACGTTTACTCTTCTCTGACCAGCTGACATAAAGCATACTTTCAATAAACGGGAAACAAATTATATTCAGTTATGAAGTGTTTTCTGTGTGTTGACATCTTTCACAATGTTCTAACAGATGGGATTCGCACACAACACGTCTGCTAATGTCCGATTCGTGACCTAATGACTCTTTTGAGCCGAATCATTTTGACGACTGGTTAGAACAACTGAACTGTCCAACACTGAACTAATGAATCAGTTTAATCATTTACTCAGAACACCTCTGAAAGGAGAACACAAGTGTGCTTACCCTATTTAGCAAGAGTGGATAGTAAGAATTATTTGTAATTATCAAGAGTATTTCAGCTTATTTCTGTTGACAATGTGTAGTAAAATAAATAGCCTACAAGCATTTAGACTGGAGTGAGGTGAAACCAGAACAAAGTTATTAGCTAGCTGATAATTTTAATTAAATTGCATATGGCAGAAAATTAGGCTATTTGTTCATTTTTAATGCTACTTTTTAATATTGATATGATTATATACCAAAACAATTATCTGTAAATGGTGTAAAAAATTAGGAACAAAAGAAACAAACATCGATGTAAGAGACATAATAGGAGATGTCAAAATAAGATGATCAAAATTACTAGCATTTTTAAAATGTATTGTCAGTATTGCGCTCGCAGATCACGTGGGTAGGGTGTGTCTGTGTGTGTGTCAACCACCACCGAAGACCATTTTTGACCCAGGAAAAACCCTGCAGTTGACTCATTAGTGGGTCTAGTTGTCCTTCAGAGGTTGTGGCTTCATACGCAGGTGAGGATCGGGGCGTATGGGTCTGGGGACAGCCTTCAAGTGGTATCTGCACAGATTAAGAACGAAAACAAAAGACAACAGAGCAGTATTTGTTCTAAAAGACAGCAAACATCAGGGTTGTCTCATCTGTTCAATTGAAGTATGCTATTGTTGTTCCTTCTTTCCCTATTACTTAATTCCTGTGACACCTAAAGAAACAGTGAGGTAAGGATGGACTAGTGGATGGGGATGCCTACAAGGGAATCTTCGCCGCAGGTTTGGCCCCCGAATGCTTATTGCATTCTGTTCTTTCCTGGGCTCCTCACTGATTCGTGTCCTACCCTATCCCTGTTGGTGGGGGAACAACTTTATAGTGTGACACATGACTCCAGGTTTTCCTTCCCTGACACAACACTGCAGCTGCTGTAATGTTACCTTCAATCACTTGAGCTGAACCATCAACAATGTTCGGGGCTGTGACGCTAAATTTCACTGAATCAACAGGCAAATCAGATACTGATTGAATGGCTACATCTGTTTCAAAGAAAGCTTGCAAGTCAGGATAAGCATTATCAGTCTTCATTCACATCAGTTTTCTCTACAGCTTTGTTGAGGTTCAATTTCTTAGTCAAAGAAGCTACTCTAGCACAGAGTTCTTCGTTCTTTTTCTCTAGCTCTGAGATCTGCGGAGACTGTTGTCTAGCTAGCGCTAAACCAAATTCTCTGTGACAACAAATAATGCCTTTCACATTGTTCTTGCGAATACATGCTCCTAAAACTTTTTTACATTCATCAATCGACCAATTCTTGTCTGGATGGATCTCATATTTCTGAGTTAGTTTTTGTCTAACTTTCTCTGTGACAATTAAATTCATCTGCACTCCTAACTGTGATATGAAATCACTGTCTGTCCACAAAGGAGCTGCGAGACCACCTTTTTCAGTTGTGGGGGTCAGTCTAGCATTCTTTCTAAACATTTTTGAATTTCTTTGTTACCACACTCACAAACACTGACTTCTCTGATCATTTCTTTGTTAACACAGCTCAACTATTGTTAACTTTCTTTGACAAAACAGAGGACAAACACAAATATTAACTAAATGTTAATCTTCCCTGCTTGAAACAGAGGATGACTCATCTCTAAAAACAAACTTTTTAGAGGGTAACACAAATATTAGCTAAATGCTAATCTTCCCTATTTAAAACAGAACAATTATTAGCTTGTGAGGCTAATAACTTCCCTACTTGAAACAGAGGATATCTCATCTCTAAAAACAAACTTTTTTAGAGGGTAACACAAATATTAGCTAAATGTTAATCTTCCCTATTTAAAACAGAACAATTATTAGCTTGTGAGGCAAACAACTTCCCTGCTTGAAACAGAGGCTGAACATTTCTTCCCTGCTGAAAAAAAGAGGATGACTCATCTCTAAAAAAACAAACAGACATCTCTACTTTCAAACAGAGCAATTATTAGCTTGTGAGGCTAATATCTTATGCTTGACAACAGAGGATAACGTAGTTAACCAAACCCTACAGCCGTCCGTTAACTCTTCCCTGGCAGCCAGAGGATAAACAAATTTGTACTGGTCTTTAAGGTTCTTTTGGATAGATCAGCACTCACCATAACCCTTGGTTGAAAGATTCAGTCTGGAAAATCTTTGTTCAGCTGGAAGTTTCGCTCTGGATTCCAGTCTGGAACATAGGAAGATCTTTTTCTTTGAGCTTGAAGTTTCAATCTGGATTTCAGGTGAGGAAGCTGGAAACTATCCGGGTCACAAGGCACCATCTGTTGTGAACTTCTGTTGTTTCTTGAAGTTAGAGACCAGGAGACGTCGGATCAAGACAGAAGTGATTCTTTTAATGAGAACTCTCTGTGCTGCAGGTCGTCCGAAAACAGTCTGATTTAACAGTACAAAATAAGGCAATTTATCTACATTTGGGGGGGGGGGGGGGGGGGGGGGGGGGGTTATACAGCAGAGGAGGAGACATTCAAACAAAGGAATGCATATGTTGTGTAGGTAAAGGACACACCCCAAACATTCCTGTCTCATCAGCCGTAATTCAATCAGCATAACAGTGCCATTCAAATGCATAGATGCTAATCCAATCACTCAGGCAGTATTGCTCTAAACTTGTCATGGTAAATAGTCAGGAAAGTGCATAGAGACAAAAGACTTAATGTCTCAAACACTTACACAGCCTGAAATAATCTCCTTAGAATTTCCTCAAGTTTACTTCAAAATGTAAAACACAAATATAGATAATGTTTTCAGTTATATTCTATTACATTTGAACCTAGATATAACAATGTATAAATTTGTAATTCAACAGTACTTATCATATGTCAACAATGTTACTACAATGAATTCATAAATAACTTTGAATTTCAATTTTACTCAGTTGTACATATAATATTTAGAAGAACCTCTCCGTAAAATGCCATGTGGTGTCTGGTGCTAGGCAACCATTTTGATTTTATCCCTAAAAACAGCAAAAATGTCAACTAGGTTAACAGTCACCGTTGCAGAGTAACATAGTTGACATTCATGACATGTTCTTATAGTTTTCAGGAGTTCATTTAATATTCTAATTGTACAGTAACTATAAAATACTTTGCAATAAATATTAAAAAAGTAAACTTGTTTTCAGGCAAATGCCACAATTATCTGCTGCAGAAAAGCAGCGCCGTTACAGTGCACGGCGAGATGCTGATCCTGCAAAAAGGGAGGCATACTTGGCAAAAGGCCAGCAGAAATGGAGAGAAAAGAGGGAGCAAGGTGAATACTATAAACCCATATCTGAACAGAGTGAGAAGGAAAAACTTGCAAAGAGAAAGGCCTGGAGAAGAGCCCAGGAACAGAGCAGACGCAGAAAGAAACAGGCTTCTGCTATTGTTACCCCACCACTGAGTTCTGACAGCGAGGAACAACCAGTTACACAACCAGGAAGGTTAGAAGGTTATGTAGAAAGAACCTCAAACAGAACTATGTAGGCAGGCTATGTAGAAAGTACATTAAACAGAACAATGTCTCATGAAAAAGTACTTGTTAGATTATAATGTTAGATTAAAATGCAAAATTACATGGTGGTATGGTGACAATTAATTTCAAATGCTTTAAGTGACACCTTCAATGTTAAAAATTAATTTAAAAATGTCTTCATGTAATTTCAGACAGAGAATACAAGGAAGAAGGACTAGAAGAATACAGTACCAGAAAATATACATTGAGAATCACAAACTCAAGGAAAAGCTTAAAGCTCAAACAAAAACATCAGACGGAGGGGCGCTGTTGAGCAATGGAGGAGTGAGACGTGTTTTGCATAGCTCCGGTAACTTTTCCTTTATTAATACACTAAACACCTGTATATCCGTCTAAAACTGCTTTGGAGTGACATAAGAAAACATAAGCAAGCGGGAAACTAAACTTAAAAGGAGAAAACGATGTCAAAAAAGGGAAAATCCAAAAAGAACGACCAACAAGAATCAGGCCTTGATCAACCCTCGGGCTTAACTGAGGTGGTTGAGCCCGACGACCTAAGTGAAGAGGCGGACCCACCAAATCGGGCTGTGCTGGCCGCTATTGCGGCGCTACGAAATGAAATTACACAGATTAAAGATGACATATGCGCCACTATCGATGTCCGTATTCAGACTGTGTACACCGTGCTGAGAGGCGAATCTGCTACAACTAAAGAAGAGTTGCAGACTTCCATTACGGCCCTGGAGAAAACCGTGACCTCGCATGCTAACACTATTGAAGAGATAGAGAAGTCCGCCTCGCACCAGTCGGACGATGTCACTGCGCTTCAACGTCAAGTCACCCGCCTCAGCTCTGAAGTGGAAAAACTAACGGAGAAATGCGAAGACCTAGAAGGGCGCTCGAGGAGACACAACATCCGGATCATCGGAGTCCCTGAGGGGACCGAGGGACCCAGGCCGAGAGACTTTATCGCCGGGTTGTTGCAAGAGGTGCTATCCCTGGATGATAAGCCTCTCATTGATAGAGCCCACCGGACCCTCCGAAGACGGCCCGAACCTCACGAGCCACCCAGACCATTTGTACTGAGGCTACACTATTTCCATACGCTCGAGGACATCCTACGCAAAGCTGCAGCGGCGAAACAGCTCTACCACGGTGGTAAAAGGATCCAAATCTTTCCGGACTACCCGCCTGCCGTGGCTAAAAAGAGGGCATTATTCAACCGCAGCAGGGAGCTGCTACGGGGCAGACCCGGGGTCAGATACGGCCTCCTCTATCCTGCTAGACTCCTGATAACTCACAACGGCACACAGATCTCGTTTATAGATGCCAAAAAAGCTGAGGAATACGCCGAACGCCTCTCGACATCGGACTCGACTGGAGTGGGACAGAAGGACACTTAAACTGATGCGGAGAATCAAGATATTCAGAATGGTGGTTATGTACTGGTGCTTATTAGTTAGCTTTTATGGCTAGCGTTAGCACAACACTAGCTGTCACCTATCCACGTGAGTTACACACTCGTGCACACACACAGCTGGTGCCTCACCATCTGACTGTAAGACCGCCATTCTCATCAGAATAATAATTGGAAAATGTTATGTTATGTGTTTTCATACAGTTCGGGGTTTGCACTGTTATTTTCTCTTTTCCCCCCCTGATATTCTATCTAGAGCCCAGACAATTGTTCAGCTAGTGTTACTGAAAAATATCGGGTTATTGCCTCCGTTGAAGTTGCAACTCAGTAAATCTTTTGGTCATACATATTTAAATTTCATTCTCTTTTTTTTGTTTTTGTTTTTCCTGTTACACAGATTATGCGAATCCCCACCTTGGGGAAAGTCTGATTACAGTTTTCCTTAGCTTTAGATATTGGGTATATGGGTATATGTATGGGTGTGTGGACCTGTGTATATGTTTATATTTGTGTGTAGGAGTGTGCGTGTGTGTGTGTGTGTACTTTGTGTATGTATGTATGTGTGTATGTGTGTATGTATGTATGTGTGTATATGTATATATGTATGTATGTATGTATGTGTGTATATGTATATATATGTGTATATATGTATGTATGTGTGTGTGTATGTGTGTATGTATATGTATGTATATATATGTATGTATATATATATATATATATATATATATATGTGTGTGTATATATATATATGTGTATGTGTATATATATATATATATATTACAGTCTATGGCGTATACTCATGGATACTATATTACTATGACACTCAAGCTATGTTGTTTTTTCTTTATCTTTATTTAAAAAAACTTTTTTTTTTGTCTTCACTAAACTACCTAAAATCTTGTATAAGTTGCCTAGCTATGGGACCACAGTTAGGAGTTAGCATCAGGCCACCAGAAGGTGTGGGGAAGTAACTTAAGTTATTGGTTTGTTTATACTTCCTTAAGAAGGCTCGCGCCATATTCACTTAGAATTGGCTAGAGTAGTTTTGTTTTCTTTTGTTAATACGGGGACTGTGCTGACCTTGATAACTGTTATGGGGCGGATCGGGGTAGAGGGCAGGGGAGGGATAGGAAGACCATTCACTCAAATCCCACATATTCACATCTATACTGCTACAGATACTGTACTGATCACAGATTTAGGATGTATGATAGTTTAAACAATCGCAACAGAGGGATGAAAGGTCTCACATTTTCCAGCTGGAATGTACGTGGAGTAAATAACCCAGTCAAGAGAGGTAAAGTTCTGACCCACCTAAAATCACTGACCTCAGACATTATGTTCCTACAGGAAACTCACTTGAAGAGTTGCTCGCATGGCAGGTTAAAAGCAAATTGGATAGGGGAAGTCTACCACTCAAACTTTTCATCCAAAGCAAGAGGTGCAGCCATTCTACTGAGAAAAGGTGTGCCCTTTTTGCAGAGAAAAACAATCACCGACAAAGAAGGCCGCTATATTATAGTGATTGGTGAAATTCACAACATTTCCCTCACTCTAGTAAATATATATGCCCCCAACATAGATAACCCCATATTCTTTCAGAAGGTCTTTTCACTGATACCAGACATCTCACAAACACACTTGATAATAGGGGGTGATTTTAATACTGTCCTTGATCCATATCTTGATAGGTCCTCCACGAAGAGACTCCCAAGAAACGCCTCTAGTGAATTTTTAAATACGTTCATTAATAACACGAATGTACTCGATATATGGAGAGCGATGAACCCTTCAGGTAGAGACTATTCATTTTATTCACCTGTACACAACTCCTACAGTAGGATAGACTACTTCCTGGTGGACGCCAAGCTCATACCGTCCACATTGAATGCTAAATACCACAGCATTGTGATTTCAGATCACAGCCCGCTCACCTTTTCGGTATGTTTAGACCATGTAGTTAAGCCACATGCCTCTTGGAAATTGAACTCTCATTTACTCACTGAAAATAAATTTTGCGAATATTTGAAAGACCAGATTTCTTTATACTTTGAATTAAACGACAACCCTGATACCTCTCCCTCCATCCTCTGGGAAGCATTCAAGGCTTACATACGAGGCTGTATCATCTCGTTTGAAGCTTCTAGGCGAAAAGTAAATAAGACCAAATTAAAAGAGTTAGAAGATCAAATTAAATTACTTGACATAGAAAATGCACATTCCCCCTCTACTATACTGCACTCGAAAATAGCAACACTTAAGTATGAATATAACAAAATTATCTCTGCAAAACTAAGTAAAGCATTCCTCTATACTAGGCAAAAATATTTTGAATTTGGTGACAAACCACACAAACTACTAGCTAGACAACTCAGAAAAATGGAAAGCGACAGAACGATACACAAGATAAAAGCCCATAATAATTCAATACTTACAAAACCTAAAGATATCAATGACAGGTTTCTTGAATTTTATTCGGATCTGTATACCTCAAAGACCACTTCAGACTCTATAACTATTAATGCATTCTTAGACAAATGTGAGCTTCCCAGACTGAGTGAGGAAGATTGTAATTCTTTAAATTCTGACCTCACAATTGCAGAGGTTCGGAGCGCCATTGCCTCCCTAAAGAGTAATAAGACACCTGGTCCTGATGGACTTCCAGGGGAATTATACAAAACATTCAGTGAAAATCTATCCCCTTACCTGTTGAAATTATATGAACATGCCCAGATACAGGGTAATTTGCCCCCCACCTTAACTGAGGCTGTGATCACATTAATCCACAAAAAAGGGAAGGACTCACAGGAAGTAGGTGCTTATCGTCCTATCTCCCTCCTTAACGTCGATGGGAAATTATTTGCCAAGATACTGGCTAACAGGCTGAATCCTCTATTAGGAAAACTAGTTCATAAGGACCAGACGGGTTTCATACCAAATAGGAGTGCTTTTTTCAATCTTAGACGTCTTTTCAATATTATATATACAAAGAGAGGTCCACCTACTGATCTTGTCATACTTGCACTTGACGCCGAGAAGGCATTTGACCAAATTGAGTGGTGTTACTTATTTGAAGTTCTTAATAGGTTCAATTTCGGAAATAAGTTCCTATCACTAATTAAACTAATTTACAAGAATCCCACGGCTCAAATCCTAACAAACCGGACAATTTCCTCCCCGTTTAGCTTACATAGAGGGACGAGACAGGGATGTCCACTATCCCCTTTAATTTTTGCACTGGCTATCGAACCTCTAGCCCAATGTATCAGACTGGAGCCCCAGATTTATGGATACTCGACTAAAGATACAAATAATAAGATATCATTATACGCGGATGACATCCTCCTATATATAACGCGGCCTCAAGTCACCATCCCAAATCTTCTCGACAAAGTTAACCTGTTTGGGACCTTTTCGGGTTATCGGATCAATTGGACTAAAAGCGTTTTAATGCCGGTCCATATGAGTGACGTAGCACACCTAGATCACTTTCCATTTGCAGTCTCTCCAGAAAAATTTACCTATTTGGGGATAGAAGTGACAAAGCAGTACTCATCTTTATTCCAGGCAAACTTCCCCCCTCTAATAGAGCGATTACAGACAAGAATATCATTCTGGGACACGCTTCCAATTTCTTTAATTGGGAGAATTAATGCTATAAAGATGATTTTCCTCCCGCAATTATTATACCTATTTCAAAACATCCCAATATTTCTAAAAAAATCCTTTTTTAAACACCTAGATTCTTTAATAGTTCCTTTTCTGTGGGGACACAAAGTTCACAGAATAGGTAAAAAACATCTCTGTAGAACAAAGCCAAATGGGGGATTGGCACTCCCAGACTTTTTGTTATATTACTGGGCCTCAGCGATTAAGATGTTTACCTTTTGGTTGAACACATCAATACCAATGTCTGATTGGCTAATGCTGGAACGGGAAGACTGCCACCCGTATTCTATGGCCGCGGTCCTACTAGCTCCGGCCACAATTAATAAGTCCCTGTATAATAACAATCCCATCATACATAGCATGATCTGCACCTGGAAACAAATCAAGACCTCCTTTGATCTTAAACCAATCTCTCTTCTTTTACCCATCACTAGAAATCCCACATTTGCCCCCTCCAGTCTGGATGGAGCCTTTTCTACATGGAGTGAGAGGGGTGTCCAATGTATTGGTGATTTATACGTGGGAGGCGTCTTTGCCTCATTCACACAACTACAGAGGAAGTATGAACTGGGGAATAATAACTTCTTTCGTTACTTACAAATTAGGGACTACGTTCGGAAATACTTAAGAGAATTTGAAACTGAATCACAATCTAAAATAGATGACTGCCTGAAATTGTCTCCTAACGAAAGCAAACTGATATCCCGCATTTATAACAATCTCTTGTTAATAAGCTCCCCATCGACTGAAAATTATAAACGTAAATGGGAAGAGGAACTTGGTGAATTTATCCCAGATGATTTATGGGAAGATAGTCTTGAAAACATACATAATTGTTCAGATAACGCAAGACATTGTCTTATCCAATTTAAAATTATGCATAGGCTTCATTACTCAAAGGAGAAACTACATAGAATATACCCAGAGGTGTCTCCTATGTGTGATAAGTGCCACTCTTCCGTAGCAACACTTCTCCATTGTTTTGCTCTATGCCCGAGGATACAAATATTCTGGATTGATATATGCAACATTATGTCTGAGGTCATAAATACTTCAAATCAAACCTGTACCCCAGTTCATCATTCTTGGAATATCGGAGACCTTCAGGAAACTAAGTGTGTCACAGCAGCGTTTTCTCTCTTATGGTTTCATAATAGCAAAGAGATTAATCCTCATCCTATGGAAGAGCACAACCGTGCCTACCTCTAAGATGTGGTTAGAGGACTTAACTAGCACACTTCATGTAGAAAGGATAAGGTATACGCTGAGAGACAAACTCAATCTATTCAATAAAACATGGAAACCCCTCATATCATACCTAAAAACTACAAATTCAGTACAACAGTCCTAGCACACGATATATGACAATTGAGTGAAGGCCTACGAGGAAATAAGGGTGGGTGGGGTGGGGTGGGGTATCGTGGTCAGTCTGGTGGTGTTCTTCCATCGTGGTTTTTTGTTTTGTTTTTTTTTGCTGTTATTTTCCTTGTTTTGATGTTTTATCACTTTAAGTTTACTGTTTAATAGAATTATTTAGTTATCTATTCTTATCTATTTTGTATTATTATTATTATTATTTTATTTTACTTTATTTTTATTATAAAAAAAAAAAAAACTCAAAATATGCAAGTGAATTGTATGTTTAATTGTATGCTTTAATAAAAAGACGTTTGAGAAACAAAAACATCAGACAAATACCGTAAGCGTTATGAACGGCTACTGTGCAGTGTCGACTCTCCTAGGAAAAGAAAAAAAAGGATGCTCGGTGTTGCATCTCTGTCTTAATCAAATAAAACACACGGACACACTCTTTTGATTCTCAACCTCCTTCCACTCTCTTCTTTTACTGAATGTTTTTACACTGAGTTTTCTTCTCAGGCCACAGCTCCCTCTAGTGACAACTGCTTGAAACAACGCCAGTAATACTGATACATTACATCCCCCCTTTTCTTGGATATAAAATCACATCACTTAACTGAACATGTTTAAGATTAAATTCTATATTAACTCACTGAACATATCTTGAACCCCCTTTTTTTTTTTTTACAATTCTCAACTTATTTATATACTTCACTTGCCATTTTTCCCCAGGTGTCTGGGATTAGATCAAATACTCTAACATCTATGGCATTTACTCCTTTCAGTCTATAACATAATCAGACAACCTCTCAGGCAATCGTCTGGTCCTTTGGGGTCTATCCGGTTTTGGTGTGTTTGGGAAATCAGCCTTGGAATTTTGATCATGGGAATTAGAGTCAGGACAATAGCTGTTTGTGTTCTGATCTGTCTGTTCACGTTCAGTTCCCACATCGGCTGTTTTGTTGGTGTTGAATCTTTTAACATGAGTTGTGTTTCGCGTGTATCTCGCCCCAGTGGGTGATTCCACAGTCACCTGATTTCCAGTTTTGCTCACGACCTGGTGTGGGATTGGGTTGAATGGGGTTGTGAACTTATCCACCTTTTCTTGTTGCACAAGCACTGTGTCACCGACATTTACTTTTGAGTACTGTGCCCCTCGACGATCATCTGCATACTTCTTTGCTTTTGCTTTTTGTTCTGCATCCCTATCGCATACTTGCTGATCTTTGCATGCCTCTGAAAGGTTGGGCAACTTTCCTCGAATCTTTCTGTTGAAAAGCAATTCGGCTGGGCTTTTCCCTGTTGTGGTATGTTCTATACTCCTATACACAGTGACATATTTCCTCAGCTCTTTTTTCCAATCAAGTCCCTCAGCCTGTGCAATTCGAATTCTTTTCATTAAAGATGAGTTTTGGCGTTCCACCTCCCCATTAGCCTGAGCCCATTTGGGAGTAGTTTTCACATGTTCAATGCCATTGTTCTCACAAAATGCACCAAACTGTTCAGATTTGAACTGAGGTCCTTGATCTGACCTACATGTCACAGGTAATCCGTGTCTACTAAATATAGACTCCAGACTGTCTATAATTTTTTCTGATATTGTTGACATCAACACATCATATTCGTAGTAGCGACTATAATAATCCACCACGACAAGTATGGAGTGACCAGTTGGAAGTGGTCCTAACAGATCTATGGCCACATCCTGCCAGTAATCTGGTAGTGGCGTTGGTCTTAGTGGTTCAGGTGCATCCGGCCTGGATACCACCTGGCACCCATGACATGATTTGCAGTACTTCTCTGCAGCTTTATCCATACCCGGCCACCACACTTTGGACCGGAGATGCTGTTTAGTGCCCACAATTCCTAGATGTCCTTCGTGCGCTAAAGCTAATGCCCTGAGTTGTAACGCTTTTGGTATCACTATCCGTGTTCCACGGAGGACCAAATGGCCAATACAGCACAACTCGTTAGCTATTGGAGCATATGCTTTACAGTTCTCAAAATGTCCACTGTTAACTGCAAAACGCACCTCTTTCAACTCCATGTCGCTCTCAGAGGCTCTCTCGACTTCTCCGGTGGTTAAAGCATTAGGAGTTGCACTCACTGCAATGAATCTGACATATTCCTCTGAATTGTGGATGTGTCTCTCAGTTTTTGCTGTTTCCCCCAGCAGTCTTGACAGCGGATCTGCAATGTTCTGGCTGCCCGGTAAGTACGTGACCCTGAAATTGTATGGCTGTAGTCGGAGTACCCATCGTTCTATACGTGCACAGGGTTTCGAGCGGGGGCTGTATATGGCCTCTAGCGGTTTGTGGTCAGTGACCAGCTCAAATTCTCGGCCATAAATGTAAGCATGTAATCTCTCGCATGCCCACACGAGGGCCAGTGCCTCCTTTTCTGTCTGTGAATATCTACGTTCACAGTCCGTTAAGCAGCGACTCACATAGCATATTGGCACCGTCTCCCTTTTTTGGATCTGAACTAAGACAGCTCCCAGCCCCACTGGGCTCGCATCCGCGATCACTTTGGTTGGTGCACATTTATCAAAATAGGCTAGCGTGCTTGCTCTGGCCAATTCTTCTTTTAGCGCCTTGAATGATTGTCTTTGTTCTGGCCCAAACTCAAAGCATGTCCCTTTTTTGGTCAAGCGTCTTAGTGGTTCTGACAACGTTGCAAACTGCGGGATGAATCTACTGCTGTAGCCCACCAGACCTAGGAAACTCCTGACCTCTGAAGACGTCTTTGGTTCTCTTGCCTCCCTTACAGCTCGTACTCTCTCTTCTGTCGGACCGATTCCTTTCTCGGATAAAAGAATTCCCATGAATATCAGTTTGCTCATGTTGAACTGGCACTTCTCAGAGTTTAATGTCAATCCTCGTTCGCTCAGCCTTTTAATGACCGCATGTAAACGTTGATCGTGCGTTTCTTGGTCACCAGCATGAACAATGACATCATCTGAGATATTTTCTACACCCTCGATTCCTGCTAAGGCTTTGGCAATCTCGTGTTGATACTGTTCGCTGGCGGAGGATACGCCAAAGATCAGCCTTTTATAGCGATATACGCCATTATGCACTGCAAATGTAGTGATCTCTCTCGATTCAGGGCTGAGCTCCAGCTGGTGGTAACCCCACTTTAAATCCAGCTTGCTGAATATGGTTGAGCCATTAACGCCTTGGAGGATTTCATCCACTGTCGGAATGGGGTAACGCTCCCTCACTATAGCACGGTTAGCCTGCCTCATGTCCAGACACAATCTTATCTCTGAGTTGGCCTTTGGCACAATGACCACAGGATTCACCCATGGTGTGGGACCGCTGACGGGTTCAATGATATCCATGTCCATTAGCTCCTTTATCTTCTGCTCTACAGCTCTTCTGAGATTAAATGGAATGCGTCTGAGTGGCTGTGCTACTGGTTTTACACTCTGGTCTATGTGTAAGGTAATTTGGTTGGTGTTCAACTTGCCAACCCCACTGAACACTTCTGGATACTTTTGTTGTAGTGTTTGCTTTATTTCCATCACGGCAGAGATGTCAGCGCCTATTTTCAACACTCCCAGCTTAATAGCAGTCTCTCTTCCCATAAGTGGTTCTCCTTTCCCTCTTATCACAATGAACTCAGCCTGCTCCGTTTTATTGGATATATTAACCTCACATTTGAATGCACCCTTGACTGTTAGAGGTTGGTTGGAAGAGTATGTGAAGAGCTTTCTCTCAGCTTCAGGTACAAATGACTTGCATTTAATTTTACTCTGTTTGAGATCTTCCTAGGTGTCTTCATCAATTACATTATTTGTGGCACCTGAGTCGATTAACAGTGTTAGCTTTACTCCGCCCACAAGGAAAGTCAACCTCTCTGACATTGTATTCTCTTGGACAACAAATGCATAATCAGCTTCCTCCACATTGTTCACACTATTCTTTTTCTTGTGTTTCGAGTGACACATCTTGGAAAAATGGTCTTTTCCGTTGCATTTATGACATACTTGACCCCGTGCAGGACATACTTGGTCTCTGGCTAAATGGTCCTTGTGTCCACATCTGTAACATTTCCTATCTACTTTTTCATCTGTTCTCTCTGCAGGTCTGTTCCTGGTGTATCCTCTCTCTTTTTTGTCTCTTTTCCGCACAATTCGATTAACTGCACCTGTTTCAGGTTTCAATGACATCACTGACATCTGCTCTTCAATTCTCTCACACTGTGACGCTAATTCCACTGAACGAGCGAGCGTTAGAGTCGGACCTTCCTCTAATAATTTCCGACGAACATAATCTGACATGCATTTGCTGAGAATAGCATCTCTTATCTGATTGTCTGTGTCTGTTTGAAACCCACAGTCTTTTGCAGCTTGCCTCAGGCGAGTAGCAAATTGTTGTATCGTCTCACCTGTTTTCTGAGTCAACATGTGAAAAGCTTGTCGGGCGAATGCTGCGTTGACTTGAGGCACGAAATAAGAATTCAAAGCGGTCACTGCAGCGTCATAGTCAGTAACCTCCCCCGTGTTCTCCAGAGTTGAAAAGACATCCTGTACATCTGGTCCCGCGAGGTGCAGCATTAAAGCTCTCCTCCGTTGTTTAGTTGCGTCCGTCACATCCCCTGTGATGATGAGTCCTTTCCCATCAGCAAACAATTCGAAAGATTTTAGCCATCGCGTCCATCTCGGTCCTAGCGTGGCTAGGTCCGAAAAACAGTCAAAGTTCTGGATCCCACTTTTCTCTGTCATTTTGCCGGTTCACAACTTTGGATGTACTAATTTTTTATAATTTATCCTCGTCGCCAGTGTTGCATCTCTGTCTTAATCAAATAAAACACACGGACACACTCTTTTGATTCTCAACCTCCTTCCACTCTCTTCTTTTACTGAATGTTTTTACACTGAGTTTTCTTCTCAGGCCACAGCTCCCTCTAGTGACAACTGCTTGAAACAACGCCAGTAATACTGATACATTACACTCGGAACAAGTCCAGTCAGTAATGATGTGCGGAGAACTCTGGTCTATCATCATGCACTTGTGAAAAGCCTCAATCCGCAATCAATTTATTTGATCTCAATTTAAACAAAAACACATGCATTTCCCATAAAACTAATTCATTTTTTCAAATTAAAATCAAAAAACTACATTTAAATGATTTAAACGAGCACTAATTAATTATGCTTAATTTAATTTTTCAGTGTACATATATATAATGTGTGTGTGTATGTGTTTAGAATAGACGCTATACTTAAAAGCGCTCCTTTTTTCCCCTTTTTGGACAACCAACCAATCACAGTCTTCAAAAGACTGTGTCATACGTAGCAATGGGGTCAGCCCCGCCTCTTCACTAAGATAAAAGCTTTTGTATTTTCCTTGCTCAGAGTTGCTCTCAGATCGGTCCCGAATAGCTCTTAAGCTAAGACTCCTACGTAAAAGTTTTTAAGCTAAATTAGGAGTTTTCTGAGAGGACTCTTAGAATCTTTATGAATACGGGCCCAGGAATCTAATCACCAGAATCGTATCTGGAAAAATATTGAAAAAATACAGGTTCCAGAAAATCATTCATGACACACTGGGTGTCTCAGCCAAACGATTCTGCAAGAATGTGAACACAAATGGGGACGAAATAGCCTGTTTTGCCAGGAAGAAATACATATCCACACACTCAAAACTGCAAGACCAGGTTGTTGCCTTTTACACCATGGATGACGTAAGTCGTTCAACAGCAGGTAAAAAGCAGACCGTAACAAAGGGAAAAGTAAAAAAGCAGAAGCGGTTTATGACTGACACCATGAAAAACCTCCATAGGAAATTCCTGCTGGAAAACGTCTCTGGCAAACTTTCCTATACACTCTTCTGCCGAATGCGCCCATACTGGGTAGTCCATTCAACCATTGCAGACAGAGATACGTGTCTATGTAAGGTGCATGAAAACTTGGAATTTATCGTGGAGAAACTTCCTGGACTTAAACTTCTGGAGAGAAGAGAGTTGGAATCTCTTGCTGAGGAAACTTGCTGTAATCCAACATTTAAGCCATGCATGTATGCGGAATGCAAGAACTGCAAACTACAAGACCTCAAGATTCAGTCTGGCTATGATGGTCAAACCCAAGTTTCTTGTGTGCAGTGGACAACTGAAACTGTCCACAGAGAGAAGAAAAGTGGTGACAGCAAAGAAAAGTTGCCTGTGAATATCACCGTGAAGAGGGAAATGGAGAGTTCTTTGGAGGACCTGATTGAAACTTTCCAGAAACAGCTCAAAAAGTTCAAAAGGCACTTGTTCAACATCAAGACCCAGTTTAACTACTGCAGGGAATTGAAAAAGAACATGAAGAGTAATGAATGCCTCATACACATTGATTTCTCTGAAAACTACTCTTGCAAGTTTCACAAAGAGATTCAAGCTGTCCATTTTGCCTCTTCTCATCAACAAGCAACCCTTCATACAGGGGTCCTCTACATTGGTGGTGAGGAAGACCTCTTGTGCTTCACAACAATTTCGCCATGTAAAGAAAAGGGTCCACCTGCCATATGGGCACACCTCTCCCCAGTACTTGACCATCTCAAGGAAACATGCCAACAGTGTCAATTATCCACTTTTTCAGTGATGGTCCCTGCTCACAATACAGGCAGAAGGGCAACTTTTACATGTTGACAACTGAATTGTACAACCAGGGCTTCACTGCGGGCACTTGGAATTTTTTTGAGGCCAGCCACGGAAAGGGTTCCCCCGATGGGGTAGGAGGCCTTCTGAAGAGAACAGCTGACAGATTGGTGAGCCAAGGTGAAGACATTTCCACTGCTAAACATCTTTTCAATGCATTGGTAAACACCAATACAGCTGTCAAGATCTTCTACATTGAAGAGGCTACAGTGGAAAAGGCCATACAGCAGATGCCACAACGACTCCCCGCTGCACTATGCGGATTCACCAGGTCATCACGCAAGCACCAGGGAAACTGACATACCGTGATGTGAGCTGCCTGTGTTCAACAAGGCAGATTCTGCAATGTTAGTGTTACCAAGCTCAGGCCTTCGACTTCAAAGTCAACTCTGATGTTCCTGCGTTGCACCAAGAACAACCAGACCTTGAAGTACAGTGGGATAGAGATGACAATGTTGGTCAGTGGTGTGTCATCAGATATGACGATGAGGTTTACCCTGGAACCATTGTTGAAGTGAGTGAGACACATGTTCATGTCAAGTGCATGCACAGAGTGGGACACAATCGTTACTACTGGCTAATGCGAGAGGATGCGCTCTGGTATCCATTTGAGGATGTGCTCAGGTTGATTCCTGCCCCACAGCACGTGACAGCACGTCATGTTGAAATAAAAAGAGATGTGTGGGAAGATATTGCCAAATCATATCTTCATGGCTAAGGACATGCGCACACACACACACGCTAACAAACACGTGGCACAAGCACACGGTCAAGCAAACACACATATAGACACCAGACGTGTATAGTCCAGGTGCCAGAAAGTAAAAATCCTGCCATGTTTTTGGATCTGCCTCTACATCTTGTTATGGTTGGCTCATATACCGTAACATAAAAGAGGCAAACAACAAATGGTTTAAACAATAAACCAATTTATTTACAAAACAAGAAAACAATTATTAAACAATCAAAAGAAAACCAACGTCTAGGGGAAAAAACACACGCGTGTGGTAACTAAATATTCTCTGACACAAACAATCAATCAAGGAAAATAATATTAAGGAAATATATAAACAGGAGAGACATATAGAGAGAGAGCGCTACTCTAGAGCATGCAGATCTTATATCCCCAAACGCCATGATAATGGGTTGATTACTAATAGAATACATCTGTAGCCCAACTAACATCTGCACTGTCTAGCAGAGCCAGCAGGGGGCAACAGGCAGGCGTAACACCTCCCCCACAAAAGTATTCCTCTAGGAATGCAGAAAACAATTTTCCACCAGTTGTTCATCACTCCACTTAGTACCGGCTTCCTGGGCCCTAGGAAACAGGATAGAAAGAGAAGAGGAAGAAAAGGGGAAACAAACAACAGGATATACAATCTCACGCTCGAGATAAAGCATCAGCAATAACATTTTCGCTGCCGCGGATGTGTTTAATGTCAAGGGAAAATGGTTGTAAAATGAGACTCCACCTCATTATCCTCTGGTTATGGTTTTTCATTCGGTGTAAGAACACTAGAGGATTATGGTCTGTATAGACCACAATTGGACTGGCAGAAGATCCCCCCAAATAAACTTCAAAATGTTGAATAGCCAGAACAAGAGCAAGCGCCTCCTTTTCCACAACAGAGTAGACTCGCTGATGGACATTGAATTTTTTTGAAAAATAACAGATTGGATGTTCTACTCCATCCAGACTTTTCTGTAAAAGAACAGCTCCAGCTCCAGTATCGCTTGCATCTACAGCTAAGCAGAAAGGCTGAGAGAAATCTGGTGCAACGAGCACAGGAGCACTAGCCAACAGGGCTTTTGCTCCATCAAATGCCTGCTGAGAAGCAGTAATCCACTCAAAAGGTACTTTAGTACTGATGAGATCAGTCAGGGGTGCCACAATGGATGCAAAATTTGGGCAAAATCCACGATAGTACCCGTCCATTCCCAGAAACCTACGCAATTCTCTGCGATTTGTAGGTACTGGAAAAACACAGATGGACTCAATCTTCGCATCAATTGGACAAACCTGTCCATTTCCCACTATATTACCTAAATAGGTGACGGTGGCTTTCCCAAATTCGCATTTTGCCAGATTTAAAGTTAAAGAGGCCTCGGTCAAACGAACGAATAACTCCCTTATTTGGACTAGGTGATCTGCCCAAGAGGAGCTAAACAAGACCACATCGTCCAGATAAGCCTCACAACCAGATAATCCAGACAACACCTTGTTAACAAGGCGCTGGAAGGTGGCTGGAGCATTTCGAACCCCAAACGGCATAACACGGTATTGGAGGAAGTCATCGGGTGTCACAAATGCAGAAAGTTCTCTTGCCCTAGCAGTCAGTGGGACCTGCCAGTACCCCTTTAAAAGGTCAAATTTGCTCACAAACTTCGCAGACCCCACTCGGTCCACACAGTCATCTATGCGGGGTAAAGGATAACAATCGGGCTTAGTGGTGGAATTTAGCTTACGATAGTCTGTACAAAATCTGTAGGATCCATCAGGCTTGTTTACGAGAAGACAAGGGGAACTCCAAGCACTAAAACTGGCCTCAGCCAAGTTGTTCTTCAATAAGTAAGCGACCTCTCTTTTCAACAATTCACGCTTCATAGGATTTACCCTATATGCATGCTGCTTAATTGGTAAAGCAGTACCCACATCAATGTCATGTTCAACAACTGTGGTGCAACTAGGCACATCAGAAAACAAGTTAGGAAAAGACTCCACTAACTGAAGAATGTCATTTTTCTCAGACAAAGAGAGATGGGGTAAATGATGGGCCAGTTTTTCATACATCTCAGAGTTATTCAATCGTCCTTCAATAATACCTCGGGAAGGAAAATTGACACAGTCATCCCCAATGCAATCCAAAGAACTCTTTGAAGAGGAAGTCCCCTTCCCACTCAAATGTACTGACTCATCTAACACAGTGGTTACTAACCCAACAGAAGATGTAGAAGGAAGATAGGGCTTTAGAAGGTTTATATGGCAAACCTGTACTCCCTTACGTCGTTCTGGGGTTTTCAACAGATAATTCTGTCCAGGAAGGCATTTAAGGACAGGAAAAGGACCTGCAAAACGGGCTTGAAAAGGGTTATTTACAAGAGGCAGCAAAGCTAGCACTTGGTCTCCAACCTCAAATTTTCGAGACACTGCTCGTCTATTAAACAACCTCTCCATCTTACTCTGCGATTTCCCCAGTTTTCTCTGGGCAATTGCTCGAGCTTCATACAGCCGATATCGGAAACCACTAACATAATCCAGAACATTTTGGGAAGGTTCAGTGGGGATCCAGTTATCAGCAAGAACTGCAGTGGGACAATGAACGTCATGTCCGAATACCAGATCATTTGGACTAAATCCAGTACTCTCCTGAATAACCTCTCTAACACCCATAAGCAGCCAAGGCAACCCCTCCTCCCAATCAGACCCAAGTTCCACACAATATGACCGCAGCAATGACTTCAGGGTCTGATGAAATCTTTCAAGGGCCCCTTGACTCTGAGGGTGGTATGCGCTGGAGATATTATGGCTGATTTTTAACTGTTGCAAAGCCTTAGCAATCTGACGGCTCATAAAATTAGAGCCTTGGTCAGACTGGATAATTCTGGGAATGCCAAATGTTGACATAAAATCAGTTAAAGCTTTGAGAAATCGATTTTGTAGTGATGGACCTGACAGGATATGCAGCTGGATATCGAGTAGATAAACACATAACTGTTAGTAAATACAGATGACCAACCTTTGATCTAGGTAGGGGACCTACACAATCAATGAGCAAATGCTCAAATGGTTTTGACATTGCTGGAATAGGTTGAAGAGGAGCCACAGGGATTTTCTGGTTTGGTTTACCAGTGAGTTGGCACACATGACACGTTCGAATAAATTTAGCCACATCCCTCTTTAATCCAGGCCAAAAGAATTTACGTTGCAATCGATCATAGGTTTTCCTCACCCCCATATGTCCAGCCACTCCATCATGAGCTAAACAGATCACAGATTGTCTAAATTTAAGAGGAACTACCACTTGAACGTAAGCTTTAGTGATTGGTTCTATTTTACTGACCCACCGTCTAAGCAACAACCCCTCTTTTAGAAAGTAGCAGGAAGGTAACAGTTTCAATTTCCCCTTCAATAGGAACCATTGAAAACAAAGGTTTAAGAGTTACATCAGTTAACTGTTCTTGAATCACATTCTCTCGAGAGACATTAAAAATAGAGGACAAAGGTTTTCTGATTTTCCTTTCTCCCAAGAGACAGACTCCCCAGAAGAATAGTCAGATGAATCGCAAATGATGTTGTCTGTTAAGGTCATACCAAGTGGTTCATCCTCCACTGCTCCACCATCAGCTTCAGTAGTTGGTAGAAGACCACTTTCATCAACATACTTCTCAGAATGAACGGGTAAAGTTCTCACTATAGTTACCTCACTGTCAGGACGTAAAGAAACTTCACCTTCACACAATTGGTCAGCTTTGAGTTGTTTTCCTCTGGCTCGAGTGACAGCACAGGAAGGAAACACATGGGGAAATTTCTGACCACATTCATCAGGAATATCTGCAGACACAGGTGAGGAGACTACAACAGTAGATGGTACAGGTTTAAATGTTCCCCAAACATTTCCTTGAGCAAGATCATTCCCCAGAATAAAAGCAACACCTGGCACTGGGAGAGAAGATCGTACCCCAACGATCACATCACCAGTTACAAGATCAGAGGCAAGGTGAACCTTGTGTAAGGGAACTTTTAAGAAAGTAATTTCTATCCCCCTAATTAATACATCCTTCCCCGTTGCAGTCTGACCTGAGAGTGGAAGAATTCCCTCTAACAAGAAGGACTGAGCAGCTCCCGTGTCTCTCAGGATTTGCACAGCAACTTCTCCCTCTTGTCCTGGCAGAGACACAATACCAGTAGTAATAAATGAAGCATACTCTGTATAATGATCCCCAGCATCTACCTGAGTTGATATCGCCTTCTTATCCACCGAATTTTGTGCACATGCCTGAATCCTCAGTGGTTCGAGCCCAACAAATCCAACTGGCTTAGCGAACTTCTTTAAAGCATTACATTCCGAGATTTTATGTCCTACTTTATGACAATAAAAACAGACCACCTTACCCTTCTTATCTGATGAAACATTCTGACTCACAGGGGGCACACCTGGCACAGTGCCTGATGTAATCACTGGAGGTGTCCACTGATTCCGAAATGGTTTTTTACTCTGATCACTTGATGCTCTATCAGAAAAAGAAACTGTGAGTCAGAACAAATTCATCAGCCAACACAGCCGCATTTGCCAATGTCAGGGCCTTTTGCTCATTCAAATAAGTAGACACGGACCCTGGCACACAGTTTTTAAATTCTTCTACCAGAATTAACTCCCTCAACTGGTTCAAAGTTTCTACTTTCTGAGACTGACACCATCTTGTAAACATAATCTCTTTTTCCCGAGCGAATTCTACATAAGTTTGTTTTTCAAATTTTTTGTAACCCCGAAATCGTTGGCGATAAGCCTCGGGCACCAACTCATACGCTCTCAAAATGGCTGTTTTGACTTGTTTAAAATCTACACTTTCTTCTTCAGAAAGAGAAGCAAACACTTCCTGGGCCTTCCCTGTCAAAACACACTGTAGAAGTAAAGTCCAGACTTCTTCTGGCCATTTTAGAGAAAAATCAACTCTTTCAAAATGTGCAAAATACTTGTCTACCTCACGTTCACAGAAAGGAGGAATCATCCTAATGTGTCGACCAACATCAAAAGAAGTCTGCACAACCGGAACAGGTCTAGAAGCTTCAGCTTTCTTAACTTCCAGTTCAAGCTCTAGCTTCCTCACCTCATACTGCCTCCGTTCACGTTCACTCTCATGTGCATACTGTAATTTTTTCAACTCAACCTGAGCACGCTCGCGCTCCTGTTCAAGCTCCAATTTTTTAAACTGAACTCGTTTTTCCCATTCCCTATCTGTTAATGCTTGAGTACTTTCAAACGATAGTCTCTCCGTTTCAAACTGTGTTTGTTTTTCTTTTACCATTACATCTCTCTCTACACTTGGAAACAGTACCTTACCAAAAGTTTCATCTCCCATAACAGAAATTCCTTTGGCTATCAACTGGCTTTTAACAGCCCTTAACAAATCTTCCTTGCGCTTCTTATCATTACTAGTCAAAACAATAGCATGACTCTCTGCAAGTTCTAAAAGTTGTTCTTTGGTGCACCTCTCTAGAAACTTTTCAGAAAGCTCTATATTCGATTGCTCATTGGAACTCATTTTGAACTAGCATAAAAATTACACAATGAAGATTAAAGGATAAATTGATCACAATAAATCCAGATAATCGCAATAAACCTCTCTTAAAAAAAAGTAGTGCCAGAAAACATCCTAGACTTAAATGATTATTCAATATCACCCATATTGACATAACATTTCATACAGCCTAGCTCAATAATCCACTAAACCCCACTAGAAACATAAGATGAATGAACAAACTCAAAACCAAATTTAGCTTTATCATTCAACTTAATCTCCACAGGCCATAAAGTCACTGTTTCAATCCAATTCTAGTACTTTAAAGTGGAAAACAATGCAGATTTATAATTGAAATTTACAACCTGCATTACCCAGCGATACAGTGTTAATTTGCATAGTAAACAATCGGTCGTATACTCAATAGGCTACAGCAGCGATTTCAACCCGATTCACTAATCATCTATAACCTGCTGTTGTCCCTAACACAAGATTGTGTAAACAAACCGAGTTTTGCATAACTAACACATAATACCAACACACGAAAACATGCTCTCTTTATAAACAATTTAAACGATAAACAGGGAGAAAAATAGAGTACTCACCAGGATTTCCATTGGCTTAACATCTCCGATATACCTGCTTGTTGAAACTATCCTAACTACTCTTCAAAGGACTGCCGGGCTCGAGGCGACTTGAAACGCTAAACCTCGTAACAGCGGTTCTCCAAATGAGTTCAGCTGCGCGAGAAGCATACCCCCACCCAGGATTTCCTTCCAAAACTCCAAACAAAATACAAAGAAATCAACAAAACAACAAATAGTGTTCCGATGGAAGGACCGCTCACGCGCAGCCCAGCTGAAACACTCTAACTAACCAGAGTGCAAGCTAATCCTCAGGAAATCCTGAAGAGACAATAAAAATACTCCCTCAAACAAATGTTCAAAATCCAGAACAAGCCCCCATTTTTATGTTACGGCTGGCTCATATACCGCAACATAAAAGAGGCAAACAACAAATGGTTTAAACAATAAACCAATTTCCAAGATTTTCCTCAGGCGTAACAATCTAGGTGTCTTCACTAACGAGCTCATCTACGTGGTAGAGGATCTGGTTTAATGATGGTTGGAACAGCTGCTGGACAGGATTTCTACTTTCTGGCACCTGGACTATACACCTCTGATATACACACACTCACACACACACACACACACACACACACTCACACACACACACACACACACACACACACACACACACACACTCACACACACACACACACACACACACACAAAGATTACTTGATTGAGCTTGAAAAAAGTCATTGAAAAACAAACCATAATTGGCCATGTTCGTGGGTTAGAAAATGGGGAGTGTGTTCTGTTTCCGCCGGTTTCATGGGTGCCTGGAAGTTGGAGGGTATGCCAATGTTTGACTTGGGTTCTGACATATGAATGTTTTTGAGATACAACTGTTTGCACTATTAAAATTTTGATCCAATGCAGCACACTTATTCTGTTAACCAACAGAATAAAACACTATTTGGTTATTGTTACTTATTGCATTTACTAATTGTTATTATTTTTTGTTCAATACAATGCACTACTGTATTTCATTCCACAAACAAGATTTTCAAAATGTTTACATGGTGGAATTTTTGTGTAAGTGCTGTTTTTGATACTTTTGTTGTTGTTGTTTTATATGTTAGGATCTCTTGCTTAGGGCTGTGCAATTAATTGAATTTCGATTTCGATTTTGGCTCCCAACGATCACCAAAATAGTACAATCGAGAAAAAACGATTATTTTGCCATGTTCAGTTTTGCAAGAACAGTCTTATTTTGTCTTGCGTTCTGAATGAAACGCGCACATCCGCCCCTCCCGAAGCCACAAACTCTCTCAGGTCGTGAGTCTCGTTACTCGTGTGCATATCATTCGCTGGAATTTAAAAACTCGGCGCGAGTAAAGATGGCAGAAGGAGGGCAGTTACAGCAGCGTTTGGTGAGCAAAAAAGGCAAAACCAACTCCGTTGTCTGGGAACAGTTTGGCTTCGAGGAATCAGACGACGAGCAGAAACATGCTACATGCAAGATTTGCTACATGGTAGTGACTGCAACGGAAGGGAATGCCACGAATTTGTTTAACCACTTGAAAATTAAACAGAGAGTGACCTATGACAATCTAATAAAGAAACAAAAACTGACGAGAGCAGGGGTGCCGTGTAAACGTCCTTTTTTTCCTTCATATTTTTCAAATAATTCTCTCTTTGTAAACTTTGTTCAATGCATGCGAGTGCTGCCATATTTTCGAATATGACCAGTCGTTTTCACCGTCATCACCCGGGTTTAGTGCCAGAAGACGCGAATGAGAATGAGAAGTAGCACACGTCTCACAGCGCGCAAATATTGAGTTATCTTTCAAGTCTTGCTCTTGAACGGACAAACTCACACAAAACGTATGTCAATGTCCATCTTGATGAGTATTCTAGCAGACATAGTCTGTATATGCCTTAAGTAAACTTTATACAGTCGATAAAGACGACGCATATCCATGCATTAGGTCTTAAAGGGGCAGTAGCCTTTACTGCTGTCTGTTTAATGTCAAACAACAAAAGACAAGGACATCACTCACTGCTCTTGATTGAATAGCTTTTGTAAGTTTAATGGGATTAATCTTTAATTTATGCACTCAAATATGCAAAGTTATTTTACATTTGATACATTTCTGTACCTGAAAACTAATGTTAGACGTACCTGAAAAACCTGAAAAGCATAATTATCTAGCCAAACCATATTGTTGATCTTATTTATTTGTGGTTATCATTTTTACTTGAATACTTTTATACTTTGATTTGAATATATGTTATATTATTTATTTTAATAGTTCAAAAAGTACAACAAATGTTACAATTTCAATTGAATTGTTGAAAGGTGTCTTTTTAATAAATGCAACACATTCCCAAAGTCATGTGAAATAATCGTGTTACATAATCGTGATTTCAATATTGACCAAAATAATCGTGATTATGATTTTTTCCATAATCGAGCAGCCCTACTCTTGCTTATGATATATGTGCTTGTTAATAAAGTTGTGATTGATCCTTGTAAACTGATGTGCGTCTGTATTTCTCCTTTATGTCATGAAATATTCAACAGGTCTTGATTAAATGCAATAAAAGATTAGCTAACATATAATAATTGATATAGTTTAGGATTGTTTTTGTTAAATACATCATCCTACTTTGTCATGTCCAGTCAACTATGTTACTTTTGTCAACTATGATACTGGGCTGTCAATTAAGTTACCATTATGTTTTTTTTTAAATATATGTATTTCAATGGTTCCCTAATCTCCAAGTAAATATTTAGAAACTGAGTAGCTGTCAAATATATACCTCAGCATAATTTCTTCAAGAAAATTATCATGAATCAAGCAGTTTGGAAACAAAATATACAGACCGGTTACTTCAGTACTTGAAATTTGGGGTTTCAATTGAACAAAATGTGTATTTTCTTAATTAATTGGGTATTTTAATTGAAAAGGTAGGTGTTACATTTCGGCTCGTAACTGCAACAAAAAGGGCGATCACAACATAAATAAGGTTGCAAAGATATAAATTTATTACATAGTTCTAGGGGAAACTTAATGAAATTAAATAAGAAAGAAGACATTCAAACGCCGACTGGTCCAATCATGGCTACGAGGTAGACGGGACAAACGAGGATCTTATTGTGGTAGAGGTGTTCGAATCCCAAGGCACCTGCCACGAGCCCATACCTGCGAGATGCAAGACAAGATCAAAATCACAAACAACCCCCACCCCCTCTGGTTAGTGAACAGGCATATTAAATACCCACAGCCCAGGTGTTCACAATCTCACAAATCACAGACAGACAGTGATGAACAACAATCAGAAAACAAAACAAAAAACGGTAAGACCGTGACACATCCCCTAATAAAAAAGGAGGACCTCACCTAAGGGCCTCAGTAAATAACCCGGTTCTCAAAAGGTCAGACATTTAGAATGACAAAGTGAAATCCCATCACCAACACACTTCAACACCAACTCAGTACTCGGCCAAAGTTCTCTCTCCCGTCTCACACTTGGTATTTCCCTCTCCAGCAATTCTTGGCACCTAAGAAAAGCAATATTTAAGGTGAGAGAAAATACAAAGTGAAAGAGACCAGTTACTGAGATCCTCAACCTCAGCAAGAGTCACAAGGAGCACGGGACAAGGTATCAGCTAGGATATTATCCACGCCCCGTATATGCCGAATATCCAAGGAGTAAGGCTGTAAAAAGAGAGCCCATCGAACCAGACGTTGATTTGGGGTCTGCAGAAAATGTAAAAAAGTCAGTGGGTTATGGTCAGAAAAAACCACAATAGGAGATGTACCACTTGTCACATAAACATCAAAATGTTGTAATGCCCAAATCAAAGCTAAGGTCTCCTTTTCAATGGTTGAATAATGTACTTGATGCGAATTGAATTTTCTAGAGAAAAAACTGACCGGATGGTCTACTCCATTTTCATCAGTCTGTATTAACACAGCGCCAGCACCAACCTGGCTAGCATCCACCTGGATCTGAAAAGGTGACTCAAAGTGTGGAGCGGCCAGGACAGGTGCAGTGCTGAGCAACCTCTTAACATTTTCAAATGCCTGTTGGCACAGTAAAGACCACTCAAATTTTAATTTGGCTTTCAGCAAATCGGTTAAAGGAGCTACTACGGATGAAAAATTTGGACAAAAACTCCTGTAATATCCTACCATGCCTAAAAAACGCATTAACTCCCGCTTAGTACTTGGTGGAGGGAAGTTATCAATGGCCAGAACCTTAGCCCGCACAGGACGCACCATGCCTTGCCCAACTACTTTTCCCAAATACGTTACAGTTGCCCTGGCGAACTCACACTTCGCCAGGTTAACCGTAAGTCGAGCGTCAGCAAGACGTTCAAACAGAGCTCGGACACGACAGAGATGTTGTTCCCAGGTCTGACTGTATACTACAACATCATCCAAGTATACAGCACAGCCCTCTAAGCCAGACGTCACCTGGTTCATCAGGCGCTGGAAAGTGGCAGGAGCATTTCTAAGGCCGAAACTCATCACAGAATAAGAGAATAATCCAAATGAAGTGATAAATGATGCAATCTCTTGAGCACGAGGAGTAAGAGGCACTTGCCAGTAACCCTTCAATAGGTCGAATTTACTGACATAAGTAGCCGGACCAATTTGGTCTATACAATCCTCCATGCGTGGTAGAGGGAAAGAATCAGGTTTCGTAACATTATTTAATTTTCGGTAATCTGTACAGAACCGATACGTTCCATCTGGTTTACCCACCAACAAGCACGGGGATGCCCAGCTAGAAGAAGAAGGTTTAGCAATATTATGCTCAGTCATATAATTGATTTCAGACTGTATATAACGCTGCTTATCCTGAGAGACACGGTAAAAGCGCTGACGTATAGGTTTTGCTTCTCCGACATCTATGTCATGCTCTATTAGGTGGGTCTGAGTCGGAGCATCTGCAAATAAGACTGAAAACTCAAAGATTAACGACATCAACTCAGTTCTTTGTTGATCAGGTAAATGTTGCACCAACTGCTCCAAATTAGTCAAAGTCTCTGAATTCGTTAAACGTGGCTGTAAAAGACAATCATCAGGTGTCACAACATCCTCTGATACAGCCGTCACTGGGGAAGAAACAGCAGCCATCGCAACAGCCACTGGAGCTGCTCCAGAGACCACTGAACCAACATAGAATGGTTTTAATAAATTAGCATGGCACAACTGAGTACGTCTTTTACGCTCAGGTGTAGAAATTACGTAATTCTGATCAGATACTTTACGAACCACAGTATAGGGACCAGAAAATTTAGCGCAGAAAGGTGACTCAAGCAGTGGTAGCAAAGCTAAAACCTGATCACCAGCACAAAACTCACGGGAATCAGTCTTGCGGTCGAACCAGCACTTCATTTTCTTTTGCTTTTTCAACAAATTCTCTTTAGCCATCTCCCCTGCTAAAAACAACCGTCTTCGGAAACCATTTACATAATGTAACAAACTCACTGGAGGTTCATCCTCCTGTAACCCATCACGAAGAACTGCAAGTGGTCCACGCACTTTATGCCCAAAAATGAAGTAATTTGGACTAAACCCCAAACTGTCCTGCAACACTTCCCGAGCTGCCAACAGCAACCATGGCAAACCCTCCTCCCAATCACGATTGAGCTCCACACAGTACGCCCGCAACAGAGATTTTAAGGTCTGGTGGAAGCATTCCAAAACCCCTTGACTCTGGGCATGGTAGGCAGTAGATCGATTATGCCTCACCCCAAGCTGTTTCAACACCTCCTGAAACATACCAGAGGTTAAATTAGTTCCTTGGTCACTTTGAATGACCTTAGAATCCCAAAAATGGATATAAATGGAGTCAAGGCCTTTACCACAGAACGAGTCGTAATGGAACGGAGAGGATAAGCGGCTGGATATCTTGTACTTTGACACATGACAGTAAGAAGATAGATGTTACCAGACTTCGATGGTGGTAACGGACCAACACAGTCTATCACCAAATGTTGGAACGGTGGTTCCACGGCTGGAATAGGATACAAGGGGACTGGTTTGAGAGGCTGGTTAGGTTTACCTGTTAATTGACATGTCGGACAAGTTTTAATATACTCTCGAACATCTTTCTTCATTCGGGGCCAATAAAAATAATGTAACAACTGATTGTACACCTTATTAACACCGAAATGTCCAGCTACATCTCCATGAGCAGTTTTCAGAACCATACCTCTCAGAGATGTCGGTACAACAACTTGAACAGATGCCTGACCCAACATTACCTCTTTACCAGATAGCCACTTCCTAAGTAGTATGCCATCTTCAACAAAGTACCCACTTGCTACTTCACCCATCTTTTTAGAAGGCAAAACAGAAGAAAACACTTCCTTCAGAGTGTCATCCTCCTGTTGAGCCTTAATCAGCTCCTTGGGTGAGGTGAAAGAAGAGAGAACAGAAAGACCAGTCACCGATATCTTTGACGAATCTTCAGGCTTAGACTCCACATCCTGCAAAACAGTTATTTTTGCTCTTAGCACGAGTGACTGCACAAGAGACAAACACCTCAGGAAACTGTGTGACAACAGTTTGTTCCTCTAAAGAGGGAAAAGCGGTTACAATTGGTGGCGGTGGCACACCTCTCCAAACACGCCCCCCAGCCAAGTTATTTCCTAATATAACCGATATCCCCTCAACTGGCAGTGACGGTCGTACACCTACAACCGCTGTACCACTAACCAGTTCAGACTGAAGAACTACTGTATGTAACGGAACAGACAAACTCTGCAATCCAATTCCCTTTATCAGCACCTCCTTACCAGTACTTGAATCAGAAGAAAAGGGTAAAGCAGACTCCAAAATGAATGTCTCTGAGGCTCCCGTATCCCTCAAAATCTTGACAGGAACTTTATTACTGCTCCCAACAAGAGACACGTAACCATCTGTAATGAATGGAGCATACATTTGATTTTCATGTTACAATCCTGACTCTTCTTGTTTGAGGATATGCTCATCACCATTATCAGGAAGACTAGCCATTTCAGACACTACTGAAGACACCAACAGCGCCGGCTTTGGTTCAGACTTGACACGACTTAATTTTGCTTTTAAAGTAGGACAATCTTTTTTCCAATGACCTCTTTTAAGACAGTAAGCACACTGGTCATCTTTCTCAGAGAACTTTGGTTTTCTCACAGGCTTACCACCACCAATCAGAAATGAATGGGATTCAGTATTCTCCGAAGAAGTCTCTGCACGACGATAACGATTCCTTCTCACCTCACCCTTGTGCGTCAGAGCATACTCATCAGCGAGAATTGAAGCCTCCTCTGCGGTTTTAACTTTTCGTTCTGTTATAAAAACAGCCACATCCTCAGATAGAGTATTCTTAAACTGTTCCAGCAACATCAATTCATAAAGAGTCTCATAAGTATCTGCATGAGATGAGGAACACCAGCGATCAAATTGAATGCGCAGCTCTCTTGCAAACTCAGAAAAAGATTGTTGCCCTCCTTTACGCAAAACTCTAAACCGCTGTCTATATGCTTCAGGAACTAGTTCATATGCTTTCAATACCACTTCCTTCACTTTTGTATAGACCTGACTATCCGCCACACTAAGTGTAGAATAGGCTTTCTGAGCTTTACCTTGGAACACACACTGCAACAATATTGTTCGTTCACTATCTTTCCATCCCATCAAATTTGCCAAACGCTCAAATAAACTAAAGAAAGTGTCCAACTCACCTTCATTAAACTTGGGCATAAGATTAAGACTTCTTGCAACATCAAAACCCTGCAAAAATGAGCTACCCATTTGTGGTCGTGCAATACTAGGCCGAGCCTCCAGCTGACCCTCTCTAATTAACTGCAGTCTCTCTGCTTCAATATCTAACTTACGAAATTCAAGTTCCCGATTTCTTTTACTATTTTCCATTTCTAAGAGCATCAAGTCTCTTTGCTGCTCATAAGTTAAGGAAGAATTACTTTGAGGATTAATTTTCTCTTTAGGATCTTTAATTTCAGACACAGCTTGTTTCTCAGGCCTAGATGTAAACACACCCAAATCTACCAAGGCTGATTTTACAATAAGTCTTATACTCTCTTTTAGACGTTTTTCTTTAGCTGTAATCCCAATGTCAAAATGTGCTGCTACCTCTATTAATTGGTCTTTAGACATTTTGTCCAACTCATCCTCAGTAGGATGTTTTAAAAACTCTTCTAACCCTGAGGCCATTTTAGTTATTTTTTTCCACAACTTACACAAACCTTGTTTTAACACAGATTCTAATTTCTCATAAACAGAGTCTTTTCCCACTACCCCAAAAAAAAAAACACTAACTCAACCCTAATCTTCGTGCTTCAACCAAGAGCCGAGTTCCTTTAAGCCCTTATACCGACAGCACCGATACCCCTCAGTTAACCAGAGAGATACAGTCCAGCGGCAGTGCCCTCAGCCCAGCCTCAGCACAAAAATAACAAACTAAAATAACAAAGGGTCAACGCAAAATGCGTTGCTACAACCTACTTGGAAAAAGACACCCTTTATGAGAAACAAACATCTAACCTCGTTACAATAAATAACCACTACATAACGCGATCTCACCTCTCGTTAACGATCTAACAAGATTAACCCAATAACAAATCGCATTCAAACTCATAGAGAAGATAGGCTACTTACCAACGTTTCACCAAAATAATGCGACAAACTTGGAAAAGCTCGGCAGCGAATAATCAAACGTTTGCAGGTTGCAAACCGGCAGCACTAACAAACGGAGCAGCGCGCACGCAGGTGATTCTAATCAGAGTCAAGTTCAATGCGCGCGACCACAGCGTTCTCAATCAGCGGGGAAAATCTTCAACCAAACTTTGAAACGGACGAGCCCCCAATTTTGTTACAGTTCGGCTCGTAACTGCAACAAAAAGGGCGATCACAACATAAGGTTGCAAAGATATAAATTTATTACATAGTTCTAGGGGAAACTTAATGAAATTAAATAAGAAAGAAGACATTCAAACGCCGACTGGTCCAATCATGGCTACGAGGTAGACGGGACAAACGAGGATCTTATTGTGGTAGAGGTGTTCGAATCCCAAGGCACCTGCCACGAGCCCATACCTGCGAGATGCAAGACAAGATCAAAATCACAAACAACCCCCACCCCCTCTGGTTAGTGAACAGGCCTATTAAATACCCACAGCCCATCCAGCCCAGGTGTTCACAATCTCACAAATCACAGACAGACAGTGATGAACAACAATCAGAAAACAAAACAAAAAACGGTAAGACCGTGACAGTAGGTAAATAGACACATATTCTTCCAAGAGTAATGATTTCTTTAAATGTCTGCCATTTACTTAAAGTTAAAACTTATAGGTTTTGTCCGTAACATAGTTGACCAAATAATGAGTAAACTTCTTGTTTTTAAAACTAAATATCTGAAATCAATTATGCCTGAGCTTGGCAATGACTAAATGATTTATCAGGGAAGATAATAATATTTTATAAATAAATATATTTTTCCCCAGAATTATTCAAACTCAAAATCTCCCACAATTATATATTGACCCTTGCAAACCTTAAAGAAGAGGTTGCTGTAATCAAGCAGTTGTTATTGAGACTGACTAAGCAAAACTCTACGGATGTAGACCTGCCAGAGGGTGTCCATTTACCCCTGAAAACAACACTGGACCTCGAGTTATTAGAGAATACAATGAAGGAGGAGGAGGCCTGCTACAGTGCAATGGTACATTTGGTTTTATTAAATATTTGGTATTTAATACCTCTTTTGGTAAAAAAGACCCTGCTAAATTAATAAATACATGTAAATGAATAAAGTTTTGAACTATTTCATTACAGTATAGCAAAAAAATAAAAATACAAAAAACGTTGCGGGATTTACGATATTGAGAATGAGGAGATGTCGTCACGACACAGCGCCCCGCCCCGCCCCGCCCCCCTTCCGCCATCGTCATCGTCTAAACTAGTGAGCGCGATGCTGAAGTGTGAGACACTTGATCAATACGAACCTTTATTTATTTGTATTAAACATGTTGATCACTATTCTGTCATTTTTCATTGTCAGTCATTTTACTGTATGTTATAAACATGCTTATGCCCAAAACGCTTAATTAATATTCAAGGTAGGCCTAGTTGACTGTCATTTTCCTCTACTGTGTGCATCACTGTTTAAGATTAATTCAATATTTAACATTGTTAACGTTACATTCATTTAAGGCACGTACCGAGCATTCATTCTACTTAAGAAGGCTGGAATAAAAGCACCAGCGCACACAAACGATCATTTAAATTTTTAGTCAAATTCATTTAAAAATGTAAACTCAACAGGTATAAAATATGATCAGTAAGAGAAAAACACTGCTAATGAGGACGAGCACTGGACTGCTGCAGGATAGTGAGGAGATATATTTATTTATTATTCAGAATATGCACAGGAAATATATTTATAGAAACATTTCAGTGCAAGGTGGTAAAGAGTTCTGAGTATGGGTCAACGTTTTTGATATCATCCAGCTTCTCTAAATACCTCAGTTTGGCGCTGGTAGTAAGTTTCTCCCTGTAAGAGACTCTTCTCCATTTCTTCGAAGTTTTCTTGTAATTTCTCCGCTTAAACGCCACGATGATAATTCCTCGAGCCGTCTTTCCTGCTCTGATCTCTGTATCTGTAGTGGACGGGCTCAGACTCCGCCCAATTTGTCAAGTGACAGCAAGCGACCATGACGTATCTCCTCATTCTCAATAGAGCGGCAAAGTAATGACGTCACTTTGTAGGCCAAAACGTGGAAGTGAGTTAGCATTTTAGCCCTCCTTGTTCCCTCGCCCTAAAGTCTATGGGTTTTTTGAATGGGTTTTTGCTAAATCGCCTGAAATAAGGTCTATGGTTAACAAAGCCTCTAAATATTTTCACGTTTTGATCTATGACATAAAACACATTAGTTAAAACCTGCTTGTGATTTTCTAAAACTTTATTGTGTCTTAAAAACGGTGGTTGCTAACAAGTTGCTAAAAGGGACTACATCCTTTGGCGGGGACTTTAGACGTCATCGTGACAAACAGGCAATCTCTCACTAGCCCACGTTTCAGCCTATGAAGAACTTATGTGGCGTGAATAAATCGCGCTATTCGCGCAAAGTTGGATGCTTGAACATTTGGAGTTTACTCTCTTCACATGTTCGTCTCGTTGAGAAATGGCTGACATGGGCTGTGTTTACACGTCTTTTTGTGTTAAAATCTACTGTTAATGTGTGACAAAACGTAGTTTTAAGACTTTTTCAGTCGATAATGTAGTAGTTTAAAGCTCAAATCAGTGGTTTATTTATATAAAGAGTGCCTATTTGAACATGTGATCTGTGTGTGTGTGTGTGTGTGTGTGTGTGAGCTCCAGTGGATCAGCGGCGCTCATTAACCCGGTGAGAGCAGCCTTTCCTCAGCCAGTCCTTCTGCCGCTGGCTCTGATGATCTGTGGTGTGTGTGTGTGTGTGTGTGTGTGTGTGTGAGCTCCAGTGGATCAGCGGCGCTCATTAACCCGGTGAGATCAGCCTTTCCTCAGCCAGTCCTTCTGCCGCTGGCTCTGATGATCTGTGGTGTGTGTGTGTGTGTGTGTGTGTGTGTGTGTGTGTGTGAGCTCCAGTGGATCAGCGGCGCTCATTAACCCGGTGAGATCAGCCTTTCCTCAGCCAGTCCTTCTGCCGCTGGCTCTGATGATCTGTGGTGTGTGTGTGTGTGTGTGTGTGTGTGTGAGCTCCAGTGGATCAGCGGCGCTCATTAACCCCAGCGAGATCAGCCTTTCCTCAGCCAGTCCTTCTGCCGCTGGCTCTGATGTCTCTGTGGTGTGTGTGTGTGTGTGTGTGTGTGTGTGTGTGTGTGTGTGTGTGAGCTCCAGTGGATCAGCGGCGCTCATTAACCCGGTGAGATCAGCCTTTCCTCAGCCAGTCCTTCTGCCGCTGGCTCTGATGATCTGTGGTGTGTGTGTGTGTGTGTGTGTGTGTGTGAGCTCCAGTGGATCAGCGGCGCTCATTAACCCCAGCGAGATCAGCCTTTCCTCAGCCAGTCCTTCTGCCGCTGGCTCTGATGTCTCTGTGGTGTGTGTGTGTGTGTGTGTGTGTGTGTGTGTGTGTGTGTGTGTGAGCTCCAGTGGATCAGCGGCGCTCATTAACCCGGTGAGATCAGCCTTTCCTCAGCCAGTTCTTCTGCCGCTGGCTCTGATGTCTCTGTGGCGGCTCCAGATATAATTCATCTTGTAACGGCCGATCTTTGGTCTCATGGATCTATAATTTGTTCCCTGGCAAATCGTTTAGGCTGAGGGCAAAGAGAAGTTTCATTACTTTATATTTTTAGGCTATAACTGTACGTTGCAGTTGTAACGTTAGCCTACTAGCACTGACTTTGAATGTTTGACTGAATTGTTCGCTTTATTTCATGTATAGCTTATTATACCTTTTACTTGTACTTTTGTATTATTGATCAAACATAAACTTGCATTTAACAAAAAGAGACTGGGTTGTGTTTCATGTCATTTAATGTTATCACAGTGATAATCATATTGTCTGAAAAAACATTAACAAAAGATAAATCTAGGCACGCATAAACAAAATTAGTTTCTAACATTTTTGGAAAAAACGAATGGGCAATATTCTCATGAAAAAGTGGATAAGTGTTCATACACAGCGCAGATCATAATGAGCGAGCGTGCTTTTAAATAAAGTTTGAGGAAGCTTGATGATGACGTTGATCCGCGACCATGGTGTGCTGTAGTCCGTTTATAGCCTACCGTTAGCATCTTATATCTGACGGCTTTATTTAGGCTTCAAAATTTATACATTTTGGATTAACTTGTAAAGATTATCTTGGTAGACAAAACGTGTAAGGGTCATAACTCTTTGTTGAACACAGATCTTATTTTTTGCGATTTTCCAAAAGTCTATGGGGAAAATGCATGGCTTTTCGATCGAGGGAACCCATGCGCCGCTAACTTCCGGGTTGGCCTACAAAGTGACGTCATAACTTCGGCACTCTATTGATGACCGTTAAAACGCGTCATCACAGTCCGTGAAAATGGTCCAATGGAAAGCGCTATACATGGATTTCTCGGCGACGTCATCACTGCTTGCGCACGCAACCGAGAGGCAGAAAGAAGAAACCTCGCGTGTTGTAGGTTAGCAGCGGCGTGTCTGAAAGTCAAAATGCCAAGGAGTTGCTGCGTGGTTAATTGTACTAACAGAGCCAGTGCTGGGTGCCTGATGTTCAACTTACCTAGGGGGAAGCATGCGTTTGCCAAAAACCGGCGGAGGTTATGGCTTCAAGCCATAAGAAGGGCAGATTGGGGTTCGGATGGTCCGAGAGGAGGCAAGACTGTCTGCAGTGCACACTTCATAACTGGTAAGTGTTTTTTTTCTATAGCTATCTTAATTATCTATCTATGAGTTTGAGTTAGCACTACATGCTCGTCCATGTTCACGTTCATTCATCAATTATCATTAAACAAAGTGAGTGAGATTCAGTGAATCTGGTAACCGCTAACGTTAGCTAACAGCGCGCGCGCAGCTAACGTAACGTTAGGTGCTAACTGGTTTGGATTTCTGTCTCTGTCATTGAGTAAATGTTAATATAAAACATTAAGAAAGTAATTATTGTTAATCTGTCATGTTTTTTTCTATTAGGGGAGCCATCATTTGACTGTGATAGTCCAGACTTTGTACCCTCCATATTCCCTCATAGCAGTACCAGAGACAGTAACGTTACTGGAAAGTTGGCACGGTCTGTCTGTTTTTATTATTTATTTGTAATTTTTACTATTCAATATTTTAAATATTTTGACCTCATTTGTTTCACTTTTTTCTGCCAGTTTCTGTGTCCTGTTATATCTTGTTTGCTCTCAAAAACAACCTAGATTGTAGTAGCTTGCTGATATTTTTATATTGATATGCCTTCCTCTGCTGTTTGTCATAGGTATGAACGACAGAGAAGACGGGAGGAGTCTAGGACTCCTGATGAGAGACCTAGTGTCATGCCTGATCTGGAATCAGCTGCAGGTATGCCAAAGTCCTAATTTTGATTAATTCATAAACTGACACTTTTAGTTTGTTACACAATGTGTTTGCACTTCCTAAGTAAAATCTCTCTCTCTCTCTCTCTCTCTCTCTCTCTCTATCTCTCTCCCTCCCTCCCTCCCTTTTAGATGAGCTTTCCCCTGAGAGTGCACTCGAAATACAATATAGAGAGCTGCGTGAGGACTACTCCTCACTGAAAAGAGAGCTGGAGACTGTACAAGAGGAAAACCGGCAGCTGAAAGAGAAACTGAAGAAGTCCAAATTCGGGTTCAATTCTATTTCAGACTCTGCGCTTTGCTTCTTCACCGGTCTCCAAAAAGCACAGGTTTTTTTATGGCTTTTGAGCATTCTCAAAAGAAGCTCAGCGATCACACTGAAGGGTGGACTAACATGGGAGAACCACCTCCTGTTAGTGCTCATGAAATTCAGGCTTGGCCTCTCCAACAAGGACATAGCATATCGATTCTGCCTTCCCTTCTCCACTGTTTCCAAAATTTTAAGGGAGTGGGTACCCCTGCTGTCCGCCGTCCTAAAACCACTAGTCATTTGGCCCAGTAAGGAAGCGGTGAGAGCAAACTTGCCTAAATCATTTAAACCCAAATTCAAAAACTGTAGATGCATAATTGACTGTACTGAAATTGAACCACTGCTTTATGTTGTGTTATATACTGTTATAACTGTATCTGTGATGTTTGATTAATTAATAATATTTGTAATATGATGTAATGTAACAAACTAAATTAAATTAATGAATATATATTTAACAAAGATGTATGACTTGAGGTGACTTTTTTGGGGCATCATGTGCATCCACCTAGGCTTATATTTACATGTCGTTACATCCACATTTCCAGCTTTTGGTCATTCTGACAATGTTCACACATTTGTAGTGGAACCGTTGGCAACACTCTTTGCATGTGATCATTTTGCCAAAGCTGGGTCTTTTGCAACGAGGACAGTTGACCTCTTCCGCCAACAGGGGGTCTTGGCGGCGGCAGACCAGCTCGGGAAGGAGGTGGTCCATGAAGAACACGTCACTCTTTGAAAGGGTTTCTTCAAGGAAGTGGTCATCTCTCCATATCCGGCGGGTGATGCTGTTGTGCTTTGTCCACACCATGAAATCGCAAATATTCAATTGGCAAACATACATTTGCAGTTGAACCTGTGAGTAGTATGAGTGGTTATGGCGCAGCTCATAATATTCATCAAGGCAGAAGGTAGCATCAGCTTCACACCCCTGTAGTCCCTCTCTGTATTTGTATGGACATTTAATCTCCAGTACACCTGTTCCACAGCAGTCACAGGAGAATAACCCATCAGGAGAAGCTGCCAGATATGGCTTGTCTGTTTTTACGGTTAGCCCCACTGCTTTTAGGTTGAAATTTGTATGCGTCTTCCTCATTTCTGTTACGTAACACTGACGTGCAGTATCTTCCATTTGCCTGCCCCACATGACAGCTGGTACAGTAAGCTGTTTGGCATCATACTGCATTACATGTTTGACCACACTTTCAACTGAAGACGGCTTGCATCTAACAACACTGTTAAAAGTACTTCCAGTTATGCGTCCTACTCTCTGTATGTTCCATGTTGTGCACTTTGACTGCTCTTTAGTCACATCCTGAAGATGTTCCAGTTTAGTAATTGTGCATCTTCCTCTCATTTTGTCAAAGCTAACTTCACACTTAACTTTTAGGTCAGCTGGTGACAGGTCCCTTGCAGATGGATCATACATAGCTGTCAGAGGTTCAGGGAGTTCATATTCATTTTCAGAGGCTGTATCTGTGTCAGAGTCCATGTCTGTGTTGATGGCTGTAAACAAAGCTGCATTTGGGCATATTGTTTTCAGATCCTGAAGATCATCGGATGTAATTGCTGTGTATAGGAACAGATTTGTATATTTTCAATAGAAAGGCAGTATATTTAATCTAGGCAAATGGAAGAGTGGGACAGGAGGAGGAAATTGTATGTATATTCTTTCTAATTATAATATTTGCGCCTCGAGGATGCAGATGCCACAGTGTGTAGCCTACCTGGAACATTTTGGAGTGTTGGGACACAAAGAGATTGGGGTAACTGGGTTAGATGCCTTTTAGGACGGCTAAAGTTAATTATTTTTACTTTCTGTGGCTCAACTTTTGACCGGGACAGATCCTTCCACTGATTGGGCTTGGACGTGCAGGCAACCTCCTCCTCAGTAGCATTTTTCCGTCCTGACAGTTCAACTTGACACATGATAGCAGCAGCATGACTACAACAAGAGGCGAGGCTAGAGTGATGGGTACAGGGTAATGTGAGTAAAAGCAGAATTAGCATAAATTATTTTTGTTATTGCAGGTACATTTTGATAGGTAGACGTACCCTGCCATGCATTTGCAGTTAGCCGTGAGGATGTACCCAAGGGCCTTGTGGACATACACCCAGGCATCATAAGGCTTGGCTTTAATCCCTTGCCTTTGACTAGGGAGCACACCTGACCTAAACACGCAAAAATCCGGTGCAGCATCAAAGTATTTAACAAGCTGCACATGACCGCACGTAGTTGTATGCATCGAGGGATTTGTACGCTCTAATACTTTCTCTAGTATACACACTTGGTGTCTGAATTAGATAATTGTATATATCAGGCCATTCAATTGCTGGCCATTTTTTGTCATCCACAATCCACAGATCGTCATGTATAGCGTAAGGATCTGGCAAGATCTCACCATTGCTGAGAGTAAGTTTTTTTATATAATCGGCACGGTCGGAGGTAGGCTTCCCACGTAATCCATTGTCAAATATTTTATTTACAGTTTAGTATTTTGTGTATATATGTGCAGTCATGAAATGTGGCAGGTAACGTAAACAAGCTTAACGTAAATAAAAACAAATTCGCGCTGTCCAGTAGATGCGGCTAGTAACGTTACATTACTAGCCTAACATGATCATTCATACATGTATCACAGCAACACTGCAAAATTAAAGACAGACAAACAGATCCAACTAAAATCATGTTTTATTGAGTCAGCAGTTATATACAAACAATAAGGAAAGCTTCAATACTTAAGGTTGTTGCAGTAGCGGACCAGCTCAGCGATCTGTCTTTCTGCCTCCAGGTTGCGCACGCACCCTGTAATGTTTGTAAACAGGAAACCCGTGTATAACGTTACAACTAAATGTGATCGGATTGACTACCTAAAACAACCTATAAACTACCTACTACATGTGGCGAAGTGTTGACTTACATCACGAAAATAGATTCATTAAATCATATACAAATATAAATAAATCCAATTGTTTTGAAACCGCTCAAGCGCGCCACAGAGACTTTTAATTTGAAACGTGCTCGCGCAGGAAGCGGTTGATCTGTCGCGCGCTTCCCGGCTCCGTTCTTCCTGTCTCGTGCGCGTCTCTTCAGCACATCCTATAATCATCATGGTGAGCGTTTATGAGCTTAAATCATAATTCAGCGCGGATACAGTGAGATTTAATAATGTAGCGCAGCGCGTGTAACGGCTAGCGTGTGTGCGCGGTGATTCTGCCGCGCTTTATTAAACAAAAGTGACGGTTTCTGCGCCACATGCGCGTGAACACGAACAATGAGTTGAGCAGTGCCCGCGTTATGATGTTATGCGTTATGTGTTTGCTCATCATCATCAGGTGTTTTTGTTTTATTTGCGGTGTGATGAGTTTATTCGTGTGCGTTTCGATAGTTTGTGTTGTGATTGTGCGCTATAAAGCGGATCATGGTCTGGGAGTTTCTAGTGTTTTCTGCGGAGGGCGGGGTCACTGACGTCACGGCGGAGCGTGATAGTGCAGTTATTAATATTATTACACGGTTAATTATCAATAATGATGCTAGCGTGATGTGAATATGGACGGAGCTAATATTAGTATAATAATGGAAAAACACAATTAGCACAAAAGCTTTCTAATGTGTTTTTTTTATGGAGCAAACGCCATCCAATCAATACTAAACACGCTGTCTATAATACATATTCATATTATGAAGAGTGTGTGGTGTTTTCTGAGGGGCACTGAATCATTATTATTCAGATTAGCTGCGTGATAGACCATATTACACAGCATTAGCAGTAATAATAACACAAAGTGGATTAAATTAAAGGTGCAGTGTGTAATATTTATGAGGGGTCTACTGACAGAAATGCAATATAATACACATGACTATGTTTCCAGTGGTGTGTAAAGACCGTTATGTAAAATTAACAAATCGACTCAATGACTCGCTCTTTAAGATGGTCAGTGTTTGAACGAATCAACTCAATGATTCACTCTTTATGACGGTTGGTGTTTGAACAAATTGACTCAATGACTCACTCATTAAGACGGTCAGCGTTTGAACAAATTGACTCAATGACTCACTCATTAAGACGGTCAGCGTTTGAACAACTCAATGACTCACTCATTAAGACGGTCAGCGATTGAACAAATCGACTCAATGACTCACTCATTAAGACGGTCAGCGTTTGAACAACTCAATGACTCACTCATTAAGACGGTCAGCGATTGAACAAATCGACTCAATGACTCACTCATTAAGACGGTCAGCGTTTGAACAAATTGACTCAATGACTCACTCATTAAGACGGTCAGCGTTTGAACAAATTGACTCAATGACTCACTCATTAAGACGGTCAGCGTTTGAACAAATTGACTCAATGACTCACTCATTAAGACGGTCAGCGATTGAACAAATCGACTCAATGACTCACTCATTAAGACGGTCAGCATTTGAACAACTCAATGACTCACTCATTAAGACGGTCAGTATTTGAACGAATCGACTCAATGACTCACTCATTAAGACAGTCAGTGTTTGAACGAATTGACTCATTAAAACGGTCAGTGTTTGAACGAATCAACTCAATGATTCACTCTTTATGACGGTTGGTGTTTGAACAAATCGACTCAATGACTCACTCATTAAGACGGTCAGCGATTGAACAAATCGACTCAATGACTCACTCATTAAGGCGGTCAGCATTTGAACAACTCAGTGACTCACTCATTAAGATGGTCAGTATTTGAAAGAATCTACTCAATGATTCACTCTTTATGACGGTTGGTGTTTGAACAAATCGACTCAATGACTCACTCATTAAGACAGTCAGTGTTTGAACGAATTGACTCTCATTAAAACGGTCAGTGTTTGAACGAATCAACTCAATGATTCACTCTTTATGACGGTTGGTGTTTGAACAAATCGACTCAATGACTCACTCACTCATTAAGACGGTCAGCGATTGAACAAATCGACTCAATGACTCACTCATTAAGGCGGTCAGCATTTGAACAACTCAATGACTCACTCATTAAGACGGTCAATATTTGAACGAATCGACTCAATGACTCACTCATTAAGACGGTCAGTGATTGAACGAATCGACTCAATGACTCATTCATTCAGACGGTCAGCGATTGAACAAAGCGACTTAATCTCAACCTCAGAATGAGTCGTTTCTATCTACACACACCGCTGTTTTTCTTACAGTGAAGCCGCCATTTTGCGCCCCCATGTTTCTACGGTAGCCCTAAAGGGACAAACGGCCACTCTGTGCTTCAGAAGGGAGGGGTGGGCGGGTGCAATTCACACACGGCACCTTTAATAGCATGAAGCCGTTGACTGATGTGTGTGTGTGTGTGTGTGCAGGCGTCTCTATCAATGGCCCCCATGAACATCTTCAGGCAAGGAGCGGACGAGGAGAAGGCCGAGACGGCTCGACTGGTGAGTGTGTAGCGGGCGTGGGTGAGTACGCTAATCGCCCGATGCTAACCTGAGCTCTCTCTGTGCTTCCAGTCCTCCTTCATCGGCGCCATCGCCATCGGGGATCTGGTGAAAAGCACTCTGGGACCCAAGGGAATGGTACGTGTGTGTGGCCGTCGCCACCGCCGATTACTGCTCGCTAGGGCGGTCAAAAGATTAATCGCGATCCAAAATAAAAGTTTGTGTTTACATTAGGGCTGAACGATATGGACAAAATTTCATTTCTCGATTTTCATGCCAGATATCTCGATATCGATACAATACGAAATGACTACGTGTTCGGTGAAAATCAGAATCTGAATTAAAATGTGTTTGATTTAAGTCTACGTTTCAAAAATTTGTGTCAGAAAATGTATAGTTTTTAAGCCTTTGGCATGTACGATCACACAGGTGTAATCAGTCTAGGCTGGAGCGGATGATCAAGAGCATCACATGATCAACAGAGACCGGCGCGCTCAGAGCTGTCATATATCACAACTTTTCAGTGTTTTCAACCACATACTGTTTATTTTAGGTTTCAAACACATAAATTCACATAAGTACTAAAAAACCAATACATTTAGAGTTTGTAAAATACACACTGATGTCTATGGAAGAGCTAATAATAATCATTTCCATTATAATTCGACACTCATATCAGATACACATTGTGTAAGTAACTTCAATGTTTGCTCTATTCTATTCCCAGTTCACCAGCCACTTACTTTTAAGTATTTTGGGAGAAGTGGATGAATTCACGAGTTGTAAACATAGAGGTTGTAAATCCAACAGATCCGATTCTCTGAACTGCGTCTGCGGCACAAACTAATGCTTCCTTCACGTGCTATCGGAAATTGGATGATTCCGACTTCTGAAATCGTGATTACGAGCGCATTGCATTCAAGTTTCAAAATGTGAGGGCGTTCATGTGCAATGTTTACCTAGGAAACTCCCATCGCGCACACAGCTCAACTAACGCCATCGTTATAAAGGTGTTTAAACAACAATATACTTCCACTTGCATGTATTTGACAATCGGAATATCAGATATTTCATGCCATAGCTAACACATTTGTGAATATTCTGAATAAAAAAGGAAAAAATGACAAAAGCAGATCATCATTCATTCAGCGCTGTTGCTGCTGCGGTGTGTCACGTGACAAGCAATGACGCGTCACCATGGAAACGCCGCCCCCCTCTCAAATCCCTGTAGTGCGCGCTCGCTGGCTTAAGCAGTGCATTCAAGGGCACTCAAACTGATGTTTGTTGTGACGGCCAGAGTTGTATGCAGGGCGAGCGCGGAGAGGGGAAATCTATATCGTCTATATCATTGCTTTTTTCGATAGTAATATCATGAAAGTTCATATCTAGGTATAGATACGATAACGATATATCGTTCAGCCCTAGTTTACATAATGTATGTGTGTGTACTCTGTTAATTATTATTTATATATAAATACACACACAAGCATGTATATATTTAAGAAAAAAATATTATTTTTATATATAAAACATTTATATTTATATATATTATAGATTATATAAATGTATAAACATGCAAATTTTTCTTAAATATATACATGAATGTGTGTGTGTGTATTTATATATAAATAATAATTAACAGAGTACACACACATATATTATGTAAACACAAACTTTTATTTTGGATGCGATTAATCGCGATTAATCTTTTGACAGCCCTATTGCTCGCTAATGACCTCTGACCTCACAGGACAAGATCCTTCTGGGCGGCGGCAGGGACAGTCAGGTGACCGTGACCAATGACGGCGCCACCATCCTGAAGGCCATCGGCGTCGATAACCCCGCCGCAAAAGTGCTCGTGGGTGAGTCCAGCGACCGAACGACTCAATGACTCACTCATTCAGACGGTCAGCGACTGAACAAATCGACTCAATGACTCACTCATTAAGACGGTCAGCGACTGAACGACTCACTGAGTCACTCATTAAGACTGTCAGTGATTGAACAACTCACTGAGTCACTCATTAAGACGGTCAGTGATTGAACAACTCAATGACTCACTCATTAAGACGGTCAGCGACCGAACAACTCAATGACTCACTCATTAAGACGGTCAGCGTTTGAACAACTCAATGACTCACTCATTCAGACGGTCAGCGACTGAACGACTCACTGAGTCACTCATTAAGACGATCAGCGACTGAACAACTCAATGACTCACTCATTAAGACGATCAGCGATTGAACGAGTCGACTCAATGACTCACTCATTCAGACGGTCTGCGTTTGAACGAATCGACTCAATGACTCACTCATTCAGACGGTCAGCGTTTGAACAACTCAATGACTCACTCATTCAGACGGTCATTAACTGAACGACTCACTGAGTCACTCATTAAGACTGTCAGCGACTGAACAACTCAATGACTCACTCATTAAGACGGTCAGTGATTGAACAACTCAATGACTCACTCATTAAGACGGTCAGCGTTTGAACAACTCAATGACTCACTCATTAAGACGGTCAGCGTTTGAACAACTCAATGACTCACTCATTCAGACGGTCAGCGACTGAACGACTCACTGAGTCACTCATTAAGACGATCAGCGACTGAACAACTCAATGACTCACTCATTAAGACGATCAGCGATTGAACGAGTCGACTCAATGACTCACTCATTCAGACGGTCTGCGTTTGAACGAATCGACTCAATGACTCACTCATTCAGACGGTCAGCGTTTGAACGAATCAACTCAATGACTCACTCATTCAGACGGTCAGCATTTGAGCGAATCGACTCAATGACTCAGACGGTCAGTGTTTGAACACGTGTGCTGATGAGTGTGTGCCGGCAGACATGTCGAAGGTCCAGGATGACGAGGTGGGCGACGGGACGACCTCCGTGACGGTGCTGGCCGCTGAGCTGCTGCGGGTACGACTGCGCCTCTCACTCGCTGTATTCCCCGCCCCCGGCGCCTCAGGCCTGATGATGTGTGTGTGATTTGTGCCGCAGGAAGCCGAGCTGCTCATCGCCAAGAAGATCCATCCTCAGATCATCATCTCCGGCTGGAGGAAGGCCACTCAGGCGGCCCGCGACGCACTGCGGGAGGCGGCGGTGGATCATGGGTAATGATGGCCCGCCCTGTGTGTGTGTGTGTGTGAGAAACGGCTTACTCTGCTGTGTGTTTGAACTGTGTGTGTGTGTTCCCGCAGGAACGACGAGCAGAAGTTCCAGGTGGATCTGATGAACATCGCGCGCACCACGCTGTCCTCCAAGCTGCTGACGCACCACAAGGATCACTTCGCCTGGCTGGCGGTGCAGGCCGTCATGCGCCTCAAGGGCTCCGGGAACCTGGAGGCCATCCACGTCATCAAGAAGCTGGGCGGCAGCATGACCGACTCCTACCTGGACGAAGGTGTGTGTGAACTAAAATACAAGCGCCTTCATCCTGAGGGGTCAACACTATATAGGGCTGTAGCGATACACTAATCATACGATACACGAAATTCAGCTCACGATATTCAGCTCACGATACGATATATATATCACGATATTCAGCTCATGATACGATACACGATATTCAGCTCACGAAACGATATTTATCACGATATTCAGGTCATGATACGATACACGATATTCAGCTCACTATACGATATATATCATGATATTCACCTCATGATACGATACACGATATTCAGGTCATGATACGATACACGATATTCAGCTCACGATACGATATATATATCACGATATTCAGGTCATGATACGATACACGATATTCAGGTCATGATACGATACACGATATTCAGGTCATGATACGATACACGATATTCAGCTCACGATACGATACACATATTCAGCTCACGATACACTATATTCAGCTCACGATTCAATATATATCACGATATTCAGCTCAAGATACACTATATATCATGATATTCAGCTCACGATAGGATACACGATGTTAAGCTCACAATACAATATATATCACGATATTCAGCTCACGATACGATACACGATATTCAGCTCGCGATACGATACACGATATTCAGCTCACGATACGATATATATCACAATATTCAGCTCATGATACGTTGCACGATATTCAGCTCACTATACGATATATATCATGATATTCACCTCATGATATGATACACGATATTCAGGTCATGATACAATACACGATATTCAGCTCACGATACGATATATATCACGATATTCAGGTCATGATACGATACACGATATTCAGGTCATGATACGATACACGATATTCAGGTCATGATACGATACGCGATATTCAGGTCATGATACGATACACGATATTCAGCTCACTATACGATATATATCATGATATTCACCTCATGATATGATACACGATATTCAGGTCATGATACGATACACGATATTCAGCTCACGATACGATATATATATATCACGATATTCAGGTCATGATACGATACACGATATTCAGGTCACGATACGATACACGATATTCAGGTCATGATACGATACGCGATATTCAGGTCATGATACGATACACGATATTCAGCTCACGATACGATACACATATTCAGCTCACGATACACGATATTCAGCTCACGATACAATATATATATCACGATATTCAGGTCATGATACGATACACGATATTCAGGTCATGATACGATACACGATATTCAGGTCATGATACGATACACGATATTCAGCTCACTATACGATATATATCATGATATTCACCTCATGATACGATACACGATATTCAGGTCATGATACGATACACGATATTCAGCTCACGATACAATATATATATCACGATATTCAGGTCATGATACGATGCACGATTTTCAGGTCATGATACAATACACGATATTCAGGTCATGATACGATACACGATATTCAGGTCATGATACGATACACGATATTCAGCTCACGATACGATACACATATTCAGCTCACGATACACTATATTCAGCTCACGATACAATATATATCACGATATTCAGCTCAAGATACACTATATATCATGATATTCAGCTCACGATAGGATACATGATATTCAGCTCATGATACGATGCACGATATTCAGCTCACGATACACTATATATCATGATATTCAGCTCACGATAGGATAGATGATATTCAGCTCATGATACGATACACGATGTTAAGCTCACAATACAATATATATCACGATATTCAGCTCAAGATACACTATATATCATGATATTCAGCTCACGATAGGATACATGATATTCAGCTCATGATACGATACACGATGTTAAGCTCACAATACAATATATATCACGATATTCAGCTCACGATACGATACACGATATTCAGCTCAAGATACGATACACGATATTCAGCTCACGATACGATATATATCACAATATTCAGCTCATGATACGTTGCACGATATTCAGCTCACGATACGATATTTATCACGATATTCAGGTCATGATACGATACACGATATTCAGGTCATGATACGATACACGATATTCAGCTCACGATACGATATATATCACGGTATTCAGGTCATGATACGATACACGATATTCAGGTCATGATACGATACACGATATTCAGGTCATGATACGATACACGATATTCAGCTCACGATACGATACACATATTCAGCTCACGATACACTATATTCAGCTCACGATACAATATATATCACGATATTCAGCTCAAGATACACTATATATCATGATATTCAGCTCACGATAGGATACATGATATTCAGCTCATGATACGATACACGATGTTAAGCTCACAATACAATATATATCACGATATTCAGGTCATGATACGATACACGATATTCAGGTCATGATACGATACACGATATTCAGGTCACGATACGATACACGATATTCAGGTCATGATACGATACACGATATTCAGCTCACGATACGATACACATATTCAGCTCACGATACGATACACATATTCAGCTCACGATACGATACACATATTCAGCTCACGATAGGATACATGATATTCAGCTCATGATACGATACACGATGTTAAGCTCACAATACAATATATATCACGATATTCAGCTCACGATACGATACACGATATTCAGCTCGCAACTAGACATGTGCCGGTAAACGGTAATACGATATACCGCAATAATGAACATGCACAATATTGTTATCGTGGGCACTTCAAAATACCGTAAATAATTATTTATTAGCCTACCTATTATTCCGATTTTTAGAATGCATTTACTTTACCCATCAACCGTTTAAAATGAACAATATGTCAAAGAGGAACGAGCACTGATGTCAACAAAACCCAACGTGCATGAGCACATGGCGGAACTAGTGAAGGACGTGCCTTGAATGAAACGCAAATTCACTCTCTGACAGCAGAGGGCGCTGACACAACAGCAGAAATGCAGCCGTTTCTCCGGTAATCCCTGGTAAACAAAACAGTTTTCTGTATTCGCTACGGTGATCATCACATAACTATAACAAATACTTAAAGACTTAAGGCTATTCATTTTCAAACTTAAACATTTTATATTTTAATCTGGACTAAATCACATGCCCTAGATATTGTTTGAATATGTTCTGATTGTTATTCAGTCACACACTTTACAATAAGGCTCCATTATTTAACATTAGTTCATTCATTAACAAGCTGACAATGAAAAATACTTCTAAAACGTTTATTAATCTTAGTTAAATGTAAATTTCAGCATTTAATAACACATTATTAATATCAAAAGTTGTAGCTGGATTATTTAATGAACCCGAGCTTACACTGACTAACAATTGCTTTTTTAACTAACATTATCAGAGAAGAATAACTGTAAAAATTTAGCTATTCGCTCTTTGTTGATGTTAATGCATTAACTAGTGAGACCTTGGTGTATAGTGTTACCTATTGTTCTTTATAATTCTTTAGCTCTTTAATCTGTTTTTTTTAAATATGTTTACTTTATACATTTTTGTGTATTGCTTTATTATATTTAAATGTTTGGTTCTTTTGTTATTAGAAAGTTATTAAACCTGTTATAGTATGACAACACTTTTTTTGCAACAAATTCCATTATCGTGACAATACTGAATACCGTGATAAAAGCTTCAGCAATTAATCGCGACATGAAAATTTGATACCGGCACATGCCTACTTGCAACACAATATATATCACAATATTCAGCTCATACGATACACGATATTCAGCTCACGATACGATACACAATATTCAGCTCACGATACGATATATCACAATATTCAGCTCATGATACGATGCACGATATTCAGCTCACGATACACGATATTAAGCTCACGATACGATACACGATATTAAGCTCACAATACAATGCATATCACGATATTCAGCTCCCGATACGATACATGATATTAAGCTCACAATACAATATATATATCACGATATTCAGCTCATGATACACTATATTCAGCTCACGATACGATACACGATATTAAGCTCACAATACAATGCATATCACGATATTCAGCTCCCGATACGATACATGATATTAAGCTCACAATACAATATATATATCACGATATTCAGCTCATGATACGATACGCGATATTCAGCTCACGATGCGTGACTGTTATCATTGGACAAACCGCAGACAGATTTCTCCCCACTGTAGCGTTAGTTTCTGCGTCATCAGAGAGAAGTGCGATGGCAGAATCCAGCTGACCAGCCTCCTCACTAGTTTAGAAGGGGTCATGCAAGTTTACAACAAATGGTAGCATCATATCACAAGAATAATTCTTCTGATTTTATTACATTCAGCGATAGATAATGGATAGTGTATTTCTGGTATCAGTGTCGCGCTGCCTGACTGTTTGTGAGAAACTCTCATGGAGAAATAAAATGAGCGTAATGGCAAACGCAAAGAAATTCACAGAAGAAACAAACTGAGGTAAAAATGCAACATGTTTAGTTTATTTATAATATAGTTCTGTAGTTAAATAATATACCAGGACAAGGGAGCTGAGTATTTTCACGAGTGCACGTTACATTAAAAGTTCAACAAACAAGTTGTAAAGTTACTTACATTTTAGACACAATATTCACTGTTTTGTTCAGTTTCACCAACTTTACTTTTTACTTTATTTTTCCAACTTTATTTTTTGTAGTTAAGTTAGTAGTACGGGTAACTTGCTCTACAGCGACACTAGTGGCTGGCTGACCAAATCGCTCTTCCTGCGTCGTGAACACGGGGGATCTGAATGGGACTTATGTATCGATACTCGCGGCTTAAAAATCGATACTTTCTTGGGGAAAAATATATCGATTTATATTGCAGAAACGATAGAATTGCTCAGCCTTAACATTAGGGGTTGACTGATATGCGTTTTCCAGGACCGATATGAAAACTGATGTCAAAATTAAGAATAAGAAGGCCTCTGACAAAGACTACCTTTTAAGTTCTTTTACCATCTTTAATATTAACAACATTAATATTCAGTGTTGGTTCTGGGAACGTGAAAAATGTCCAGTTTCCTTGACGTTAGTGGAACGTGTTTTAAAAGGTATAATGTTCCTAAAACGTTCTTTGAACGTTCTCACATCAATGGATTCAATTTAAAAAAGCGCACACACACACACACACACACACACACACACACACACACACACACACACACACACACACACACACACACACACACACACACACACACACACACACACACACACACACACACACACACACACACACACACACACACACACACACACACACACACACACACACATATATATATATATATATATATATATATATATATATACTCTACAAGTTGATAGTGGTCACTGCTGCCTTAGCTTTGCGTGATCACTGCGCAGCTCCTGTTAGCAAGTGCTTTCGGTGTGAGAGCGCAACATTTTCAGCGCCTTCCGCCTTCGTTGATTGGCCAGACTCATGACTCCCAACAAATCAGATGGTGATGGGCAGGCATTAGTCTAGGTCACAGAGCGGTGCGCTCTGACAGAGGTGGCTGGATCACAGCCAGATCGCGCACATTTCAAAATTAAACTATTTTATCGGCAAACCGGTTTTGAAAATGACCGATTACCATATAGATGCTTAATATCGGCGGCGATAATCGGTCGATCCCTGCTTAACACTATTACTTATAGTAATCTTCTGGTTCCTCGCAGGCTTCCTCCTGGACAAGAGGATCGGCGTGAACCAGCCCAAGAGGATCGAGAACGCCAACATCCTCATCGCCAACACTGGCATGGACACGGACAAGATCAAGGTAAGGCCTCGTTCGCTCGCTAGCTGAGCGCTAGCACTGACCTGTAGCGTGTAATCGACTCAGTGATTCACTCATTAAGACGGTCAGTGTTTGAACAAATCCACTCAATGACTCACTCATTAAGACGGTCAGCGTTTGAACGAATCGACTCAATGACTCACTCATTCAGACGGTCAGTGTTTGAACAAATCCACTCAATGACTCACTAAGACGGTCCTCGTTTGAAAGAATCGACTCAATGACTCACTCATTAAGACGGTCAGCGTTTGAACGAGTCGACTCAATGACTCACTCATTAAGTAGGCCAGCGTTTGAACGAATCGACTCAATGACTCACTCATTAAGACGGTCAGCGTTTCAACAAATCGACTCAATGACTCGCTCATTAAGACGGTCAGCGTTTGAACAAACTGACTCAATGACTCACTCATTAAGACGGTCAGCGATTGAACGGATCGACTCAATGACTAATTCAGTAAGACGGTCAGCGTTTGAACAAATCGACTCAATGTCTCACTCATTAAGACGGTCAGCGTTTGAACAAATTGACTCAATGACTCACTCATTAAGACGGTCATCGTTTGAACGAGTCGACTCAATGACTCACTCATTAAGACGGTCAGCGACTGAACAAATCGACTCAATGACTCACTCATTCAGACGGTCAGCGACTGAACAAATCGACTCAATGACTCACTCATTAAGACGGTCAGCGTTTGAACAAATTGACTCAATGACTCACTCATTAAGACGGTCAGCGATTGAACGGATCGACTCAATGACTAATTCAGTAAGACGGTCAGCGTTTGAACAAATCGACTCAATGTCTCACTCATTAAGACGGTCAGCGTTTGAACAAATTGACTCAATGACTCACTCATTAAGACGGTCATCGTTTGAACGAGTCGACTCAATGACTCACTCATTAAGACGGTCAGCGACTGAACAAATCGACTCAATGATTCACTCATTCAGACGGTCAGCGTTTGAACAAATTGACTCAATGACTCACTCATTAAGACGGTCAGCGTTTGAACAAATCGACTCAATGACTCACTCATTCAGACGGTCAGCGACTGAACAAATCGACTCAATGACTCACTCATTAAGACGGTCAGCGTTTGAACAAATTGACTCAATGACTCACTCATTAAGACGGTCATCGTTTGAACAAATTGACTCAATGATTCACTCATTAAGACGGTCCTCGTTTGAAAGAATCAACTCAATGACTCACTAAGACGGTCCTCGTTTGAAAGAATCGACTCAATGACTCACTCATTCAGACGGTCAGCGACTGAACAAATCGACTCAATGACTCACTCATTCAGACGGTCAGCGTTTGAACGACTCAATGACTCACTCATTAAGACGGTCAGCGATTGAACGACTCAATGACTCACTCATTAAGACGGTCAGCATTTGAACAAATTGACTCAATGACTCACTCATTAAGACGGTCAGCGATTGAACGGATCGACTCAATGACTAATTCATTAAGACGGTCAGCGTTTGAACAAATTGACTCAATGATTCACTCATTAAGACGGTCCTCGTTTGAAAGAATCAACTCAATGACTCACTAAGACGGTCCTCGTTTGAAAGAATCGACTCAATGACTCACTCATTCAGACGGTCAGCGACTGAACAAATCGACTCAATGACTCACTCATTCAGACGGTCAGCGTTTGAACGACTCAATGACTCACTCATTAAGACGGTCAGCGATTGAACGACTCAATGACTCACTCATTAAGACGGTCAGCATTTGAACAAATTGACTCAATGACTCACTCATTAAGACGGTCAGCGATTGAACGGATCGACTCAATGACTAATTCATTAAGACGGTCAGCGTTTGAACAAATTGACTCAATGACTCACTCATTAAGACGGTCAGCGTTTGAACGAGTCGACTCAATGACTCACTCATTCAGACGGTCAGCGACTGAACAAATCGACTCAATGACTCACTCATTAAGACGGTCAGTGTTTGAAAGAATCGACTCAATGAGTTAACGGTTGAGTTTGACCGTTTTCAAATCCATTCAGCCGATCTGCGGGTTTATTAAATGAAAATAAATGAATATAATGACGAAAAACTTACATCTACTGTATATAACAAAAGTAAATGAATAAATAGTCCCATAGTTTTCAATGGCTGGCTGTAGAAGGTGATTTCATATAATAATGTAAATGTAAACTCATTGTTTTCTCTTGAAATCCTTTATTTGGTTGTTTTCGTGTGGTACTATATATGTGTTTGTGTGTGTGTGTGTGTGTGTCCCGCAGATCTTCGGCTCCAGAGTGCGCGTGGACTCCACGGCTAAGGTGGCCGAGATCGAGATGGCCGAGAAGGAGAAGATGAAGGAGAAGGTGGAGCGCATTCTCAAGCACGGCATCAACTGCTTCATCAACAGGTGCCAATCACACACACACACACACACACACATTCTCTAATGGATGCGAGTCCTCTGGTGCCCCGGGTGACATGTGTCTGGTCCTCAGGCAGCTGATCTACAACTACCCCGAGCAGCTGTTCGCCGCCGCCGGCGTGATGGCCATCGAGCACGCAGACTTCGCCGGAGTGGAGCGCCTGGCCCTCGTCACAGGTACTGCCCTCAGCGGAGGAGTGTGTGTCTCACCTGAGCCGTGTGTGTGTCTCACCTGAGCCGTGTGTGTGTGTCCTGCAGGCGGAGAGATCACCTCCACCTTCGACCACCCCGAGCTGGTGAAGCTGGGCCACTGTAAGCTGATCGAGGAGGTGATGATCGGCGAGGACATGCTCATCCACTTCTCCGGAGTGGACATGGGTACGCCCCCTGAAGTCTTCCTAAAACGTTTCAAAATCTAAATTTTAGGCCTTAAAAAGTCTTAAATTCGCAGAAGTATTGAGTTCTAAATCATTTTAAACAGGTCTTAATTTTCCTACGTCCATGTAACGCTAGCACATCGAAATGCTCCCGCAGCGCTTTTTGTTTTTTTATTCTGGGTGTTGTAGTTCTTTCTTTCGCTAGTCCATGAAAATGGCCAAAGATACAATGTAGTTCCACAGAAAGTTTTTATATTACGCCATTCAGCCGTTCTCCCGCAATAAAACACCACAAGGAGAGGAACAACAAGTCACACCGACTCACGCGATAATACATTCTTGTAGACTCTCGCGATAATACATTCACTTGCACATGAAGTTAACAATCTCCCTCTCTTCTTTAAATAAAAAAAAAATGAACGGGTGACTTTGACATATTAAACATCGTCACCAAATACAAAACAGTTTTCAGAACACAGTAACATTTAAGTGAGCTTGAGTATTTAAACAAAAAACCTGTACCAAGATAAATGCTCAATAGTCCTGATATTACAGTTTCCATACACCCTCATACAGCGCTTTAAGAAGCATAAGTGAGGAAGCACCTTTCTTCGTTAAACAGTCAGCAAGTTGTGACTTGCCTTCTGACCAGCACACTTCTTTGATTTTGTTAGCATGTTGGAGCTCTTTGACACCGCTTATTTCTAATCTTAGTCTCTTCTCTGTGACCTGTTTTGTAGACTTAAGTGCGTCAAACAGGGAATGGTTATCAGTAACACAAATAAGGGGGAGAGCATTAAGATCAGCTTTACCAGTGGTAAGCTCAGAGTAGAGCATAGCATTGTCAATACCATCTGACATGGCAAGGGTTTCTGCTGCCAGCGTGCTCCTTACCACACGTCTGATTTTCTTAGATTGCCAAAACAGAGGAGAGAATTTTCCTGTTTTTGCCATGAGAGCAATTAAAGCCCCTCCCTGTGTACCTCCATCTGGAAGATTGCCCAGTGAAGCATCACTGAAGACCACCAAACCCAAATCATCACTGTTGCCCAAGTGTTGAAACTTAAGTGTGACCTTCTCTGACTTAAGTTTACGGATCACTTTGTTCACTTCATGTATGGACTGAACAGTAGCATTCTTAATGTTGGATGCTAGGCTACATGTGTCAAACATTACATCTGGTCTTGTCTGTTTAGCAACCCACAGAATTTGTCCTATTTTGGACCTGAGTTGTTCTCTTTCTTTCTCGTTTAGTGGAGCCTCTCTCTGTACAGCACGTGCTGCCTGCCTGTAAGTGAACTGGTTGTAGGTTTTCAATGTAACTACACCACCCACAGTTGCAAAAACTGTCATGCCCTTCACGACCCACGTGAAATGAAGATTTAAGTACAGGGATGACATTAGTTACAAAGTGCTCTGAACCTGCCCAAAAAAAATCATCCACATGGCATGCCAGTACTCCTGTTACCTCAGACTGCTCATTCTGCCAATAAAACACTGCAGGATCAACCCGTGACATTTTACCACCACTGTTCAGCATGAGTTCTTTGACCTTGTTGTACCAGTAGAGGGAAGCGTCTGCAAGTCCATACACACATTTCTTTAGTTTCCACAATGCATTGTTTACACCTGCTTCTGGTGGAGGACGAATGGAAATGTCTCTTGTGAGTTCCATTCCCTGAAAAAATGCAGACTTAATATCCATAGAATTTACTTTCCACTTGTTTTGACAAATAACAGCAGCCTAAGTGACTCTGATGCACATGTGGGAGAATCTTTTTGTAATTCATGAATATTGACTTCTTCCAATCCTCTCGCCACAAGGCGAGCTTTGGGAACAATACCATTAGAAGTCTCCTTCAACGTACAGACCCATCTAGTAGAAATACATTTCTGACCCCTGTCAGTGACCTCTTCGTAAACATCATTCATTTGCCAGTTTTCAATCTCTTGCTGTTTAGCAGCATCAAAAGAGATGTCTTTGGTAATGAGTACATCAGCATCGGTGTCATCACATTCAGTGAGAAGATCATCAACTTGTGACATGTCTAAAGCTTCCTTTTGACCCTCGCTGCTATTTGGTTCAAGAAACTGCACATTGTACCAGTTTTTATATTGCCCTTTTGCTTTTCCTGCTCTGCCTAAAACTCTGGCAGTGTGCTTAATACCATCATCTCTGTTTGTAAACGTCACTGTCTGACCTGTTCTCAGTTTGACACCAGTGGAAGCCACTGTATTAGTAGCATCACTCTCTGTCTCATTAGTTTGTCTCACGTCTTCTCTATCATCTGTTTCTGTGTTTTCAGGGATTTGCACGTCTCCATTAACACTCATTTCATCATCTGAATTCTCTGACACATCAGTGTGTATTACATTTGCCTTTTCTTTACTATTTTCAGGAATATCAGGTAGTACAGCTTTATCCTCATCCTGTGCATTGACTTTATTCAGCCTGGACTGGTGTACTCTGACAAGAATCCCACCATGTCTGATAAACACTACAGAGCCATCCTGACCGATAACTACAGCAGGGCCTTTCCACTCTGTACTGTCTGCTCGTTTGTAGTACACTCTGTCTCCTGTCTCATACTTTTCATCTGTAGGCCTGACCTGCTTTCGTAAAGCTCTTCTTATTCTTTCTGAGCATTCCACCTCTGTGAATGCTCTTCTGGAAGCATGCAATGCTGCTAGATGCTGTCCTACTCTAGTACTCATAGAAGTGCTCTCTAGAGCAGGCAGTTTATCAACCAAAACTGAGGGAAGATTAGGACTGTGACCAAACACAAGCTGGTGTGGACTATAACCATGCACATTGATCATACTGTTTTTGGCCATTAGAGCCCAGTCTAGAGCAGTCTGCCAGCCACACCCGTTTTCTCTTTTCACCTTCAGGAGGATCTCAGTCAGTGTCATGTTGTGTCTCTCCAGCAGCCCGTTGCTCCAAGGACTGTATCCCGCTGTAGTCTTCATCTCGGTGTTGAATTTTTCTGCCATCTCTCTCATCTCCTCGTTGTTGAACTCGCCACCGTTGTCTGTGTATATTCGTTTGGGGGCACCATGAACACTTATCCACGAGTGAATGAAGGAGTTAACGATCTCCGAGGCCAGCACTGAAGCGTGTGAAGTGGTCGATGATGTGGAGGTACCATACGCCAGGTTCCAGCTCATGTAGATCCATTGCCACCGTCTCATTGTACTCTGAGGCTAAAGGCAAACCAACAGCAGCAGGCCTGGGCTTGGTCCTGCTATATCTTTGACATACCTCACAGTCACGGATGATCTCTTGCAGAATAACTGGACAGTCTTTGTCAGCATTTCCAGAGCTGAGGATGATGAGCCTCTGCAGCCGGTCTGCGGAGGCGTGGCCAAACTGCTTATGGAGCTTCAGGAGAACTTTACGCTTCTCTTTTGTAGACATCTCTGCTGTAACGACAAGGATTTCACTTTCATTGGTGTTCGCTTCAGTATTATCATCTCTAATGTCAACACAATAGTGTCCCGAACTAGTGAGCTCAAGAGGCACTGGTTGCTTGAACATGACAACTCTGTCATTCTCCATGTCTAAAACAGTTCCTGCTCTCTTTAGAGACATTTTGCTCAGCAGTAAAGGAATATCAGCAGGAACAACTTCCGTTTCAATGTGACATTTTGTTTGTCCGATCTTAGCAGGAAGCTTCACCTTTTTGTTGGAGTGTACCATTTGACCGTCACCAAATCTGAAAGGTCTGCTGCTTGAAGATTCTGTTTGCAGCAGTTTGTTTATTTGGCTTTGGCTCAGGTCTTTCATGTAACGATCCAGCCACTTCTCGCCACAAACTGTACGTGTGCATGCAGTGTCAATGATAGCTGATCCCAGCGATTCAGTTAGAAAGATCTCAGAGTCAGTCATGACTTTTGTAAATAGTGTAATGTTACACTCTTCCACATCTTCTGCTAGCTTTACTTCATTTCTCCGATGAGGACAGTCTTTGGCCCAATGGTACGTGCTCTGACAAATGACGCATTTTGTTCTCTTACCATATTTGTCGAGTGGGTTTGTACCTTGCTGTGGCTGCCGCTGTCTGCTCTGCGACGGGCCGTTGTTTCGTCTGAATTTGTCCGGTGGCCTCTGCTCCGTGAAAAACGCCGCATCTTGAGTCTCGCTGCCGCCGCTTGCGCCACTGGTTTTTCCTCCGAAAATCCGCTTCAACGCTGACTTCATGGATGCGAATGTCAGATCCGTGCACGCTGTAAGTGCTAGCTGCCTACTCTTCTCCTCGAGGCAAGCCGTGTCCAGGAGTTTAAACGCTAACACAGCGTCAGGGAGTGTAGTAAACTAGTAAAGTAACGCATTACTTTTCAAATTTACAACAAAATATCTGAGTTACTTTTTCACATTAATTTGACTGACAGCTAGAAACATAAGTGCAGAGCCGTGTGTGTGAACATGAGGGTTATTGTAGTTCTAGACTAAATGTGAGCATTTATTTATCTCACTTGCACAATAAAGATTCTGTCCTCCTCAAAATGAATAAAATCAGTCAAATGCAAAATCAGAGTATAAGCAAACCTCCAATAATTAAACGTTAAATAAAACTATTTTTGCATAATCTACCTTTATATTTAAATTACCAATGTCTTGCTGCTGACCTTTGATGAAAATTGCTAGATTTTTTGTTTTTATTGGTAAAACTTTTTTCTCCTGCATCTATTCTCCATTATCCAGAGCTGCGCCCTCTAGTGTTCATGCAGGAATTCGCATTTTTACCTCAGCCTGAGGCTTATTATTTACATTTTGGTATGAAGAGGTCTTTACCGTTGCACAAAAATATAACTTTAGTTATGAACAAAAAACAAGCCCAGTCCAGGTGAGAAAAAGTAATGCAAAAGTAACGTAATGCATTACTTTTCTTAAAAAGTAACTAAGTAACTCAATTAGTTACTCTTTAAGGAGTAACAATATTGTAATGCATTACTTTTCTTAAAAAGTAACTAACTCAATTAGTTACTTTTTAAGGGAGTAACGCAATATTGTAACCAGTGTTGGGGAAAGTTACTTTGAAAAGTAATGCATTACAATATTGCGTTACTCCCTTAAAAAGTAACTAATTGAGTTACTTTTTAAGAAAAGTAATGCGTTACGTTACTTTTGCGTTACTTTTTCTCACCTGGGCTGGGCTTGCTTTTTTTATTTTGTTTTTTAATAGCAAAAAAAGTAATTTTTTGTGCAAAATGTAAAGACCTTTTCATACCAAAATTTAAATAATAGGCCTCAGGCTGAGGTAAAAATGTGCTGCCATTCTGGATAATGGAAGAATAGGAAAAAACCAATATATTTACCAATAAAAACAAAAATCTAGTAATTTTTGCTCATGGCTTAACTGAATCATCAAAGGTCAGCAGCACGACATTGGTCAATAAAGGTAGATTTAAATGCATAAAAATATTAGTTTTATTTAACATTTATATATTTGTGGTTTGCATAGTACTCTGATTTTGCATTTGACTGATTTTATTAATTTTGAGGAGTACAGAATCTTCATTGTGCAAGTGAGATGAATAAATGCTCACATTTAGTCTAGAACTACAATAACACATTTACACACCTCTGCACTTACTCTCACTTTTCTCAACATGGGGACAGGAGAGCTGTCAGTCAAATAAATGTGAAAAAGTAACTTAAGTTACTTTTTTGAATAAGTAACTCAGATATTTTGTTGTAAATTTGAAAAGTAATGCATTACTTTACTAGTTACTTGAAAAAGTAATATTATTACGTAACTCAAGTTACTTGTAATGCATTACCCCCAACACTGATTGTAACTCATTACTTTTCTTAAGTAACTAAGTAACTCAATTAGTTACTTTTTAAGGGAGTAACGCAATATTGTAATGCATTACTTTTCAAAGTAACTTTCCCCAACACTGATTGGCGGGAGTCTCTTTCGGATTGTACCACAGACGCATAAAACGGATTTTATTCTTCAGATAATAGTCCTCCAGTTTTTCGCATTTCCACGATTACGAAATAAAACGAAAAATCAACAAAGCATTTTTTGAGATCCTGCATAATTCGTAATTTCACTGCAAGATACCAAGATTTATGCATTTTGTTTATTCTATTGTCATGTGTGACTATTGTTATTCTAACATTATACAATAAATGCGGTACCCTAATTATGAATAAAACCTTGGAAATTACCTCCACAAATTCAGTCGTTTTGATCTCAAAAATCACCAAAAAAATATCCTGGTGGGATTGAGCTATGGGGAAGTGCAAGTTTATCGATACAAGTTTATCGATTTGTTCAATTTGAATAAATACATTTACTTTGCAAGTAATTGTGTGACTGCATTTCCTTTATTTCATTCATAATGATCTTAAAGTCTTAAATGTCCCGGTGTGCAGGTGAGGCGTGCACCATCGTCCTGCGGGGGGCGACGCAGCAGATCCTGGACGAGGCGGAGCGCTCGCTGCACGACGCCCTGTGTGTGCTGTCGCAGACCGTTAAAGAGACGCGCACCGTCTACGGCGGAGGTCAGTGTGTGTGTGTCCGCTGTCGGAGGAGTGTTAGCCTGGCTCTCGCTCACACACACCGCTGTCTGTGTTTCAGGGTGCTCCGAGATGCTGATGGCTAAAGTGGTGACAGATCTGGCCAACCGGACGCCAGGCAAGGAGGCCGTGGCCATGGAGTCCTTCGCTAAAGCCCTGAGGATGGTGCGTCAGCTGATCGAGTGCACTTCTTCATTAGGAGGCTGTATTTCTCCCTTTAAATTGGTTTCCATATGTACTTTTACCAGGGCTCGACATTAACGCTCATGTGGTTGGACACCCGTCAGACCTCCGTTCATCTTCGGACACAAATGAAGATATTTTAGTGTAAAGCTGATGCTGAGAAAGGCTTCAGACAGGCCTCCATTGGCATTCAGTACATTTACACTCACAAGACCCATAAAAGGCACTAAAAACGCCGTTACAAAGTCCATCTCACCACAGTGGCTCTACAATAATCTTACGATGCGACAACAATAGTTTTTGTGCGCAAAAAAAATCAAAATAACACCTTTATCCAACTTGTTCTTGCCTCCACGACGCATGCGTGAGAACATGACGTAGCGCCAGCGTTCGGGAATCCATGAAATGCCACTTTAGCCCCATTTTGAGAACTACGCCGAGACCTAAAGCACGATCAGTGTAGAATTCAACAGCTGAGATACGCGCGTCTTCCTCTGCTCGTAAACAAATCTCTTCTGGGTCATGTGTCCGAACGCCGGATCTGCGTCATATTCTCACGCATGCGTCGTGGAGGCCTACATACGCTTCATACATTAGTTTTTTAATCAACACTTGAATGTTGCAAGTTTCATGAAAAAGCAACATTTTGAGCATAAAGCGGAGAAAATCATGTTTTTGTAAAAGACTAACGTTACGTCCGAACGATGATCAAACACAGATGGAGTAGATGGAGTCCATCAACAGCCCTGGGGGGACATTTCATTCAATAACATTAGGCAGTTGCGATTTATGCTGTTTAATGTTGATGATCGCAGTATTTTACATATGCATCTGCTTTTGATATCGCATGTTGCTGCTGCTTCTTCGTCTGTGTTTTGATCAGGAGATTCTGTTCTCGTGCAGGAGATGCGCAATAGCGCCCCCTATGGAAAATATCGTCATTCATTGGCTATATAAATATCGAGAAGACAAAAGTAGCTCACTGCTCTTGACTGAATAACTTCTAATAAGGGCTAATCTATATTTATATGCAGTGACATATCATTTTATGCAGGGGTATTTTACATTTGATTACTATTTTTGTACCTGATAATCTAGACCAACATGAGGAGCTGTTTATTTCATTCGAAATTTATTTGCGCTTTTGCTCGTTATTTGATTTTGTTCTTTATTTTATTACTGACTGTCTTTAACAATATAGTTATGATAATAGTTTTTAGAGTCATAACCCTTATTTATTAAGCTTCCATGGCTCAAAAACAATACTAGGCCTATTTTATTTTATTTATCCGTTTTTTTTTTTTGTGAAAATTTGAACCCCTGAAAAAAATCCTTAGCATTGAGCCCTGAAATATATACAGGTCATATATTTATCAAAAAGTTGATTTATTTCACTAATTCCGTTCAAAAAGTGAAACTTGTACATTGTATTCATTCATTACACACAGACGGATATATTTCAAATGTTTATTTCTGTTAATTTTGATGATTATGACGGACAACTAAGGAAAATCCCAAATAATATAACATAATTCATCTTATGACGTTAATAATCTCATGATGTGTCCAATCCTGACTCTGGATCAGTGTGTGTGTGTGTGTGTTCAAGCTTTCCGGCTGTTTGTCGTTGCAGCTGCCCACCATCATCGCTGATAATGCGGGATATGACAGCGCAGAGCTGGTGTCCCAGCTGAGAGCCGCCCACCAGGACAAGAAGATCACCTTCGGCCTGGGTAAGACACACACACACACACACACACACACCTCTGATGTCAGGGTATCCCGAATCTCCCCTGACCCTGGCCCGTTTGACAGACATGACCCAGGGCTGCGTGGGAGACATGGCGGATCTGGGCATCACGGAGAGCTTCCAGGTGAAGAGGCAGGTGTTGCTGAGCGCCGCTGAGGCCGCAGAGATGATCCTGCGCGTCGACAACATCATCAAAGCTGCTCCCAGGTCAGCAGAAACTACCACACACACACACTTACAGTTCACATCCATGCGCAACAACTCATTTATTAGCAGATCCACATACAGGGTTCCCACGCTTCTTGAAAGTACTTGAAAGGTCTTGAAATTCAGACGCATGGATTCAATTGTGCTTGAAAACAAACATAGGTCCTTGAAAGTGCTCGAATTAAGCATGAACTGCATTTTGTTAGAGTAGCGTGTGCTATTACAAACATTAGCCTTCATGCGCAGCCAAAGCCAGAACAAAACAGCACTACGGGAGGAAGATATTTCAATATATTTCTGCTGTTCCATAAGCGCCATCTACTGTCAAAAGCCCTATTCGGACGGTCATTGTTTCTCGTGGGGTCGTGAGGTATTTTCATCATTAACAGGGGCTAGTCTGGGATTTTATTGCCGCCCGACTCCAGAATGTCAGTGTTTTTCTCCCACTACCTGCGTAAAAATCCCCGGCCCAATGACCTCCTGTTTTTAGGCAAACACCAAGGTCGTGTGGTCATTTAATTGCCGTCCGAATCCACATCTCTGAGTTTTCAAGATATCTCTTCAAAATTCACTATTTATATCCTTTTTGACCCCTGCAGAGCACCGTACGGTTGTGCTTTGCGGTAATTTGGATGCATTTTAAAGATCTAGACTTTCATTAGAGCGGTTTGAATGCGTGATTCGCGCAAATTGAGCGTTTTGAACACGCGATTCATGCAAATTGAGCGTTTTGAACGAGTGATAAATTGAGCGTTTTGAAGGCGTGATTCGCGCAAATTGAGCGGTTTGAACGCGTGATTCACGCAAATTGAGCGTTTTGAACGCGTGATAAATTGAGCGGTTTGAAGGCGTGATTCGCGCAAATTGAGCATTTTGAACGCGTGATTCGCGCAAATTGAGTGTTTTGAGCACGTGATTCGCGCAAATTGAGTGTTTTGAATGCGCGATTCACGCAAATTGAGTGTTTTGAATGCGCGATTCATGCAAATTGAGCGTTTTGAACGCGTGATTCGCGCAAATTGAGTGTTTTGAATACGCGATTCACGCAAATTGAGCGTTTTGAACGCGTGATTCGCGCAAATTGAGTGTTTTGAATGCGCGATTCACGCAAATTGAGCGTTTTGAACGCGTGATTCGCGCAAATTGAGTGTTTTGAATGCGCGATTCACGCAAATTGAGCGTTTTGAACGCGTGATTCGCGCAAATTGAGTGTTTTGAATGCGCGATTCACGCAAATTGAGCGTTTTGAACGCGTGATTCGCGCAAATTGAGCGTTTTGAACGCGTGATAAATTGAGCGTTTTGAAGGCGTGATTCGCGCAAATTGAGCGGTTTGAACGCGTGATTCACGCAAATTGAGCGTTTTGAACGCGTGATAAATTGAGCGGTTTGAAGGCGTGATTCGCGCAAATTGAGCATTTTGAACGCGTGATTCGCGCAAATTGAGTGTTTTGAGCACGTGATTCGCGCAAATTGAGTGTTTTGAATGCGCGATTCACGCAAATTGAGTGTTTTGAATGCGCGATTCATGCAAATTGAGCGTTTTGAACGCGTGATTCGCGCAAATTGAGTGTTTTGAATACGCGATTCACGCAAATTGAGCGTTTTGAACGCGTGATTCGCGCAAATTGAGTGTTTTGAATGCGCGATTCACGCAAATTGAGCGTTTTGAACGCGTGATTCGCGCAAATTGAGTGTTTTGAATGCGCGATTCACGCAAATTGAGCGTTTTGAACGCGTGATTCGCGCAAATTGAGTGTTTTGAATGCGCGATTCACGCAAATTGAGCGTTTTGAACGCGTGATTCGCGCAAATTGAGCGTTTTGAACGCGTGATAAATTGAGCGTTTTGAACAAGTGATTCGCGTAAATGAGGCGGCGCGAATTGAGCCCTTCAAATTTATTTTTAAAAAGGTACATGTACAGGTGATCTAATAAATAATTTTGCATGTTTTTATTCCTAACAATTATCTTGTCCATATCTTTTCATTTAATTGGAAAATTCATGTATACATTATTATCTCTATATTTTAATGTTTTAATTAAAGGGTTAGTTCACCCAAAAATGAAAATTCTGTCATTAATTACTTATCTTCATGTCTTACGGGTGTCCAACCACATGAGGGTATTTTAGTGTAAATCTGATGCTCTGAAAGGCCTCCATTGGCTCAACTTTACACTCTCAAGACCCTTAAAAGACACTAAAGACTAAAGTTACAAAGTCCATCTCACTACAGCGGCTCTACAATAACTTTATGAAGACGAGAATAGTTTCTGTGCGCAAAAAAAACCTAAATAACGACTTACATAGTGATGACGATTTCAAAACACGGCCTCATGAAGCTTCGAAGCGTTATGAATCAGTGAGTCGAATGATGATTCGGATCGTGTGTCAAACCGCCAAACTGCTGAAATTTGGCGATTCAAACCGCTGATTCGACTCACTGATTCATAACGCTTCGAAGCTTCATGAGGCCGTGTTTTGAAATCGTCGTTATTCAGGGTTTTTTTGCGCACAGAAACTATTGTCGTCTTCATAAAGTTATTGTAGAGCCGCTGTAGTGAGATGGACTTTGTAACTTTAGTCTTTAGTGTCTTTTAATCTACATTTTTGGGTGAACTAACCCTTTAAGTAATGATTTATAAAAAAGAAAACTAAAACTAGTGTGAAATAAATGTTAAAAGCAGGAATGAGAGCTGCAAACTGCGTCTTTCCTCATTGGGTTTTGTAAAATTGGACATTTTTCCCAATTGGAAATTGTATTTTAGTTGTCAGTATATGCCTTAGTGTTACTGCATTAATGATAGACACAGGTACAGTAGGTGTTTGATATATTAGCAGTAACACACACACACCTTTCTCGTATTTATTGTGCTTGATTTAAAATAAAAGCTGCTTTAAAAAGTCCTTGAATCTGGTGTTCATGAAAGAGTGGGAACCCTGCCCATATTCCACAATGTGCCGTCTCATCTCAATCAGCCGAGAGCTTGTTTGTTAACGCGTGTGTGTGTGTGTGTGTTTCAGGAAGCGTGTGCCGGATCATCACCCCTGCTGAAGGCGCTCTGCTAGCGCCCCGTGTATTTATTGACAGGACGCCGATTCTCTTTCTCTTGTAGGTTCTTGTGCAGCTTGTCGAGCATGTCTGAACGTCAGCACTGAATTGTGACCTTTTGTTTACTTAATAAACCCGTCATGAACCAAGCAAGCCTGTGTGTGTGTGCTTTATTTCTGAATCGCTCGGAAATAACTCCACTCCGACCATTGCTTTTCATAATGTGTGCTACAAAGTGAGTTAGCGGTGTCCGTTGTTGACCTGTGCTCTGTTTGCGGAGCGTTGAATCAACACTGAGGGCCGCGGTGACCTGAAGCCCGTCCTCAGTCCTCAGCCGAGCTCAGAGCGGGTCACTCCATCGCCAGCATGAGGACGAGGCTGATCCTGCTGGGGCTGCTGGGGCTGCTGGGCTGTGTGCAGAGTCTGGTGAGGTGAGAAGCTCTCCCAGTGCGCCACTGAATGTGCTTTAGCTGTGGTTTGACTGGCCTGTGCCCCTCAGGGTCCCGTTGAGCCGCCGGCCCTCAGTGCGGAGCCGGCTCCGGGCCGCAGACCAGCTGGACCAGTTCCTGCGCCAGCACCAGCCGGACTCCTTCTCCCGCCGCTACGCCCACTGCTATCCTCCCGCTCAGCACTTCCTCCGCTCCGCCGGCAGGGCCACCGAGAGCCTCTACAACTTCATGGACGTGAGTGAGCCGGCTCACTATAACTAGAACTCAATATCTACATATATCTGAAGACACATGTCTGCTACATTATTACATTTCAAAAAAATCTACTTTTTTCCTTTTAATTATGTCTCAATTTTCACTTAGCATCTCATGATTTTAACTTTTCATCTCATAATTATGACTAAATATTTAGTATCTAAATATATCTAAAGACAAATGTCTGCTAAATTATTACATTTAAAAAAAAATCTACTTTTTTCCTTTTAATTATGACTTATGTCTCAATTTTCACTTAGTATCTCATGATTTTAACTTTTCATCTCATAATTATGACTTTATAATTTTTAGATATTAGATAATCATTTTTAGATATTAGATTAGATATATTTAGATATTAAATATTTAATGCCATATTTTAGACTTTTCCCTCATAATTATGACTTTTTAAAATCTCAGTTTCTCATGATTTAAACTTTTTTCCTTTTAATTATGACTTATGATTTGGTCTCAACATTTTGACTTTTCATCTCATAATTATGACTAAATATTTAGTATCTAAACTAATATCTAACAATTATTAAATGCCACGTTTAAGACTTTTTTTCCTCATAATTGGGACTTAGCATCTCATGATTTTGACGTTTCATCTCATAATTATGACTAAATATCTAATATTTAAATCTAAATGTCTGCTAAATTATTAAATTTCATTTTTTTTTCAACTTTTTTCCTTTTAATTATGACTTATGTCTCAAAATGTTCACTTAGTATCTCATGATTTCAACTTTTCATCTCATAATTATGACTGAATATTTAGTATCTAAATATATCTAAAGACAAATGTCTGCTACATTATTACATTTCAAAAAAATCTACTTTTTTCCTTTTAATTATGACTTGTCTCAATTTTCACTTAGTATCTCATGATTTTAACTTTTCATCTCATAATTATGACAAAATTTTTAGTATCTAAACTAATATCTAATCTAATATCTAAAAATTATCATTTAATAATGATTAAAATGTCATATTTAAGACTTTTTCATTATGACTTTTTTTCTCACAATTTAGACTTTTCTCTTTTATTTATGACTTACTTTCTTATGATTTCAACTTTCCATCTCATAATTATGACTAAATATTTAGTATCTAAACTAATATCTAACAATTATTAAATGCCACGTTTAAGACTTTTTTCCTCATAATTGGGACTTAGCATCTCATGATTTTGACGTTTCATCTCATAATTATGACTAAATATTTAGTATCTAAATATATCTAAAGACAAATGTCTGCTAAATTATTACATTTAAAAAAAAATCTACTTTTTTCCTTTTAATTATGACTTATGTCTCAATTTTCACTTAGTATCTCATGATTAATCAGCTGTTTTCCAAGTGATTTATGTAGGAAAGAGTCATTTAAAGCTGACTTTATCATCGTTAGTGTCACATGATCCTTCAGAAATCATTCTCACATGAGGATCTGATGCGCAACACACTTTTATGATCATTATCGTCATGCTTTTTATTTTCAAAAGGGTCTTTCAAAAAGCTTTAAAGGGTTAGTTCACCCAAAAATGTAAATTGTGTGATTAATGACTGAGCCTCATGTGGTTGGACACCCGTCAGACCTCCGTTCATCTTCAGACACAAATGAAGATATTTTAGTGTAAATCTGATGCTCTGAAAGGCCTCCATTGGCTCAACTTTACACTCTCAAGACCCTTAAAAGACACTAAAGACTAAAGTTACAAAGTCCATCTCACTACAGCGGCTCTACAATAACTTTATGAAGACGAGAATAGTTTCTGTGCGCAAAAAACCCTAAATAACGACTTCTATAGTGATGACGATTTCAAAACACGGCATCATGAAGCTTCGAAGCGTTATGAATCAGTGAGTCGATTCAGCGGTTTGAATCGCCAAATTTCAGCAGTTTGGCGGTTTGACACACGATCCGAATCATCATTCGACTCACTGATTCATAACGCTTCGAAGCTTCATGAGGCCGTGTTTTGAAATCGTCATCACTATACAAGTCGTTATTTAGGGTTTTTTTGCGCACAAAAACTATTGTCGCCGATTCATAAAGTTATTGTAGAGCCGCTGTCGTGAGATGGACTTTGCAAATTGAGCGTTTTGAACGCGCAATTCGCACAAATGAGGTGGTGCGAATAAGTGTAATAATGGGAGTAATAATTGGCAACATTTTCATAATATTTCATAGGAATATTGATATGTAATTTCTTTCCCTATTCACTTGTTGTGTCTCCAATGCCCGATAAACATGATTTAAGTCCCCACTACAGTGGACGTGTATGAAATCAATGCCCTGTCCTGTAACAGAAAGTCATATTTTGATTAGAAACCCCATAACATTTTCCTGAGATGTTGATTTATAACAAACAATTTGAAAATTAATCCGATTTAAATTATAATTAATGTCAGCCGTTTTTAAAGACCAAGAAGTTGTTGTTGTCCTGGTGAAACCTCCGAACATTTAGTATCTCTGCAAAGCCCCAGATGTGCTCTTTACAGGACATCCAGACTGAGACATGTCAGAGAAATTCCCTAAAATATAACGTCCACTACAGTGGACAAAAGTCTATTCCTGGGTCCCAGGAGGATATAAAAATGACACCGCCCACTAGGGGGAGGAGCCTGCTAGAAGAATTTAAAGTACCATTTCCATTTTAACCCAACGTCTGATTTCAAAACTGGAATGAATTTTGAGTACGTAAGCTTTCGAATGATACCTAATTTATGATAATTGCGGAAAAGAGTGCCAGCGGTGACAGTTAAGAGGTTAGATTGCCCCCTGTTTGAATGCTCTTCAGTTAAAAAGTGTGTTTGTGCTCAGGCTCAGTTCTTCGGCGTGATCAGTCTGGGTCATCCAGGGCAGAACTTCACCGTGGTGTTTGACACGGGTTCCTCTGACCTCTGGGTCCCGTCGTCCTACTGCGTGAGCCAAGCCTGCGGTAACTCTCTCTCACACACACACACACACACACACACACACACACACACACACACACAGTGGGTGTTTGTGCAGTCGGGTCACAGTGTTCTCCTCTTGGCACAGCGACGCACCGCAAGTTCAAGGCCTTTGAGTCGAGCACGTACTCTCATGACGGCCGGGTGTTTGGCATCCATTACGGCTCCGGCCACCTGCTGGGGGTGATGGCCCGAGAGCAGCTGAAGGTGCGTGTGTGTGTGTGTGTGTGTGTGTGTGTGTGTGTGTGTGTGGCCACATCACGCCTCATACCCTCTGGCTCCTCAGGTGGGCTCGGTGACGGTCCAGAATCAGGTGTTTGGGGAGTCTGTGTACGAGCCGGGCTTCTCCTTCGTCATGGCCCAGTTTGACGGGGTTCTGGGTCTGGGCTTCCCTCAGCTGGCCGAGGAGCTGGGCTCTCCGGTGTTCGACAGCATGGTGGCCCAGGGCCTGCTGGACCGGCCCATCTTCTCCTTCTACCTGCGGAGCAACGGCTCGGGCGTGGGAGGAGAGCTGCTGCTGGGCGGGGTGGAGGAGGCGCGGTTCGTCCCGCCCGTCACATGGGCTCCGGTCACTCAGAAGGGCTACTGGCAGATCCGGTTAGATGCGTGAGTGAGCGTTAAACCCGCCGCTCCTCCAGGACCATTACAGGGACAGCATTAGCCCATGATTTACTCTCCCTCAAGTCATCCGAGGGGTGTGTGACGTTCTTCTCTCAGACGCTATATTATAAAAGCCCAGGCTAATCCAAGCATTGGATTCATAGTTGCTTTGTTTCTGTGCGTCATATAACTGCTCCACGCGGCTCTGGGGTGTTAATAAAGGCCTTCTGAAGCGAATCGACGCGTTTGTGTAAGAAAAATATCCATATTTAAAACTTTATCAAGTAAACTTTCGGCCGACCGCATTCCCGGTTCAATTTATGGAAAAAGTGTTGAAAGGTCGCCTGCTGATAGAAAGACTAATGGTGCGTTCACACCGGACGCAAATGATGTGATTCCCGCAAGTGATTTTACATGTTAAGTCAATGCAGAAACGTGATTTGCGCGAATGAGGTGGCGCGAATTGAGCGTTCTGAACGCGTGATTTGCGCAAATTGAGCGTTTTGAACGCGTGATAAATATAACGTTTTGAACGCGTCATTCGAGCAAATTGAGCATTTTGAACGTGTGATAAATTGAGCGATTTGAACGCGATTCGCGCAAATTGAGCGTTCTGAACGTGTGATTCGCACAAATTGAGCGTTTTGAACGCGTGATTCGCGCAAATGAGGAGGTGCGAATTGAGCGTTTTGAAGGCGTGATTCGCGCAAATGAGGAGGTGCGAATTGAGCGTTTTGAAGGCGTGATTCGCGCAAATGAGGAGGTGCGAATTGAGCGTTTTGAAGGCGTGATTCGCGCAAATGAGGTGGTGCGAATTGAGCGTTTTGAACGCATCATTCAAGCAAATTGACCATTTTGAACGTGTGATAAATTGAGCGTTTTGAACGCGTGATTCGCGCAAAATGAACATTTTGAACGTGTGATAAATTGAGCGGTTTGAAGGCATGATTCACGCAAATTGAGCGTTTTGAACGTGTGATAAATTGAGCGTTTTGAACGCATCATTCGAGCAAATTGAGCATTTTGAATGTGTGATAAATTGAGCGTTTTGAACGCGTGATTCGCGCAAATTGAGCGTTTTGAACGCGTGATTCGCGCAAATGAGGTGGTGCGAATTGAGCGTTTTGAAGCCGTGATTCGCGCAAATTGAGCATTTTTAACGCGTGATTCGCACGAATGAGGCGGCACGAATTGAGCCCGAGTTGAAGAATCTGAACTTTGCCGGATATTCATGCCGCGTTAACCAATCAGGAGCTTCCGCTAGTAGTGACAACAATGTGGAGAAAATCTGTGTATTAATATCTGGTTCAGACAATATGATTATCACTGTGATAACATTAAATGACATGAAACACAACCCAGTCTCCTTTTGTTAAATGCAAGTTTATGTTTTGATCAATAATACAAAAGTATAAGTAAAAGGTATAAGAAGCTACACATGAAATAAAGCAAACAATTCAGTCAAACATTCACAGTCAACGCTAGTGCAAATTATTCGCGTCTGGTGTGAACACCACATAACGCGACCAGGTACGCTCGTCATGACGTCACGCACGTATTTACTTGATAAAGTTTTAGTCTTACACAAACGCGTCTTACAAAGTCTTACAAAGTCTTACACAAACGCGTCGATTCGCTTCAGAAGGCCTTTATTAACACCCCAGAGCCGCATGGAGCAGTTATATGACGGACAGATGCACTTTCAAAAACAGAGCAACTATTACTGCAATTCGAATGCTTTGATTAGCCTGGACTTTTGTAATATAACGTCTGAATGAAGAATGTCATACACACCTCAGATGACTTGAGGGAGAGTAAATCATGGGGTCATTTTTGGGTGAACTACCCCTTTAAGGCCACCTGATATAAAGTGTGTGTGTGTGCGTGTGCGTGTGTGTGTGTAGTGTGGCGGTCCAGGGGGCTCAGCGGTTCTGTGATCGCGGCTGCCAGGCGATCGTGGACACGGGCACCTCTCTGATCGGCGGCCCAGCGGGAGACATCCAGCTCCTCCAGCAGCTCATCGGGGCCACGCCCACCGCGGTCGGAGAGGTGAGTGTACCGCCGGCCGGATGATGTTACTGATGAACACCTGCTGTCAATGATCCCCATGTGTGTTTCAGTATCTCTTAGACTGCGCCAGGATCAGCAGTCTTCCTGTGGTGTCCTTCCTGATCAGCGGTGTGGAGTTTGCCCTCTCCGGAGAGCAGTACGTCAGGAGGGTGAGCGCACACACACACGCACAAATTGAGCGTTTTGAAGGCGTGATTCGCGCAAATTGAGCGTTTTGAACGCGTGATTCGCGCAAATGAGGTGGTGCGAATTGAGCGTTTTGAACGTGCGATTCGCGCAAATTAGGTGGTGCGAATTGAGCGTTTTGAACATGCGTTTCGCGCAAATTGAGCGTTTTGAATGCGATACGCGCGAATGAGATGGTGCAAATTGAGCGTTTTGAAGGCGTGATTCGCACTAATTGAGCGCTTAGAAAGTGTGATTCGCGCAAATTGAGCGTTTTGAAGGCGTGATTCGCGCAAATGAGGTGGTGTGAATTGAGCGTTTTGAACGTGCGTTTCGCGCAAATTGAGCGTTTTGAACGCGATACGCGCGAATGAGATGGTGCAAATTGAGCGTTTTGAAGGCGTGATTCGCACTAATTGAGCGCTTTGAAGGTGTGATTCGCGCAAATTGAGCGTTTTGAAGGCGTGATTCGCGCAAATTGAGCGTTTTGAAGGCGTGATTCGTGCAAATTGAGCGTTTTGAACGCGTGATTCGCGCAAATGAGGTGGTGCAAATTGAGCGTTTTGAACGTGCGTTTCGTGCAAATTGAGCGTTTTGAACGCGATACGCGCGAATGAGATGGTGCAAATTGAGCGTTTTGAAGGCGTGATTCGCACTAATTGAGCGCTTTGAAGGTGTGATTCGCACTAATTGAGCGCTTTGAAGGTGTGATTCGCGCAAATTGAGCGTTTTGAAGGCGTGATTCGCGCAAATTGAACGTTTTGAAGGCGTGATTCGTGCAAATTGAGCGTTTTGAACGCGTGATTCGCGCAAATGAGGTGGTGCAAATTGAGCGTTTTGAACGTGCGTTTCGTGCAAATTGAGCGTTTTGAACGCGATACGCGCGAATGAGATGGTGCAAATTGAGCGTTTTGAAGGCGTGATTCGCACTAATTGAGCGCTTTGAAGGTGTGATTCGCGCAAATTGAGCGTTTTGAAGGCGTGATTCGCGCAAATTGAGCGTTTTGAAGGCGTGATTCGCTCAAATTGAGCGTTTTGAACGCGTGATTCGCGCAAATGAGGTGGTGCGAATTGAGCGTTTTGAACGTGCGTTTCGCGCAAATTGAGCGTTTTGAACGTGATACGCGCAAATTGAGCGTCTTGAACGTGATTCACGCGAATGAGGCGGTGCGAATTGAGCCCAAGTTGAAGAATCTGAACTTTTCCAGATATTCGTGCCGCGTTAACCAATCAGGAGCTTGCTCTCTAGTAGTGACAACAATGAGGAGAACACACACCGATCCCGCTTCACTCATCTCTCTCTCTCTCTCTGCAGGAGTTGCTGAACAACAAGCAGATCTGCTTCAGTGGCTTCCAGGCCATCGATGTGCCTTCTCCGGCCGGCCCCGTCTGGATCCTGGGGGACGTTTTCCTCTCTCAGGTGTACAGCATCTACGACCGGGCTCAGAATCGGGTCGGCTTCGCTCGTCTTGCAGAAGCACCAGAGCTCATCGTGTAGATCACATTAAAGTGTGTTTGACGTCCTGCATTAAAGCATATTAAACTTCTTCTGTCTCTCTCTCTGTGTCTGCTCTGGGCCATTAGATAACAGCACCTCACACATGACACTAGCAGGATTTTCATTGGGTTACACACAACTAGTCAATCAAATGTTCAATTAGTTGATTTAATTGGGTTTTTACCTGATCTCTGATCTGTTTTATACATTTGTAGACGTTTTAATTAGACATTAGTGTAGTTAATAGTGCCGTATTGGTTTATCTGAGACACACTTAATATTCAACTTTATTAGCTGATTTAATGGCATTTGAAAGATTGTACTTTCAATGTAAAAGGTGTTTTTATGCATGTTTGTCCTGGGTTTACATCACACCCTGTATATATTAATAAAACACAATGTTACCTATTGATGAGTGTGTTGCTCTCAAGGAGGTCCAATTTAAATTTGATTGGCATTGTATAGTAGTAAAATAAAAGTTGAAAATAAGGGGCTTTAAACATGACAAAAATTAGAAGTGATAAGTGTTTTGCTGTTTAGTCAAAATCTTCCATATATGTTTCAAACGGTTTTCTTCAGCAAGTTAAATATGAATTTCGCCACGAATTCAACTTTGAACCCCGTTTATATACAGTATGTATTATTATTATATGTGTGTGTGTGTGTGTGTGTGTGTGTGTGTGTGTGTTAAGGCGTCTGAGCGGGACCTTTGTTTTGGTCTGGCGGCGTGACGTCATAAGAATGCGCCGCTGTGATTCTGCTGAAGAACGGTTTGTGTTTTAAGCGTTTAAACAAGTTCGGCTCTTGTGCCGTATGTAAAACGAGTTACATATTGAATCTAACGTCGTAATACGTTTTCTAGCGAAAGCGACCGCTGTTTTTGTGCGAGTTAAAGGAACACGCCGACTTTTTGGAGACTTTGGCTTATTCCCCGTATCCCCCAGAGTTAGAGAAGTCCATACACACCATTCTCATCTCCGGACGCACACACCGCTAGCCTAGCTTAGCACAAAGACCGGAGGTAAACGGCTCCAGCTAGCCCACTGCTCAATACGTGACAAAATAACGCCAACACTTTCATATTTACATGTTGTGATGTGTATAGTCACCGCGTGTACAAATAACAAGGTCACGTGAGACACCGCCATCTTATAAACGTACACATACTGGGGACTATATTCTCTGAAGGCGCAGCGGAGGGATTTGCTGACCCGAGAAGAAGCTCCGCGGCGAGCAGCAGAGAGTTCGCTCAGAGTTGGAGTAATAGAGTCAGCAATTACTAGTTTACAATCATGGGTGTTCGCTGTATTGTAAAGGACTGCGACCATAAACAGGGCAGACCAGGTAATACCATGATGTTTCATAGGATTCCCACCCAAAACGCTGTCCTGATGAATATATGGCTGCTGGCTCTGGATATAGATCCAAACACACCTGTGTCCATCATCAAGCACCATCGGGTTTGCTCTGAACATTTCACTGAAGACGACTATTTTGAAAAGATGCAGTTTGCCACTCGGACCATGAAACGTGTGCTGAAGGATACGGCCATCCCATGGGTAGTACAGACAGGACAACCTGCGGTAAGTGTTCCCTTATGTTTTTAGATGACTACTGTAACCGCGCCATTAGCTAGATCTAATGTAACTTTAGTGACACTATCACATGAATAGGTCAGCAAATCCCTCCGCAGAAGTAGCTGTGCTTCGCCCTCAGAGAATATAGTCCCCAGTATGTGTACGTTTATAAGATGGCGGTTTCTCATGTAACCTTGTTATTTGTACACGCAGTGACTACACACATCACAACATGAAAAAAGGAAAATGTTGCCGTTATTTTGTCAGGTATTGAGCTGTAGGCTAGCTGGAGCCGTTTACCTCCAGTCTTTGTGCTAAGCTAGGCTAGCGGTGGGTTGCTCATTCATGCATGAGTAAAAGAAAACATGCTTCTCATTTCTCTCTATATATCGTGAATCAGTTTATAATAAACACGAGTTTGAGCACTGATAAGTAGTTTTGAGAAAAACTGAGATTTTCTAAATCCGAGTCAATTAAACTAAATGTTTTGCAAAAAAACGCTCAATCGACTCGCTCGAATCGCCCCAAACGCTCAGTCGACTCACTTGAATCACCCCAAACGCTCAGTCGACTCGCTCGAATCGCCCCAAACGCTCAGTCGACTCACTCGAATCGCCCCAAACGCTCAGTCGACTCGCTCGAATCGCCCCAAACGCTCAGTCGACTCACTCGAATCGCCCCAAACGCTCAGTCGACTCACTCGAATCACCCCAAACGCTCAGTCGACTCACTCGAATCGCCCCAAACGCTCAGTTGACTCACTCGAATCGCCCCAAACGCTCAGTCGACTCACTTGAATCACCCCAAACGCTCAGTCGACTCGCTCGAATCGCCCCAAACGCTCAGTCGACTCACTCGAATCACCCCAAACGCTCAGTCGACTCACTCGAATCGCCCCAAACGCTCAGTCGACTCGCTCGAATCGCCTCAAACGCTCAATCAACTCGCTCGAATCGCCCCAAACGCTCAGTCGCCTCGCTCGAATCACCCCAAACGCTCAGTCGACTCACTCGAATCACCCCAAACGCTCAGTCGACTCGCTCGAATCGCCCCAAACGCTCAGTCGACTCGCTCGAATCACCCCAAACGCTCAGTCGACTCGCTCGAATCACCCCAAACGCTCAGTCGACTCGCTCGAATCGCCCCAAACGCTCAGTCGACTCGCTCGAATCGCCCCAAACGCTCAGTCGACTCGCTCGAATCACCCCAAACGCTCAGTCGACTCGCTCGAATCACCCCAAACGCTCAGTCGACTCGCTCGAATCACCCCAAACGCTCAGTCGACTCGCTCGAATCACCCCAAACGCTCAGTCGACTCGCTCGAATCGCCTCAAACGCTCAGTCGACTCGCTCGAATCGCCCCAAACGCTCAGTCGACTCGCTCGAATCGCCCCAAACGCTCAGTCGACTCACTCGAATCGCCCCAAACGCTCAGTCGACTCCCTCGAATCGCCCCAAACGCTCAGTCGACTCGCTCGAATCGCCCCAAACGCTCAGTCGACTCCCTCGAATCGCCCCAAACGCTCAGTCGACTCGCTCGAATCGCCCCAAACGCTCAGTCGACTCACTCGAATCGCCTCAAACGCTCTGTCGACTCACTCGAATCGCCCAAACGCTGTCGACTCGCTCGAATCGCCCCAAAGGCTCAGTCGACTCGCTCGAATCACCCCAAACGCTCAGTCGACGCGCTCGAATCACCCCAAACGCTCAGTCGAATCGCCCCAAACGCTCAGTCGACTCGCTCGAATCACCCCAAACGCTCAGTCGACTCACTTGAATCACCTCAAACGCTCAGTTGACTCGCTCGAATCGCCCCAAACGCTCAGTCGACTCGCTCGAATCGCCTCAAACGCTCAGTCGACTCGCTCGAATCGCCCCAAACGCTCTGTCGACTCGCTCGAATCGCCTCAAACGCTCAGTCGAATCACCCCAAACGCTCAGTCGACTCGCTCGAATCGCCTCAAACGCTCAGTCGACTCACTCGAATCGCCTCAAACGCTCAGTCGACTCACTCGAATCGCCTCAAACGCTCAGTCGACTCACTTGAATCGCCCCAAACGCTCAGTTGACTCGCTCGAATCGCCTCAAACGCTCAGTCGACTCACTTGAATCACCCCAAACGCTCAGTCGACTCACTTGAATCACCTCAAACGCTCAGTCAAATCACCCCAAACGCTCAGTCGACTCACTTGAATCACCTCAAACGCTCAGTCAAATCACCCCAAACGCTCAGTCGACTCGCTCGAATCGCCCCAAACGCTCAGTCGACTCGCTCGAATCGCCTCAAACGCTCAGTCGACTCGCTCGAATCGCCCCAAACGCTCAGTCGACTCGCTCGAATCGCCTCAAACGCTCAGTCGACTCGCTCGAATCGCCCCAAACGGTCTGTCGACTCGCTCGAATCGCCCCAAACGCTCATTCGACTCACTCGAATCGCCTCAAACGCTCAGTCGACTCACTCGAATCACCCCAAACGCTCAGTCGACTCGCACGAATCGCCTCAAACGCTCAGTCGACTCACTCGAATCACCCCAAACGCTCAGTCGACTCGCTCGAATCGCCTCAAACGCTCAGTCGACTCACTCTAATCACCCCAAACGCTCTGTCGACTCGCTCGAATAGCCCCAAACGCTCAGTCGACTCGCTCGAATCGCCTCAAACGCTCAGTCGACTCACTCGAATCGCCCCAAACGCTCAGTCGACTCACTCGAATCGCCTCAAACGCTCAGTCGACTCGCTCGAATCGCCTCAAACGCTCAGTCGACTCACTTGAATCGCCTCAAACGCTCAGTCGACTCACTCGAATCACCCCAAACGCTCAGTCGACTCGCTCGAATCACCCCAAACGCTCAGTCGACTCGCTCGAATCACCCCAAACGCTCAGTCGACTCGCTCGAATCGCCTCAAACGCTCAGTCGACTCGCTCGAATCGCCCCAAACGCTCAGTCGACTCGCTCGAATCGCCCCAAACGCTCAGTCGACTCACTCGAATCGCCCCAAACGCTCAGTCGACTCCCTCGAATCGCCCCAAACGCTCAGTCGACTCGCTCGAATCGCCCCAAACGCTTAGTCGACTCCCTCGAATCGCCCCAAACGCTCAGTCGACTCGCTCGAATCGCCCCAAACGCTCAGTCGACTCACTCGAATCGCCTCAAACGCTCTGTCGACTCACTCGAATCGCCCAAACGCTGTCGACTCGCTCGAATCGCCCCAAAGGCTCAGTCGACTCGCTCGAATCACCCCAAACGCTCAGTCGACGCGCTCGAATCACCCCAAACGCTCAGTCGAATCGCCCAAAACGCTCAGTCGACTCGCTCGAATCACCCCAAACGCTCAGTCGACTCACTTGAATCACCTCAAACGCTCAGTCAAATCACCCCAAACGCTCAGTCGACTCACTTGAATCACCTCAAACGCTCAGTCAAATCACCCCAAACGCTCAGTCGACTCGCTCGAATCGCCTCAAACGCTCAGTCGACTCGCTCGAATCGCCCCAAACGCTCAGTCGACTCGCTCGAATCGCCTCAAACGCTCAGTCGACTCGCTCGAATCGCCCCAAACGGTCTGTCGACTCGCTCGAATCGCCCCAAACGCTCATTCGACTCACTCGAATCGCCTCAAACGCTCAGTCGACTCACTCGAATCACCCCAAACGCTCAGTCGACTCGCACGAATCGCCTCAAACGCTCAGTCGACTCGCTCGAATCGCCCCAAACGCTCTGTCGACTCGCTCGAATCGCCTCAAACGCTCAGTCGAATCACCCCAAACGCTCAGTCGACTCGCTCGAATCGCCTCAAACGCTCAGTCGACTCACTCGAATCGCCTCAAACGCTCAGTCGACTCACTCGAATCGCCTCAAACGCTCAGTCGACTCACTTGAATCGCCCCAAACGCTCAGTTGACTCGCTCGAATCGCCTCAAACGCTCAGTCGACTCACTTGAATCACCCCAAACGCTCAGTCGACTCACTTGAATCACCTCAAACGCTCAGTCAAATCACCCCAAACGCTCAGTCGACTCACTTGAATCACCTCAAACGCTCAGTCAAATCACCCCAAACGCTCAGTCGACTCGCTCGAATCGCCTCAAACGCTCAGTCGACTCGCTCGAATCGCCCCAAACGCTCAGTCGACTCGCTCGAATCGCCTCAAACGCTCAGTCGACTCGCTCGAATCGCCCCAAACGGTCTGTCGACTCGCTCGAATCGCCCCAAACGCTCATTCGACTCACTCGAATCGCCTCAAACGCTCAGTCGACTCACTCGAATCACCCCAAACGCTCAGTCGACTCGCACGAATCGCCTCAAACGCTCAGTCGACTCACTCGAATCACCCCAAACGCTCAGTCGACTCGCTCGAATCGCCTCAAACGCTCAGTCGACTCACTCTAATCACCCCAAACGCTCTGTCGACTCGCTCGAATAGCCCCAAACGCTCAGTCGACTCGCTCGAATCGCCTCAAACGCTCAGTCGACTCACTCGAATCGCCCCAAACGCTCAGTCGACTCACTCGAATCGCCTCAAACGCTCAGTCGACTCGCTCGAATCGCCTCAAACGCTCAGTCGACTCGCTCGAATCGCCCCAAACGCTCAGTCGACTCGCTCGAATCGCCCCAAACGCTCAGTCGACTCGCTCGAATCGCCCCAAACGCTCAGTCGACTCACTCGAATCGCCTCAAACGCTCAGTCGACTCACTCTAATCACCCCAAACGCTCAGTCGACTCGCTCGAATCGCCCCAAACGCTCAGTCGACTCACTCGAATCGCCCCAAACGCTCAGTCGACTCGCTCGAATCGCCTCAAACGCTCAGTCGGCTCGCTCGAATCGCCTCAAACGCTCAGTCGACTCACTCGAATCGCCCCAAACGCTCAGTCGGCTCACTCGAATCACCTCAAACGCTCAGTCGACTCACTCGAATCGCCCCAAACGCTCAGTCGACTCACTCGAATCGCCCCAAACGCTCAGTCGACTCACTTGAATCACCCCAAACGCTCAGTCGACTCACTTGAATCGCCTCAATTGCTCAGTCGACTCACTCGAATCACCTCAAACGCTCAGTCGACTCACTCGAATCGCCCCAAACGCTCAGTTGACTCGCTCGAATCGCCTCAAACGCTCAGTCGACTCACTTGAATCACCCCAAACGCTCAGTCGACTCACTTGAATCACCTCAAACGCTCGCTCGAATCGCCCCAAACGCTCAGTCGACTCGCTCGAATCGCCCCAAACGCTCAGTCGACTCGCTCGAATCGCCCCAAACGCTCAGTCGACTCACTCGAATCGCCCCAAACGCTCAGTCGACTCACTCGAATCACCCCAAATGCTCAGTCGACTCACTTGAATCGCCCCAAACGCTCAGTCGACTCATTTGAATCCCCTCAAACGCTCAGTCGACTCACTCGAATCACCTCAAACGCTCAGTCGACTCACTCGAATCGCCCCAAACGCTCAGTTGACTCGCTCGAATCACCCCAAACGCTCAGTCGACTCGCTCGAATCGCCTCAAACGCTCAGTCGACTCGCTCGAATCGCCTCAAACGCTCAGTCGACTCACTCGAATCGCCCCAAACGCTCAGTCGACTCACTTGGATCACCCCAAACGCTCAGTCGACTCACTTGAATCGCCTCAAACGCTTAGTCGACTCACTCGAATCACCTCAAACGCTCAGTCGACTCACTCGAATCGCCCCAAACGCTCAGTCGACTCGCTCGAATCGCCTCAAACGCTCAGTCGACTCACTTGAATCACCCCAAACGCTCAGTCGACTCACTTGAATCACCTCAAACGCTCAGTCGAATCACCCCAAACGCTCAGTCGACTCGCTCGAATCGCCTCAAACGCTCAGTCGACTCACTTGAATCACCCCAAACGCTCAATCGACTCACTTGAATCACCTCAAACGCTCAGTCGACTCGCTCGAATCGCCCCAAACGCTCAGTCGACTCGCTCGAATCGCCCCAAACACTCAGTCGACTCGCTCGAATCGCCCCAAACGCTCAGTCGACTCACTCGAATCGCCTCAAACGCTCAGTCGACTCACTCAAATCGCCCCAAACGTTCAGTCGACTCGCTCGAATCGCCCCAAACGCTCAGTCGACTCACTCGAATCGCCCCAAACGCTCAGTCGACTCACTCGAATCGCCTCAAACGCTCAGTCGACTCACTCAAATCGCCCCAAACGTTCAGTTGACTCACTCGAATCGCCCCAAACGCTCAGTCGACTCACTCAAATCGCCCCAAACGTTCAGTTGACTCACTCGAATCGCCCCAAACGCTCAGTCGACTCGCTCGAATCGCCCCAAACGCTCAGTCGACTCCCTCGAATCGCCCCAAAAGCTCTGTCGACTCGCTCAAATTGCCCCAAACGTTCAGTTGACTCACTCAAATCGCCCCAAACGCTCAGTCGACTCACTCGAATCGCCCCAAACGTTCAGTCGACTCACTCGAAATGCCTCAAACGCTCAGTCGACTCGCTCGAATCGCCCCAAACGCTCAGTCGACTCCCTCGAATCGCCCCAAATGCTCTGTCGACTCGCTCGAATCGCCCCAAACGCTCAGTCGACTCACTCGAATCGCCCCAAACGCTCAGTCGACTCACTCGAATCGCCCCAAACGCTCAGTCGATTCACTCGAATCGCCCCAAACGCTCAGTCGACTCGCTCGAATCGCCTCAAACGCTCAGTCGACTCACTTGAATCGCCTCAAACGCTCAGTCGACTCACTCGAATCACCCCAAACGCTCAGTCGACTCACTTGAATCACCCCAAACGCTCAGTCGACTCACTTGAATCGCCTCAAACGCTCAGTCGACTCACTCGAATCACCTCAAACGCTTAGTCGACTCACTTGAATCGCCTCAAACGCTCAGTTGACTCACTTGAATCACCTCAAACGCTCAGTCGACTCACTTGAATCACCCCGAACGCTCAGTCGACTCACTTGAATCACCTCAAACGCTCAGTCGAATCACCCCAAATGCTCAGTCGACTCACTTGAATCGCTTCAAACGCTCAGTCGACTCACTCGAATCACCTCAAACGCTTAGTCGACTCACTCGAATCGCCCCAAACGCTCAGTTGACTCGCTCGAATCGCCTCAAACGCTCAGTCGACTCACTCGAATCACCTCAAACGCTCAGTCGACTCACTCGAATCGCCCCAAACGCTCAGTCGACTCACTTGAATCGCCCCAAACGCTCAGTCGACTCACTTGAATCGCCTCAAACGCTCAGTCGACTCACTCGAATCACCTCAAACGCTTAGTCGACTCACTCGAATCGCCCCAAACGCTCAGTTGACTCGCTCGAATCGCCTCAAACGCTCAGTCGACTCACTTGAATCACCCCAAACGCTCAGTCGACTCACTTGAATCACCTCAAACGCTCAGTCGAATCACCCCAAACGCTCAGTCGACTCACTTGAATCACCCCAAACGCTCAGTCGACTCACTTGAATCACCTCAAACGCTCAGTCGACTCACTTGAATCTCCTCAAACGCTCAGTCGACTCACTTGAATCTCCTCAAACGCTCAGTCGAATCACCCCCAAACGCTCAGTCGACTCACTTGAATCGCCTCAAACGCTCAGTCGACTCACTCGAATCACCTCAAGCGCTTAGTCGACTCACTCGAATCGCCTCAAACGCTCAGTCGACTCACTCGAATCACCTCAAACGCTCAGTCGACTCACTTGAATCTCCTCAAACGCTCAGTCGAATCACCCCAAACGCTCAGTCGACTCACTTGAATCGCCTCAAACGCTCAGGCGACTCACTCGAATCGCCCCAAACGTTCAGTCGACTCACTCGAATCGCCCCAAACGTTCAGTCGACTCACTCGAATCGCCCCAAACGCTCAGTCGACTCACTCGAATCGCCCCAAACGCTCAGTCAACTCGCTCGAATCGCCTCAAACGCTCAGTCGACTCACTCGAATCACCTCAAACGCTCAGTCGACTCACTCGAATCGCCCCAAACGCTCAGTCGACTCACTCGAATCACCTCAAACGCTCAGTCGACTCACTCGAATCGCCCCAAACGCTCTGTTGACTCGCTCGAATCACCTCAAACGCTCAGTCGACTCACTTGAATCACCCCAAACGCTCAGTCGACTCACTTGAATCACCTCAAACGCTCAGTCGACTCACTTGAATCACCTCAAACGCTCAGTCGAATCACCCCAAACGCTCAGTCGACTCGCTCGAATCGCCTCAAACGCTCAGTCGACTCACTTGAATCACCCCAAACGCTCAGTCGACTCACTTGAATCACCTCAAACGCTCAGTCGACTCGCTCGAATCGCCCCAAACGCTCAGTCGACTCGCTCGAATCGCCCCAAACGCTCAGTCGACTCACTCGAATCGCCCCAAACGCTCAGTCGACTCACTTGAATCACCTCAAACGCTCAGTCGACTCGCTCGAATCACCCCAAACGCTCAGTCGACTCACTTGAATCTCCTCAAACGCTCAGTCGAATCACCCCAAACGCTCAGTCGACTCACTTGAATCGCCTCAAACGCTCAGGCGACTCACTCGAATCGCCCCAAACGTTCAGTCGACTCACTCGAATCGCCCCAAACGCTCAGTCGACTCACTCGAATCGCCCCAAACGCTCAGTCAACTCGCTCGAATCGCCTCAAACGCTCAGTCGACTCACTCGAATCGCCTCAAACGCTCAGTCGACTCACTCGAATCGCCCCAAACGCTCAGTCGACTCACTCGAATCACCTCAAACGCTCAGTCGACTCACTCGAATCGCCCCAAACGCTCAGTTGACTCGCTCGAATCACCTCAAACGCTCAGTCGACTCACTTGAATCACCCCAAACGCTCAGTCGACTCACTTGAATCACCTCAAACGCTCAGTCGACTCACTTGAATCACCTCAAACGCTCAGTCGAATCACCCCAAACGCTCAGTCGACTCGCTCGAATCGCCTCAAACGCTCAGTCGACTCACTTGAATCACCCCAAACGCTCAGTCGACTCACTTGAATCACCTCAAACGCTCAGTCGACTCGCTCGAATCGCCCCAAACGCTCAGTCGACTCGCTCGAATCGCCCCAAACGCTCAGTCGACTCGCTCGAATCGCCCCAAACGCTCAGTCGACTCACTCGAATCGCCCCAAACGCTCAGTCGACTCGCTCGAATCGCCTCAAACGCTCAGTCGACTCGCTCGAATCGCCTCAAACGCTCAGTCGACTCGCTCGAATCGCCTCAAACGCTCAGTCGACTCACTCGAATCGCCTCAAACGCTCAGTCGACTCACTCGAATCGCCCCAAACGCTCAGTCGACTCACTCGAATCGCCCCAAACGCTCAGTCGACTCGCTCGAATCGCCCCAAACGCTCAGTCGACTCGCTCGAATCGCCTCAAACGCTCAGTCGACTCGCACGAATCGCCTCAAACACTCAGTCGACTCGCTCGAATCGCCTCAAACGCTCAGTCGACTCGCTCGAATCGCCTCAAACGCTCAGTCGACTCACTCGAATCACCCCAAACGCTCAGTCGACTCACTTGAATCACCCCAAACGCTCAGTCGACTCACTTGAATCGCCTCAAACGCTCAGTCGACTCACTCGAATCACCTCAAACGCTTAGTCGACTCACTTGAATCGCCCCAAACGCTTAGTCGACTCACTTGAATCGCCCCAAACGCTCAGTTGACTCGCTCGAATCGCCTCAAACGCTCAGTCGACTCACTTGAATCACCCCAAACGCTCAGTCGACTCACTTAAATCAACTCAAACGCTCAGTCGAATCACCCCAAATGCTCAGTCGACTCACTCGAATCGCCTCAAACGCTCAGTCGACTCACTCGAATCACCTCAAACGCTCAGTCGACTCACTCGAATCGCCCCAAACGCTCAGTCGACTCACTCGAATCACCTCAAACGCTCAGTCGACTCACTCGAATCGCCCCAAACGCTCAGTTGACTCGCTCGAATCACCTCAAACGCTCAGTCGACTCACTTGAATCACCCCAAACGCTCAGTCGACTCACTTGAATCACCTCAAACGCTCAGTCGACTCACTTGAATCACCTCAAACGCTCAGTCGAATCACCCCAAACGCTCAGTCGACTCGCTCGAATCGCCTCAAACGCTCAGTCGACTCACTTGAATCACCCCAAACGCTCAGTCGACTCACTTGAATCACCTCAAACGCTCAGTCGACTCGCTCGAATCGCCCCAAACGCTCAGTCGACTCGCTCGAATCGCCCCAAACGCTCAGTCGACTCGCTCGAATCGCCCCAAACGCTCAGTCGACTCACTCGAATCGCCCCAAACGCTCAGTCGACTCGCTCGAATCGCCTCAAACGCTCAGTCGACTCGCTCGAATCGCCTCAAACGCTCAGTCGACTCGCTCGAATCGCCTCAAACGCTCAGTCGACTCACTCGAATCGCCTCAAACGCTCAGTCGACTCACTCGAATCGCCCCAAACGCTCAGTCGACTCACTCGAATCGCCCCAAACGCTCAGTCGACTCGCTCGAATCGCCCCAAACGCTCAGTCGACTCGCTCGAATCGCCTCAAACGCTCAGTCGACTCGCACGAATCGCCTCAAACACTCAGTCGACTCGCTCGAATCGCCTCAAACGCTCAGTCGACTCGCTCGAATCGCCTCAAACGCTCAGTCGACTCACTCGAATCACCCCAAACGCTCAGTCGACTCACTTGAATCACCCCAAACGCTCAGTCGACTCACTTGAATCGCCTCAAACGCTCAGTCGACTCACTCGAATCACCTCAAACGCTTAGTCGACTCACTTGAATCGCCCCAAACGCTTAGTCGACTCACTTGAATCGCCCCAAACGCTCAGTTGACTCGCTCGAATCGCCTCAAACGCTCAGTCGACTCACTTGAATCACCCCAAACGCTCAGTCGACTCACTTAAATCAACTCAAACGCTCAGTCGAATCACCCCAAATGCTCAGTCGACTCACTCGAATCGCCTCAAACGCTCAGTCGACTCACTCGAATCACCCCAAACGCTCAGTCGACTCACTTGAATCACCCCAAACGCTCAGTCGACTCACTTGAATCGCCTCAAACGCTCAGTCGACTCACTCGAATCACCTCAAACGCTTAGTCGACTCACTTGAATCGCCCCAAACGCTCAGTTGACTCGCTCGAATCGCCTCAAACGCTCAGTCGACTCACTTGAATCACCCCAAACGCTCAGTCGACTCACTTAAATCAACTCAAACGCTCAGTCGAATCACCCCAAATGCTCAGTCGACTCACTTGAATCGCTTCAAACGCTCAGTCGACTCGCTCGAATCGCTTCAAACGCTCAGTCGACTCGCTCGAATCGCCCCAAACGCTCAGTCGACTCACTCGAATCGCCCCAAACGCTCAGTCGACTCACTCGAATCGCCCCAAACGCTCAGTCGACTCGCTCGAATCACCCCAAACGCTCAGTCGACTCGCTCGAATCGCCTCAAACGCTCAGTTGACTCGCTCGAATCGCCTCAAACGCTCAGTCGACTCGCTCGAATCGCCTCAAACGCTCAGTCGACTCGCTCGAATCGCCTCAAACGCTCAGTCGACTCGCACGAATCGCCTCAAACGCTCAGTCGACTCGCTCGAATCGCCTCAAACGCTCAGTCGACTCGCTCGAATCGCCTCAAACGCTCAGTCGACTCACTCGAATCGCCTCAAACGCTCAGTCGACTCACTTGAATCACCCCAAACGCTCAGTCGACTCACTTAAATCAACTCAAACGCTCAGTCGAATCACCCCAAATGCTCAGTCGACTCACTCGAATCGCCTCAAACGCTCAGTCGACTCACTCGAATCACCCCAAACGCTCAGTCGACTCACTTGAATCACCCCAAACGCTCAGTCGACTCACTTGAATCGCCTCAAACGCTCAGTCGACTCACTCGAATCACCCCAAACGCTCAGTCGACTCACTTGAATCACCCCAAACGCTCAGTCGACTCACTTGAATCGCCTCAAACGCTCAGTCGACTCACTCGAATCACCTCAAACGCTTAGTCGACTCACTTGAATCGCCCCAAACGCTCAGTTGACTCGCTCGAATCGCCTCAAACGCTCAGTCGACTCACTTGAATCACCCCAAACGCTCAGTCGACTCACTTAAATCAACTCAAACGCTCAGTCGAATCACCCCAAATGCTCAGTCGACTCACTCGAATCGCCTCAAACGCTCAGTCGACTCACTCGAATCACCCCAAACGCTCAGTCGACTCACTTGAATCACCCCAAACGCTCAGTCGACTCACTTGAATCGCCTCAAACGCTCAGTCGACTCACTCGAAACACCTCAAACGCTTAGTCGACTCACTTGAATCGCCCCAAACGCTCAGTTGACTCGCTCGAATCGCCTCAAACGCTCAGTCGACTCACTTGAATCACCCCAAACGCTCAGTCGACTCACTTAAATCAACTCAAACGCTCAGTCGAATCACCCCAAATGCTCAGTCGACTCACTTGAATCGCTTCAAACGCTCAGTCGACTCGCTCGAATCGCCCCAAACGCTCAGTCGACTCACTCGAATCGCCCCAAACGCTCAGTCGACTCACTCGAATCGCCCCAAACGCTCAGTCGACTCACTCGAATCGCCCCAAACGCTCAGTCGACTCGCTCGAATCGCCTCAAACGCTCAGTCGACTCGCTCGAATCGCCTCAAACGCTCAGTCGACTCGCTCGAATCGCCTCAAACGCTCAGTCGACTCGCTCGAATCGCCTCAAACGCTCAGTCGACTCACTCGAATCGCCTCAAACGCTCAGTCGACTCACTTGAATCACCCCAAACGCTCAGTCGACTCACTTAAATCAACTCAAACGCTCAGTCGAATCACCCCAAATGCTCAGTCGACTCACTCGAATCGCCTCAAACGCTCAGTCGACTCACTCGAATCACCCCAAACACTCAGTCGACTCACTTGAATCACCCCAAACGCTCAGTCGACTCACTTGAATCGCCTCAAACGCTCAGTCGACTCACTCGAATCACACCAAACGCTCAGTCGACTCACTTGAATCACCCCAAACGCTCAGTCGACTCACTTGAATCGCCTCAAACGCTCAGTCGACTCACTCGAATCACCTCAAACGCTTAGTCGACTCACTTGAATCGCCCCAAACGCTCAGTTGACTCGCTCGAATCGCCTCAAACGCTCAGTCGACTCACTTGAATCACCCCAAACGCTCAGTCGACTCACTTAAATCAACTCAAACGCTCAGTCGAATCACCCCAAATGCTCAGTCGACTCACTTGAATCGCTTCAAACGCTCAGTCGACTCGCTCGAATCGCCCCAAACGCTCAGTCGACTCACTCGAATCGCCCCAAACGCTCAGTCGACTCACTCGAATCGCCCCAAACGCTCAGTCGACTCGCTCGAATCGCCTCAAACGCTCAGTCGACTCGCTCGAATCGCCTCAAACGCTCAGTCGACTCGCTCGAATCGCCTCAAACGCTCAGTCGACTCGCACGAATCGCCTCAAACGCTCAGTCGACTCGCTCGAATCGCCTCAAACGCTCAGTCGACTCACTCGAATCGCCTCAAACGCTCAGTCGACTCACTCGAATCGCCTCAAACGCTCAGTCGACTCACTCGAATCACCCCAAACGCTCAGTCGACTCACTTGAATCACCCCAAACGCTCAGTCGACTCACTTGAATTGCCTCAAACGCTCAGTCGACTCACTCGAATCACCTCAAACGCTTAGTCGACTCACTTGAATCGCCCCAAACGCTCAGTTGACTCGCTCGAATCGCCTCAAACGCTCAGTCGACTCACTTGAATCACCCCAAACGCTCAGTCGACTCACTTAAATCAACTCAAACGCTCAGTCGAATCACCCCAAATGCTCAGTCGACTCACTTGAATCGCTTCAAACGCTCAGTCGACTCGCTCGAATCGCCCCAAACGCTCAGTCGACTCACTCGAATCGCCCCCAAACGCTCAGTCGACTCGCTCGAATCGCCTCAAACGCTCAGTCGACTCGCTCGAATCGCCTCAAACGCTCAGTCGACTCGCTCGAATCGCCTCAAACGCTCAGTCGACTCACTCGAATCGCCCCAAACGCTCAGTCGACTCACTCGAATCGCCCCAAACGCTCAGTCGACTCGCTCGAATCGCCCCAAACGCTCAGTCGACTCGCTCGAATCGCCTCAAACGCTCAGTCGACTCGCACGAATCGCCTCAAACACTCAGTCGACTCGCTCGAATCGCCTCAAACGCTCAGTCGACTCGCTCGAATCGCCTCAAACGCTCAGTCGACTCACTCGAATCACCCCAAACGCTCAGTCGACTCACTTGAATCACCCCAAACGCTCAGTCGACTCACTTGAATCGCCTCAAACGCTCAGTCGACTCACTCGAATCACCTCAAACGCTTAGTCGACTCACTTGAATCGCCCCAAACGCTTAGTCGACTCACTTGAATCGCCCCAAACGCTCAGTTGACTCGCTCGAATCGCCTCAAACGCTCAGTCGACTCACTTGAATCACCCCAAACGCTCAGTCGACTCACTTAAATCAACTCAAACGCTCAGTCGAATCACCCCAAATGCTCAGTCGACTCACTCGAATCGCCTCAAACGCTCAGTCGACTCACTCGAATCACCCCAAACGCTCAGTCGACTCACTTGAATCACCCCAAACGCTCAGTCGACTCACTTGAATCGCCTCAAACGCTCAGTCGACTCACTCGAATCACCTCAAACGCTTAGTCGACTCACTTGAATCGCCCCAAACGCTCAGTTGACTCGCTCGAATCGCCTCAAACGCTCAGTCGACTCACTTGAATCACCCCAAACGCTCAGTCGACTCACTTAAATCAACTCAAACGCTCAGTCGAATCACCCCAAATGCTCAGTCGACTCACTTGAATCGCTTCAAACGCTCAGTCGACTCGCTCGAATCGCTTCAAACGCTCAGTCGACTCGCTCGAATCGCCCCAAACGCTCAGTCGACTCACTCGAATCGCCCCAAACGCTCAGTCGACTCACTCGAATCGCCCCAAACGCTCAGTCGACTCGCTCGAATCACCCCAAACGCTCAGTCGACTCGCTCGAATCGCCTCAAACGCTCAGTTGACTCGCTCGAATCGCCTCAAACGCTCAGTCGACTCGCTCGAATCGCCTCAAACGCTCAGTCGACTCGCTCGAATCGCCTCAAACGCTCAGTCGACTCGCACGAATCGCCTCAAACGCTCAGTCGACTCGCTCGAATCGCCTCAAACGCTCAGTCGACTCGCTCGAATCGCCTCAAACGCTCAGTCGACTCACTCGAATCGCCTCAAACGCTCAGTCGACTCACTTGAATCACCCCAAACGCTCAGTCGACTCACTTAAATCAACTCAAACGCTCAGTCGAATCACCCCAAATGCTCAGTCGACTCACTCGAATCGCCTCAAACGCTCAGTCGACTCACTCGAATCACCCCAAACGCTCAGTCGACTCACTTGAATCACCCCAAACGCTCAGTCGACTCACTTGAATCGCCTCAAACGCTCAGTCGACTCACTCGAATCACCCCAAACGCTCAGTCGACTCACTTGAATCACCCCAAACGCTCAGTCGACTCACTTGAATCGCCTCAAACGCTCAGTCGACTCACTCGAATCACCTCAAACGCTTAGTCGACTCACTTGAATCGCCCCAAACGCTCAGTTGACTCGCTCGAATCGCCTCAAACGCTCAGTCGACTCACTTGAATCACCCCAAACGCTCAGTCGACTCACTTAAATCAACTCAAACGCTCAGTCGAATCACCCCAAATGCTCAGTCGACTCACTCGAATCGCCTCAAACGCTCAGTCGACTCACTCGAATCACCCCAAACGCTCAGTCGACTCACTTGAATCACCCCAAACGCTCAGTCGACTCACTTGAATCGCCTCAAACGCTCAGTCGACTCACTCGAAACACCTCAAACGCTTAGTCGACTCACTTGAATCGCCCCAAACGCTCAGTTGACTCGCTCGAATCGCCTCAAACGCTCAGTCGACTCACTTGAATCACCCCAAACGCTCAGTCGACTCACTTAAATCAACTCAAACGCTCAGTCGAATCACCCCAAATGCTCAGTCGACTCACTTGAATCGCTTCAAACGCTCAGTCGACTCGCTCGAATCGCCCCAAACGCTCAGTCGACTCACTCGAATCGCCCCAAACGCTCAGTCGACTCACTCGAATCGCCCCAAACGCTCAGTCGACTCACTCGAATCGCCCCAAACGCTCAGTCGACTCGCTCGAATCGCCTCAAACGCTCAGTCGACTCGCTCGAATCGCCTCAAACGCTCAGTCGACTCGCACGAATCGCCTCAAACGCTCAGTCGACTCGCTCGAATCGCCTCAAACGCTCAGTCGACTCGCTCGAATCGCCTCAAACGCTCAGTCGACTCACTCGAATCGCCTCAAACGCTCAGTCGACTCACTTGAATCACCCCAAACGCTCAGTCGACTCACTTAAATCAACTCAAACGCTCAGTCGAATCACCCCAAATGCTCAGTCGACTCACTCGAATCGCCTCAAACGCTCAGTCGACTCACTCGAATCACCCCAAACACTCAGTCGACTCACTTGAATCACCCCAAACGCTCAGTCGACTCACTTGAATCGCCTCGAACGCTCAGTCGACTCACTCGAATCACCCCAAACGCTCAGTCGACTCACTTGAATCACCCCAAACGCTCAGTCGACTCACTTGAATCGCCTCAAACGCTCAGTCGACTCACTCGAATCACCTCAAACGCTTAGTCGACTCACTTGAATCGCCCCAAACGCTCAGTTGACTCGCTCGAATCGCCTCAAACGCTCAGTCGACTCCCTCGAATCGCCCCAAACGCTCAGTCGACTCGCTCGAATCGCCCCAAACGCTCAGTCGACTCACTCGAATCGCCTCAAACGCTCTGTCGACTCACTCGAATCGCCCAAACGCTGTCGACTCGCTCGAATCGCCCCAAAGGCTCAGTCGACTCGCTCGAATCGCCCAAAACGCTCAGTCGACTCGCTCGAATCACCCCAAACGCTCAGTCGACTCACTTGAATCACCTCAAACGCTCAGTCAAATCACCCCAAACGCTCAGTCGACTCACTTGAATCACCTCAAACGCTCAGTCAAATCACTCCAAACGCTCAGTCGACTCGCTCGAATCGCCTCAAACGCTCAGTCGACTCGCTCGAATCGCCCCAAACGCTCAGTCGACTCGCTCGAATCGCCTCAAACGCTCAGTCGACTCGCTCGAATCGCCCCAAACGGTCTGTCGACTCGCTCGAATCGCCCCAAACGCTCATTCGACTCACTCGAATCGCCTCAAACGCTCAGTCGACTCACTCGAATCACCCCAAACGCTCAGTCGACTCGCACGAATCGCCTCAAACGCTCAGTCGACTCGCTCGAATCGCCCCAAACGCTCTGTCGACTCGCTCGAATCGCCTCAAACGCTCAGTCGAATCACCCCAAACGCTCAGTCGACTCGCTCGAATCGCCTCAAACGCTCAGTCGACTCACTCGAATCGCCTCAAACGCTCAGTCGACTCACTCGAATCGCCTCAAACGCTCAGTCGACTCACTTGAATCGCCCCAAACGCTCAGTTGACTCGCTCGAATCGCCTCAAACGCTCAGTCGACTCACTTGAATCACCCCAAACGCTCAGTCGACTCACTTGAATCACCTCAAACGCTCAGTCAAATCACCCCAAACGCTCAGTCGACTCACTTGAATCACCTCAAACGCTCAGTCAAATCACCCCAAACGCTCAGTCGACTCGCTCGAATCGCCTCAAACGCTCAGTCGACTCGCTCGAATCGCCCCAAACGCTCAGTCGACTCGCTCGAATCGCCTCAAACGCTCAGTCGACTCGCTCGAATCGCCCCAAACGGTCTGTCGACTCGCTCGAATCGCCCCAAACGCTCATTCGACTCACTCGAATCGCCTCAAACGCTCAGTCGACTCACTCGAATCACCCCAAACGCTCAGTCGACTCGCACGAATCGCCTCAAACGCTCAGTCGACTCACTCGAATCACCCCAAACGCTCAGTCGACTCGCTCGAATCGCCTCAAACGCTCAGTCGACTCACTCTAATCACCCCAAACGCTCTGTCGACTCGCTCGAATAGCCCCAAACGCTCAGTCGACTCGCTCGAATCGCCTCAAACGCTCAGTCGACTCACTCGAATCGCCCCAAACGCTCAGTCGACTCACTCGAATCGCCTCAAACGCTCAGTCGACTCGCTCGAATCGCCTCAAACGCTCAGTCGACTCGCTCGAATCGCCCCAAACGCTCAGTCGACTCGCTCGAATCGCTTCAAACGCTCAGTCGACTCGCTCGAATCGCCCCAAACGCTCAGTCGACTCACTCGAATCGCCTCAAACGCTCAGTCGACTCACTCTAATCACCCCAAACGCTCAGTCGACTCGCTCGAATCGCCCCAAACGCTCAGTCGACTCACTCGAATCGCCCCAAACGCTCAGTCGACTCGCTCGAATCGCCTCAAACGCTCAGTCGGCTCGCTCGAATCGCCTCAAACGCTCAGTCGACTCACTCGAATCGCCCCAAACGCTCAGTCGGCTCACTCGAATCACCTCAAACGCTCAGTCGACTCACTCGAATTGCCCCAAACGCTCAGTCGACTCACTCGAATCGCCCCAAACGCTCAGTCGACTCACTTGAATCACCCCAAACGCTCAGTCGACTCACTTGAATCGCCTCAATTGCTCAGTCGACTCACTCGAATCACCTCAAACGCTCAGTCGACTCACTCGAATCGCCCCAAACGCTCAGTTGACTCGCTCGAATCGCCTCAAACGCTCAGTCGACTCACTTGAATCACCCCAAACGCTCAGTCGACTCACTTGAATCACCTCAAACGCTCGCTCGAATCGCCCCAAACGCTCAGTCGACTCGCTCGAATCGCCCCAAACGCTCAGTCGACTCGCTCGAATCGCCCCAAACGCTCAGTCGACTCACTCGAATCGCCCCAAACGCTCAGTCGACTCACTCGAATCACCCCAAATGCTCAGTCGACTCACTTGAATCGCCCCAAACGCTCAGTCGACTCATTTGAATCCCCTCAAACGCTCAGTCGACTCACTCGAATCACCTCAAACGCTCAGTCGACTCACTCGAATCGCCCCAAACGCTCAGTTGACTCGCTCGAATCACCCCAAACGCTCAGTCGACTCGCTCGAATCGCCTCAAACGCTCAGTCGACTCGCTCGAATCGCCTCAAACGCTCAGTCGACTCACTCGAATCGCCCCAAACGCTCAGTCGACTCACTTGGATCACCCCAAACGCTCAGTCGACTCACTTGAATCGCCTCAAACGCTTAGTCGACTCACTCGAATCACCTCAAACGCTCAGTCGACTCACTCGAATCGCCCCAAACGCTCAGTCGACTCGCTCGAATCGCCTCAAACGCTCAGTCGACTCACTTGAATCACCCCAAACGCTCAGTCGACTCACTTGAATCACCTCAAACGCTCAGTCGAATCACCCCAAACGCTCAGTCGACTCGCTCGAATCGCCTCAAACGCTCAGTCGACTCACTTGAATCACCCCAAACGCTCAATCGACTCACTTGAATCACCTCAAACGCTCAGTCGACTCGCTCGAATCGCCCCAAACGCTCAGTCGACTCGCTCGAATCGCCCCAAACACTCAGTCGACTCGCTCGAATCGCCCCAAACGCTCAGTCGACTCACTCGAATCGCCTCAAACGCTCAGTCGACTCACTCAAATCGCCCCAAACGTTCAGTCGACTCGCTCGAATCGCCCCAAACGCTCAGTCGACTCACTCGAATCGCCCCAAACGCTCAGTCGACTCACTCGAATCGCCTCAAACGCTCAGTCGACTCACTCAAATCGCCCCAAACGTTCAGTTGACTCACTCGAATCGCCCCAAACGCTCAGTCGACTCACTCAAATCGCCCCAAACGTTCAGTTGACTCACTCGAATCGCCCCAAACGCTCAGTCGACTCGCTCGAATCGCCCCAAACGCTCAGTCGACTCCCTCGAATCGCCCCAAAAGCTCTGTCGACTCGCTCAAATTGCCCCAAACGTTCAGTTGACTCACTCAAATCGCCCCAAACGCTCAGTCGACTCACTCGAATCGCCCCAAACGTTCAGTCGACTCACTCGAAATGCCTCAAACGCTCAGTCGACTCGCTCGAATCGCCCCAAACGCTCAGTCGACTCCCTCGAATCGCCCCAAATGCTCTGTCGACTCGCTCGAATCGCCCCAAACGCTCAGTCGACTCACTCGAATCGCCCCAAACGCTCAGTCGACTCACTCGAATCGCCCCAAACGCTCAGTCGATTCACTCGAATCGCCCCAAACGCTCAGTCGACTCGCTCGAATCGCCTCAAACGCTCAGTCGACTCACTTGAATCGCCTCAAACGCTCAGTCGACTCACTCGAATCACCCCAAACGCTCAGTCGACTCACTTGAATCACCCCAAACGCTCAGTCGACTCACTTGAATCGCCTCAAACGCTCAGTCGACTCACTCGAATCACCTCAAACGCTTAGTCGACTCACTTGAATCGCCTCAAACGCTCAGTTGACTCACTTGAATCACCTCAAACGCTCAGTCGACTCACTTGAATCACCCCGAACGCTCAGTCGACTCACTTGAATCACCTCAAACGCTCAGTCGAATCACCCCAAATGCTCAGTCGACTCACTTGAATCACCTCAAACGCTTAGTCGACTCACTCGAATCGCCCCAAACGCTCAGTTGACTCGCTCGAATCGCCTCAAACGCTCAGTCGACTCACTCGAATCACCTCAAACGCTCAGTCGACTCACTCGAATCGCCCCAAACGCTCAGTCGACTCACTTGAATCGCCCCAAACGCTCAGTCGACTCACTTGAATCGCCTCAAACGCTCAGTCGACTCACTCGAATCACCTCAAACGCTTAGTCGACTCACTCGAATCGCCCCAAACGCTCAGTTGACTCGCTCGAATCGCCTCAAACGCTCAGTCGACTCACTTGAATCACCCCAAACGCTCAGTCGACTCACTTGAATCACCTCAAACGCTCAGTCGAATCACCCCAAACGCTCAGTCGACTCACTTGAATCACCCCAAACGCTCAGTCGACTCACTTGAATCACCTCAAACGCTCAGTCGACTCACTTGAATCTCCTCAAACGCTCAGTCGACTCACTTGAATCTCCTCAAACGCTCAGTCGAATCACCCCAAACGCTCAGTCGACTCACTTGAATCGCCTCAAACGCTCAGTCGACTCACTCGAATCACCTCAAGCGCTTAGTCGACTCACTCGAATCGCCTCAAACGCTCAGTCGACTCACTCGAATCACCTCAAACGCTCAGTCGACTCACTTGAATCTCCTCAAACGCTCAGTCGAATCACCCCAAACGCTCAGTCGACTCACTTGAATCGCCTCAAACGCTCAGGCGACTCACTCGAATCGCCCCAAACGTTCAGTCGACTCACTCGAATCGCCCCAAACGTTCAGTCGACTCACTCGAATCGCCCCAAACGCTCAGTCAACTCGCTCGAATCGCCCCAAACGCTCAGTCAACTCGCTCGAATCGCCTCAAACGCTCAGTCGACTCACTCGAATCACCTCAAACGCTCAGTCGACTCACTCGAATCGCCCCAAACGCTCAGTCGACTCACTCGAATCACCTCAAACGCTCAGTCGACTCACTCGAATCGCCCCAAACGCTCAGTTGACTCGCTCGAATCACCTCAAACGCTCAGTCGACTCACTTGAATCACCCCAAACGCTCAGTCGACTCACTTGAATCACCTCAAACGCTCAGTCGACTCACTTGAATCACCTCAAACGCTCAGTCGAATCACCCCAAACGCTCAGTCGACTCGCTCGAATCGCCTCAAACGCTCAGTCGACTCACTTGAATCACCCCAAACGCTCAGTCGACTCACTTGAATCACCTCAAACGCTCAGTCGACTCGCTCGAATCGCCCCAAACGCTCAGTCGACTCGCTCGAATCGCCCCAAACGCTCAGTCGACTCACTCGAATCGCCCCAAACGCTCAGTCGACTCACTTGAATCACCTCAAACGCTCAGTCGACTCGCTCGAATCACCCCAAACGCTCAGTCGACTCACTTGAATCTCCTCAAACGCTCAGTCGAATCACCCCAAACGCTCAGTCGACTCACTTGAATCGCCTCAAACGCTCAGGCGACTCACTCGAATCGCCCCAAACGTTCAGTCGACTCACTCGAATCGCCCCAAACGCTCAGTCGACTCACTCGAATCGCCCCAAACGCTCAGTCAACTCGCTCGAATCGCCTCAAACGCTCAGTCGACTCACTCGAATCACCTCAAACGCTCAGTCGACTCACTCGAATCGCCCCAAACGCTCAGTCGACTCACTCGAATCACCTCAAACGCTCAGTCGACTCACTCGAATCGCCCCAAACGCTCAGTTGACTCGCTCGAATCACCTCAAACGCTCAGTCGACTCACTTGAATCACCCCAAACGCTCAGTCGACTCACTTGAATCACCTCAAACGCTCAGTCGACTCACTTGAATCACCTCAAACGCTCAGTCGAATCACCCCAAACGCTCAGTCGACTCGCTCGAATCGCCTCAAACGCTCAGTCGACTCACTTGAATCACCCCAAACGCTCAGTCGACTCACTTGAATCACCTCAAACGCTCAGTCGACTCGCTCGAATCGCCCCAAACGCTCAGTCGACTCGCTCGAATCGCCCCAAACGCTCAGTCGACTCGCTCGAATCGCCCCAAACGCTCAGTCGACTCACTCGAATCGCCCCAAACGCTCAGTCGACTCGCTCGAATCGCCTCAAACGCTCAGTCGACTCGCTCGAATCGCCTCAAACGCTCAGTCGACTCGCTCGAATCGCCTCAAACGCTCAGTCGACTCACTCGAATCGCCTCAAACGCTCAGTCGACTCACTCGAATCGCCCCAAACGCTCAGTCGACTCACTCGAATCGCCCCAAACGCTCAGTCGACTCGCTCGAATCGCCCCAAACGCTCAGTCGACTCGCTCGAATCGCCTCAAACGCTCAGTCGACTCGCACGAATCGCCTCAAACACTCAGTCGACTCGCTCGAATCGCCTCAAACGCTCAGTCGACTCGCTCGAATCGCCTCAAACGCTCAGTCGACTCACTCGAATCACCCCAAACGCTCAGTCGACTCACTTGAATCACCCCAAACGCTCAGTCGACTCACTTGAATCGCCTCAAACGCTCAGTCGACTCACTCGAATCACCTCAAACGCTTAGTCGACTCACTTGAATCGCCCCAAACGCTTAGTCGACTCACTTGAATCGCCCCAAACGCTCAGTTGACTCGCTCGAATCGCCTCAAACGCTCAGTCGACTCACTTGAATCACCCCAAACGCTCAGTCGACTCACTTAAATCAACTCAAACGCTCAGTCGAATCACCCCAAATGCTCAGTCGACTCACTCGAATCGCCTCAAACGCTCAGTCGACTCACTCGAATCACCCCAAACGCTCAGTCGACTCACTTGAATCACCCCAAACGCTCAGTCGACTCACTTGAATCGCCTCAAACGCTCAGTCGACTCACTCGAATCACCTCAAACGCTTAGTCGACTCACTTGAATCGCCCCAAACGCTCAGTTGACTCGCTCGAATCGCCTCAAACGCTCAGTCGACTCACTTGAATCACCCCAAACGCTCAGTCGACTCACTTAAATCAACTCAAACGCTCAGTCGAATCACCCCAAATGCTCAGTCGACTCACTTGAATCGCTTCAAACGCTCAGTCGACTCGCTCGAATCGCTTCAAACGCTCAGTCGACTCGCTCGAATCGCCCCAAACGCTCAGTCGACTCACTCGAATCGCCCCAAACGCTCAGTCGACTCACTCGAATCGCCCCAAACGCTCAGTCGACTCGCTCGAATCACCCCAAACGCTCAGTCGACTCGCTCGAATCGCCTCAAACGCTCAGTTGACTCGCTCGAATCGCCTCAAACGCTCAGTCGACTCGCTCGAATCGCCTCAAACGCTCAGTCGACTCGCTCGAATCGCCTCAAACGCTCAGTCGACTCGCACGAATCGCCTCAAACGCTCAGTCGACTCGCTCGAATCGCCTCAAACGCTCAGTCGACTCGCTCGAATCGCCTCAAACGCTCAGTCGACTCACTCGAATCGCCTCAAACGCTCAGTCGACTCACTTGAATCACCCCAAACGCTCAGTCGACTCACTTAAATCAACTCAAACGCTCAGTCGAATCACCCCAAATGCTCAGTCGACTCACTCGAATCGCCTCAAACGCTCAGTCGACTCACTCGAATCACCCCAAACGCTCAGTCGACTCACTTGAATCACCCCAAACGCTCAGTCGACTCACTTGAATCGCCTCAAACGCTCAGTCGACTCACTCGAATCACCCCAAACGCTCAGTCGACTCACTTGAATCACCCCAAACGCTCAGTCGACTCACTTGAATCGCCTCAAACGCTCAGTCGACTCACTCGAATCACCTCAAACGCTTAGTCGACTCACTTGAATCGCCCCAAACGCTCAGTTGACTCGCTCGAATCGCCTCAAACGCTCAGTCGACTCACTTGAATCACCCCAAACGCTCAGTCGACTCACTTAAATCAACTCAAACGCTCAGTCGAATCACCCCAAATGCTCAGTCGACTCACTCGAATCGCCTCAAACGCTCAGTCGACTCACTCGAATCACCCCAAACGCTCAGTCGACTCACTTGAATCACCCCAAACGCTCAGTCGACTCACTTGAATCGCCTCAAACGCTCAGTCGACTCACTTGAATCGCCCCAAACGCTCAGTTGACTCGCTCGAATCGCCTCAAACGCTCAGTCGACTCACTTGAATCACCCCAAACGCTCAGTCGACTCACTTAAATCAACTCAAACGCTCAGTCGAATCACCCCAAATGCTCAGTCGACTCACTTGAATCGCTTCAAACGCTCAGTCGACTCGCTCGAATCGCCCCAAACGCTCAGTCGACTCACTCGAATCGCCCCAAACGCTCAGTCGACTCACTCGAATCGCCCCAAACGCTCAGTCGACTCACTCGAATCGCCCCAAACGCTCAGTCGACTCGCTCGAATCGCCTCAAACGCTCAGTCGACTCGCTCGAATCGCCTCAAACGCTCAGTCGACTCGCTCGAATCGCCTCAAACGCTCAGTCGACTCGCTCGAATCGCCTCAAACGCTCAGTCGACTCACTCGAATCGCCTCAAACGCTCAGTCGACTCACTTGAATCACCCCAAACGCTCAGTCGACTCACTTAAATCAACTCAAACGCTCAGTCGAATCACCCCAAATGCTCAGTCGACTCACTCGAATCGCCTCAAACGCTCAGTCGACTCACTCGAATCACCCCAAACACTCAGTCGACTCACTTGAATCACCCCAAACGCTCAGTCGACTCACTTGAATCGCCTCAAACGCTCAGTCGACTCACTCGAATCACCCCAAACGCTCAGTCGACTCACTTGAATCACCCCAAACGCTCAGTCGACTCACTTGAATCGCCTCAAACGCTCAGTCGACTCACTCGAATCACCTCAAACGCTTAGTCGACTCACTTGAATCGCCCCAAACGCTCAGTTGACTCGCTCGAATCGCCTCAAACGCTCAGTCGACTCACTTGAATCACCCCAAACGCTCAGTCGACTCACTTAAATCAACTCAAACGCTCAGTCGAATCACCCCAAATGCTCAGTCGACTCACTTGAATCGCTTCAAACGCTCAGTCGACTCGCTCGAATCGCTTCAAACGCTCAGTCGACTCGCTCGAATCGCCCCAAACGCTCAGTCGACTCACTCGAATCGCCCCAAACGCTCAGTCGACTCACTCGAATCGCCCCAAACGCTCAGTCGACTCGCTCGAATCGCCTCAAACGCTCAGTCGACTCGCTCGAATCGCCTCAAACGCTCAGTCGACTCGCTCGAATCGCCTCAAACGCTCAGTCGACTCGCACGAATCGCCTCAAACGCTCAGTCGACTCGCTCGAATCGCCTCAAACGCTCAGTCGACTCACTCGAATCGCCTCAAACGCTCAGTCGACTCACTCGAATCGCCTCAAACGCTCAGTCGACTCACTCGAATCACCCCAAACGCTCAGTCGACTCACTTGAATCACCCCAAACGCTCAGTCGACTCACTTGAATTGCCTCAAACGCTCAGTCGACTCACTCGAATCACCTCAAACGCTTAGTCGACTCACTTGAATCGCCCCAAACGCTCAGTTGACTCGCTCGAATCGCCTCAAACGCTCAGTCGACTCACTTGAATCACCCCAAACGCTCAGTCGACTCACTTAAATCAACTCAAACGCTCAGTCGAATCACCCCAAATGCTCAGTCGACTCACTTGAATCGCTTCAAACGCTCAGTCGACTCGCTCGAATCGCCCCAAACGCTCAGTCGACTCACTCGAATCGCCCCAAACGCTCAGTCGACTCGCTCGAATCGCCTCAAACGCTCAGTCGACTCGCTCGAATCGCCTCAAACGCTCAGTCGACTCGCTCGAATCGCCTCAAACGCTCAGTCGACTCACTCGAATCGCCCCAAACGCTCAGTCGACTCACTCGAATCGCCCCAAACGCTCAGTCGACTCGCTCGAATCGCCCCAAACGCTCAGTCGACTCGCTCGAATCGCCTCAAACGCTCAGTCGACTCGCACGAATCGCCTCAAACACTCAGTCGACTCGCTCGAATCGCCTCAAACGCTCAGTCGACTCGCTCGAATCGCCTCAAACGCTCAGTCGACTCACTCGAATCACCCCAAACGCTCAGTCGACTCACTTGAATCACCCCAAACGCTCAGTCGACTCACTTGAATCGCCTCAAACGCTCAGTCGACTCACTCGAATCACCTCAAACGCTTAGTCGACTCACTTGAATCGCCCCAAACGCTTAGTCGACTCACTTGAATCGCCCCAAACGCTCAGTTGACTCGCTCGAATCGCCTCAAACGCTCAGTCGACTCACTTGAATCACCCCAAACGCTCAGTCGACTCACTTAAATCAACTCAAACGCTCAGTCGAATCACCCCAAATGCTCAGTCGACTCACTCGAATCGCCTCAAACGCTCAGTCGACTCACTCGAATCACCCCAAACGCTCAGTCGACTCACTTGAATCACCCCAAACGCTCAGTCGACTCACTTGAATCGCCTCAAACGCTCAGTCGACTCACTCGAATCACCTCAAACGCTTAGTCGACTCACTTGAATCGCCCCAAACGCTCAGTTGACTCGCTCGAATCGCCTCAAACGCTCAGTCGACTCACTTGAATCACCCCAAACGCTCAGTCGACTCACTTAAATCAACTCAAACGCTCAGTCGAATCACCCCAAATGCTCAGTCGACTCACTTGAATCGCTTCAAACGCTCAGTCGACTCGCTCGAATCGCTTCAAACGCTCAGTCGACTCGCTCGAATCGCCCCAAACGCTCAGTCGACTCACTCGAATCGCCCCAAACGCTCAGTCGACTCACTCGAATCGCCCCAAACGCTCAGTCGACTCGCTCGAATCGCCTCAAACGCTCAGTCGACTCGCTCGAATCGCCTCAAACGCTCAGTCGACTCGCTCGAATCGCCTCAAACGCTCAGTCGACTCGCTCGAATCGCCTCAAACGCTCAGTCGACTCGCACGAATCGCCTCAAACGCTCAGTCGACTCGCTCGAATCGCCTCAAACGCTCAGTCGACTCGCTCGAATCGCCTCAAACGCTCAGTCGACTCACTCGAATCGCCTCAAACGCTCAGTCGACTCACTTGAATCACCCCAAACGCTCAGTCGACTCACTTAAATCAACTCAAACGCTCAGTCGAATCACCCCAAATGCTCAGTCGACTCACTCGAATCGCCTCAAACGCTCAGTCGACTCACTCGAATCACCCCAAACGCTCAGTCGACTCACTTGAATCACCCCAAACGCTCAGTCGACTCACTTGAATCGCCTCAAACGCTCAGTCGACTCACTCGAATCACCCCAAACGCTCAGTCGACTCACTTGAATCACCCCAAACGCTCAGTCGACTCACTTGAATCGCCTCAAACGCTCAGTCGACTCACTCGAATCACCTCAAACGCTTAGTCGACTCACTTGAATCGCCCCAAACGCTCAGTTGACTCGCTCGAATCGCCTCAAACGCTCAGTCGACTCACTTGAATCACCCCAAACGCTCAGTCGACTCACTTAAATCAACTCAAACGCTCAGTCGAATCACCCCAAATGCTCAGTCGACTCACTCGAATCGCCTCAAACGCTCAGTCGACTCGCTCGAATCGCCCCAAACGCTCAGTCGACTCACTCGAATCGCCTCAAACGCTCAGTCGACTCACTCGAATCGCCTCAAACGCTCAGTCGACTCACTCGAATCACCCCAAACGCTCAGTCGACTCACTTGAATCACCCCAAACGCTCAGTCGACTCACTTGAATCGCCTCAAACGCTCAGTCGACTCACTCGAAACACCTCAAACGCTTAGTCGACTCACTTGAATCGCCCCAAACGCTCAGTTGACTCGCTCGAATCGCCTCAAACGCTCAGTCGACTCACTTGAATCACCCCAAACGCTCAGTCGACTCACTTAAATCAACTCAAACGCTCAGTCGAATCACCCCAAATGCTCAGTCGACTCACTTGAATCGCTTCAAACGCTCAGTCGACTCGCTCGAATCGCCCCAAACGCTCAGTCGACTCACTCGAATCGCCCCAAACGCTCAGTCGACTCACTCGAATCGCCCCAAACGCTCAGTCGACTCACTCGAATCGCCCCAAACGCTCAGTCGACTCGCTCGAATCGCCTCAAACGCTCAGTCGACTCGCTCGAATCGCCTCAAACGCTCAGTCGACTCGCACGAATCGCCTCAAACGCTCAGTCGACTCGCTCGAATCGCCTCAAACGCTCAGTCGACTCGCTCGAATCGCCTCAAACGCTCAGTCGACTCACTCGAATCGCCTCAAACGCTCAGTCGACTCACTTGAATCACCCCAAACGCTCAGTCGACTCACTTAAATCAACTCAAACGCTCAGTCGAATCACCCCAAATGCTCAGTCGACTCACTCGAATCGCCTCAAACGCTCAGTCGACTCACTCGAATCACCCCAAACACTCAGTCGACTCACTTGAATCACCCCAAACGCTCAGTCGACTCACTTGAATCGCCTCAAACGCTCAGTCGACTCACTCGAATCACCCCAAACGCTCAGTCGACTCACTTGAATCACCCCAAACGCTCAGTCGACTCACTTGAATCGCCTCAAACGCTCAGTCGACTCACTCGAATCACCTCAAACGCTTAGTCGACTCACTTGAATCGCCCCAAACGCTCAGTTGACTCGCTCGAATCGCCTCAAACGCTCAGTCGACTCACTTGAATCACCCCAAACGCTCAGTCGACTCACTTAAATCAACTCAAACGCTCAGTCGAATCACCCCAAATGCTCAGTCGACTCACTTGAATCGCTT
>JARQWZ010001883.1:237500-286658 GCA_033150135.1 Gobio occitaniae | reverse complement strand
GGTTTGCGTTTGCCCTGCCACCTTCAGCCGGATATTAATCTGCAGGGTGGATTTGATTCATATGCTAAGATTTGAAACCTGCTGTAGCTTTCACTTCACACACAGTCTAAAATCTGTTATCAGAAGTGTTTAATGTGTGCAGGGTGTGCAAATTAAACTGTTAAGTGCAGATTACTCGAGATCTTTAAGCTCAACCGACGGGTTTTTGATTGTGTTTCATGGGTTTGGCTGTTGCTCTCTTATTTAATTCAGCTGTCGCCACCTTTTATAAACTCCAATAGCATCATAATTAATCATCGGGGTGCGTTTGACGCTCTATTCTTATAAACCTGCTCTAATTATTGCCACTTTCCTGTAAATTGCTTTGGTTAAAAGCTACCTGTGATGAAACACCTGTGTGAGTGGCCGTAGAAAGATTTTATACGATCTTCAAGTCTCTGTGTCTTTGATCAAACAACTTCAGAATGTGTTTTTATTATGAGTCGGATACAAAATAATGATACATTACAATTATGCACCTATATCTATTAAGTATTAAATGATCACCAGTATTAATCTGATGAATGAGAATGTAATATTGCTTGATTTTATAATCATAAATGTTTACTGAGCACAGAATGATTCTGAAGGATCATGTGACACTGAAGACTGGAGTAATGATGCTGAAAATTCAGCTTTGATCACAGGAATAAATTACATTTTAACATATATTCACATATAAAAAAACAATTTCAATTGTAAATATAGCTGCAAGCAGCAATACTGGGGCCAAGCGCAAAGAGAAGACAAGACATGCCAAAATGGCTGGCAGTGTCAGATCAACTGGAGCAATGAGCAATTAATCACGTTTTAAGATGATTTTAGGCAAAAGGCTGAAAAATGCATTGTAGTCTGACAGTGTCAGACCAACTGCAACAATGAACAATTATACAGTTTAAGAAGATTAGGCAAAATGGCTGAAATATCATATATAGAGTCAATGATAATATAAGTTAATGGTTTATCACTTTTGACCAATAGGTGCACAGTTACGAAATTGATGTGGTGTGGTCAGAATAAGGGAACAATGATACATGCAAAGTTTGATGCCAATATGTCAAAGCATTGCAGAGATACAACCTCAAGAGTCATTTTGGCATCATGCCTCAAATTCGTCGCTGCGGTTTACAAAAACGGTTTCATCTATTGATGCAAAATCCCTAACTTTTTGTTGACACAGTCTGAAGATGATACGCTTCGATCTTGTGGAAATTGGACAAACGGTCTAGGATGAGTTTGAAAAAGTAGATTTTGATCAAATAAGAACATTGAGGACAGGATGTTTGACCAAATATGGCAAAATTAGTATCCATGTTCTCGGCATGAGCCAATAAATGTATTATGACCAGTTTCATTAAACTAGGCTAATTTAATCAAAAGTTATTAGCATTTTTGAAAATTTTGTTATAACCTTTGACCACAAGGTGGCACTGCCCCAAAACTTTTTGAGTACCTTCAAAGCATGGTGCGGAAGACACATACCAAGTTTCGTAATGATAGACTAATGCGTTTGTAAAATATAGTATTTTAGCACATAATTAAAAATGGCCGATAGCCAAAATGGCCGATATGGTAAAATTGAATATCAGACGACTCTGCATGCCGTCCTGAATCTAACGAGACCACTTTTATGATTTTTGGACAAACTGTTCAAAAGTTATAAGCAAAAATAGCCATTTTTTGTATCTCCGGACCAGTAGGTGGCGCTGCGCCGAAACGCTGCATGTTGCCTCAGGTCATACTCGTGATGACATATACCAAGCTTAGTTTGAATACGATACAGCGTTGCGGAGATATTGCCTTAAGTGTGTTTTTGCAACCGCTACGTAAAAGTTGTTTGCGCGTTTATCAAAATGATTTTACGAATCAACTTTATTTGCAAGATTTTTTGTCATCATGGTCTGAAGATGATCTGGTTCAATTTTCGTGCAAATCGGATGAACCGTCTAGGACTAGTTCGCAAAAGTATGTTAATTGGTTAATTGAAAATGGCGGGAAATTTTCATGACGAAAAATGACGACATAGCGTGTAATCCAATTGTCTTGAGCAAGGAATCAGAGGTAAAAAGAATTTTGTTTCTAGCCCTTATGGTTTAAAAGTTATTAGCATAAACATGAGTCAAATTTTGGACTGATGGTGGCGCTAGAGGGATTGAGTTAGAGACTCCAAATTTGCTATGGTGACATTTCAGGACTGTCCTCTATTAGTGTGCCGGAACGGTTTCAATAGGTGCCTTCGCACCTTCGGTGCTTGGCCCCTAATAATATTTCTGTATTTTTGATCAAATAAATGCAGGCACTAAGGGCTGGGTAAATATATGACAGAACACATGTTGGGTTAATTTTATTCATCATTACTCCAGTCTTCAGTGTCACTTGATCCTTTAGAAATCATTCTGATATGAGGATTGGGTTGTTTATTTAACCCAGCACAGTTGATTCAGTTTTACTATAATTTTACTATACTATTTTACTTTAATACTAGCTTCTTCTTTTCTTTTTTTTAACTTCATACATGAATGAAAATCTACGAATTAACTTAAATCCTCTAAACTTTTTCTATACTAATTCCTTTATTCTTGATCATATTTTTCACAGTAAGAATATTTGATATAGTTTTAGTACATATTGCCATCATTTAGCCTAGTTTAACAAATATTGGAAGTAAAAATAAAACATTTAGAAGTAATTGAAGTGTTATCGACCCGTTTCTGTTGTCCCGTTTCCAACCGTAACGGCGCTCGATCTCATGCCGCGAAAAGTCTGACGCGACTCGTTTAGGTGACTCACATCGCGCCAATGTATGTTGCTTTGAATAAAATTAAACAATATACAGCACATTAATGAATTTATAGATACAATAAAATGCAGAGGTGGACAGTAACTAAGTACATTTACTTGAGTGCTGTCCTTAAGTACACTTTACTTGTATCTGTACTTTACTTGAGTATTATTTTTTCGGGAAACTTTAACTTCACTACATTTGAAAGACAAATATCGTACTTTTTACTCCACTACATTTCTTTCAAGGTCCTCAAAGTCGAAAGTCGTTTCTGTAGCAGCTTTGAAAGTCAGTGGATGATTTTTTTCTTCTTAAAAGTTTTTTGTTGTTGTTGTTTTTTTGCAGACAGCTATCAGTAATCACTCTTGTATAGGGTCAAGTGAAGTTTCCCAACATTTTTTGAACACTGATCAGTTAATAGCAAAATGGAAGAAGGCGGTTCCTCTGCGCAGTGTGTGCACCCATGGCCATACTTAGAAAATATGTTTCAGTTTTCTGAAAAGGTTAAAGATTAGTTTAGTTGGCATACACTTCATGCATGTCTCATAAAAGCTTCAAAAATGTAAACGTCTGGGAGAAAGAGAAGAGTAAACAGCTGGGAGAACATCCGATGTGTAACAGTGTATAGGATCCATGCATTTGGCCTTAAAGTGACAGCAGCTTTGTAAAGAGCTCTCTAACTTTTATTCAAGTATTTAAATTAGTTTAAGGTAAACCTTTAAGTAAAAATCTGTTTTTAGAACTTTCACTTGTAACGAGTAATATTTGACTAGTAGTACTTCTACTTTTACTCAAGTAATAGAGTTGTGTACTTTGTCCACCTCTGATAAAATGTACACAAACCTGTATTTACAGAAGACATGCACCAAATTTGACGGAGCTGCACTGCTCTCTCCTGAAGAGGTAGCAAAAAGCCCACAATAAATAACTCAAGCCCTGAGTTGTTACGTCTGACCCAGGATCTCAGTAACACAAAACTACCCAAACACTGGGTTATTACGTCTGACCCAAGACCTGAGTAACACAAAACTACCCAAACACTGGGTTGTTACGTCTGATCCAGGATCTGAGTAACACAAAACTACCCAAACACTGGGTTATTACGTCTGACCCAAGACCTGAGTAACACAAAAACTACCCAAAACACTGGGTTATTACGTCTGATCCAGGATCTGAGTAACACAAAAACTACACAAATACTGAAATAATTAAGAAAATAACCCAAGAAAACGGTCAAAATATTGTTTATGATTAGGTCTTCGCTAACATAAAACAAATGTCGAATCTACTTTCTTGTCGTTTTCTGGCAGCTGACTTTAAAGATGCTGGTAAACGAAGCACCAGATTCTCTGCTTTCACAATACAAAAGACAGAATGAGGGAATGTGTTTAGCAAATAGACACGTGGGTCGCTGAGACGGGGGACAGTTGGTGAAAATCTGGTCATTTTAACATATAAAGTTCATGACATGATCCTCTGGCTGAGAGCAGCAGAGACGTCAAGGTTTAAAGACCGTCTCACACACACACTGAAAATGTGCCAATCTGTGCATAACAAGGTGTCCAGACTAGAAAACAGCAGTAAAATGTGACTGTCGACATTCAGCCTCTCAGGAATGCTCATTAAAGGAGAAATTAACCAACGAGTGGGACAGAAGCGGAGTTCATTTAATATCTTTGACACATGCTGTCCATGACGGTCACAAGCACACGATGTGTTTAGAGACTCTTCTGCTTAATAACTCATTATGTTGTTGTCAGTGTTTCCTTTTCCTTCTGAGCTTTTTGTTTTTCTGTGCATTTCTTTTTGCATAGTAAAATAAAACCTGTGACTGTAGTTTGCCTTCTTTTGCCAAATCATTTTGTCAGATAAATATCTTAACCAAGTTTAGTGTTTTGCTCTTCCCTCGTATTTAAAATATTTAAAGATATATATTACATTTCTTCATATTTTGATGGTTTAATCATAATTTGATGGTTTTTAAACTTGTGGGGTAATTAAAAACAAATATCCCCTCCGGACATCACTTTTGACCAATACTGTGTGTATATATATATGTGTGTGTGTGTGTGCTTGTGTGTATGTATATATATATATATATATATATATATATATATATATATGTGTGTGTGTGTGTGTGTATATATATATATATATATATATGTGTGTGTGTGTGTGTGTGTGTATTCATATGTGTGTGTGTGTGTGCTTGTGTGTATGTATGTATATGTGTGTGTGTGTGTGTGTGTGTGTGTATATATATATATGTGTGTGTGTGTGCTTGTGTGTGTATATATGTGTGTATGTGTGTGTATTTATATGTGTCTGTGTGTGTGTGTATATATATATATATATATATATATATATATATATATATATATATATATATGTGTGTGTGTGTGTGTGTGTGTGTGTGTGTGTGTGTGTGTGTGTGTGTGTGTGTGTGTGTGTGTGTGTGCGTGTGTGTGCGTGTATATCTACAGTGAGGAAAATAAGTATTTGAACACCCTGCTATTTTGCAAGTTCTCCCACTTAGAAATCATGGAGGGGTCTGAAATTGTCATCGTAGGTGCATGTCACTGTGAGAGACATAATCTAAAAAAAAAAATCCAGAAATCACAATGTATGATTTTTTAACTATTTATTTGTATGATACAGCTGCAAATAAGTATTTGAACACCTGTCTATCAGCTAGAATTCTGACCCTCAAAGACCTGTTAGTCTGCCTTTAAAATGTCCACCTCCACTCCATTTATTATCCTAAATTAGATGCACCTGTTTGAGGTCGTTAGCTGCATAAAGACACCTGTCCATCCCATACAATCAGTAAGAATCCAACTACTAACATGGCCAAGACCAAAGAGATGTCCAAAGACACAAGACAAAATTGTACACCTCCACAAGGCTGGAAAGGGCTACGGGGAAATTGCCAAGCAGCTTGGTAAAAAAAGGTCCACTGTTGGAGCAATCATTAGAAAATGGAAGAAGCTAAACATGACTGTCAATCTCCCTCGGACTGGGGCTCCATGCAAGATCTCACCTCGTGGGGTCTCAATGATCCTAAGAAAGGTGAGAAATCAGCCCAGAACTACACGGGAGGAGCTGGTCAATGACCTGAAAAGAGCTGGGACCACCGTTTCCAAGGTTACTGTTGGTAATACACTAAGACGTCATGGTTTGAAATCATGCACGGCACTGAGGTTCCCCTGCTTAAACCAGCACATGTCCAGGCCCCATCTTAAGATTGCCAAAGACCATTTGGATGATCCAGAGGAGTCATGGGAGAAAGTCATGTGGTCAGATGAGACCAAAATAGAACTTTTTGGTCATAAATCCACTAAACGTGTATGGAGGAAGAAGAATGATGAGTACCACCCAAGAACACCATCCCTACTGTGAAGCATGGGGGTGGTAGCATCATGCTTTGGGGGTGTTTTTCTGCACATGGGACAGGGCGACTGCACTGTATTAAGGAGAGGATGACCGGGGCCTTGTATTGCGAGATTTTGGGGAACAACCTCCTTCCCTCAGTTAGAGCATTGAAGATGGGTCGAGGCTGGGTCTTCCAACATGACAATGACCCGAAGCACACAGCCAGGATAACCAAGGAGTGGCTCTGTAAGAAGCATATCAAGGTTCTGGCGTGGCCTAGCCAGTCTCCAGACCTAAACCCAATAGAGAATCTTTGGAGGAGCTCAAACTCCGTGTTTCTCAGCGACAGGCCAGAAACCTGACTGATCTAGAGAAGATCTGTGTGGAGGAGTGGGCCAAAATCCCTCCTGCAGTGCAAACCTGCTGAAAAACTACAGGAAACGTTTGACCTCTGTAATTGCAAACAAAGGCTACTGTACCAAATATTAACATTGATTTTCTCAGGTGTTCAAATACTTATTTTCCTCACTGTATATGTGTGTGTGTGTGTGTGTGTGTGTGTGTGTGTGTGTGTGTGTGTGTGTGTGTGTGTGGGTATATATATCTATATGTGCTTGTGTGTGTGTTTGTGTGTGTGTGTGTGTGTGTGAGAGAGTGTGTGTATATATGTGTGTGTGTGTGTGTGTGTGTGTGTGTGTGTGTGTGTGTGTGTGTGTGTGTGTGTGTGTGTGTGTGTGTGTGTGTGTGTGTGGGTATAAATATCTAGATGTGTGTGTGTGTGTGTGTGTGTGTGTGTGTGTGTGTGTGTGTGTGTGTGTGTGTGTGTGTGTGTGTGTGTGTGTGTGTGTGTGTGTGTGTGTGTGTGTGTGTGTGTGTGTGTGTGTGTGTGTGTGTGTGTGTGTGTGTGTGTGTGTGTGTGTGTGTGTGTGTGTGTGTGTGTGTGTGTGTGTGTGTGTGTGTGTGTAAGCATAATGTACAGTTAGATATTTATATTTATTTTAGCAATATTTTTATTTAACCAACTGCCTGCCTATTACACAAATAAATAAATAGACATGAAACATTAATAATATTTAAGAAAATAAAGAATGGTTTCTTATCAGAAACCATCTAATGCAGTATAGACATTTTTTGGAGATTAATAAAGTTCTTAATGTTTCATAGGTTCTTCAGATCAGTGCTTTGGTTTATGAACTATTAGTAATATTAAACAGGAGAAAATCAGAAAAAAATAAAATGGCTTTTTTATCAAGAACCATCTTTTGCTGTATAGAGGTTTTTTATGTTCTTTGGAAATTAATAACGGTTATGGTATTGTATAGGTTCTTCCAATAAGTGCTTTGCTTTATGAAATAATTAATAATAATAATAATAATAAACATGACAATATATATATTAATGTTATTTGGAGATAAAGTTCTTGATGATTTATAGGTTCTTCGGCTCAGTGTTTTGGTTTCTGGGTTCTGTAAAAAAAACAAAAAACAACAACTAGAGAATAAAAAGTTAAAATATGTTCTCTTGTGACATCAGTCTTTAAACAGCTTTTGGATTTAATTGCGATCTTTACGAGTGTGTATTAATGAAAACTTCTTATTCTGCACGATGACACTGAATCTGCGAGGTACGATGCAACTACATCGGAAACTGTGTAATAAGTGTCTCTCTCTCTCCCTCTCACCCTCCCTCTCCTGTACCTGACACCTTCTACGTCCTCCATGAACTTCTCTCTTCGGCCCATCTGCCCCCTTACCACCTCTCCCACACTCTCCCAGCTCACCCACCTACTCAACGGGTGCTCACACACTCACCCAGTGCCCGACGCCGGCAGCAGGCGCAGCAGGGGGCCTGCCGCAGTACCGCCGACCACCAGCAGGGGGCGTCAGCAGCACCTGTCTTCATGCATACAGAGCGTACTAACATATTTCTCCAGTATGTTGTATGTATACAGTATGCACATTTTCTCAATGCACTGAATACGCAAATGACCTGCTGTATTTGCCAAAATGTGCAGCGCTCACACTGTGTGTGATCCACAATGCATTGCAAAATAATCATCATTTACTCACCCTTGGGTCGTTCCAAACCTGCATGACTTTCTTTCTTTTGCAAACACAAAAGAAGATATATAGACTTTTATTGTACATAGATTTTGGTAGTCAGTTTTGGTTCCCATTGACTTCCATTATTCAGGAAAGGCAATGAGACCCAAAATTCCTCAAAATATCTTCTATTGTGTTCCACAGAAGAAAGAAAGTCATTTTGGGTGGACTGTCCCTTTAACACACAAACATTTCTAACAAATGATTGCACTCATTAGGGTCTCTGCTGGTGAGTACTGATGGCATATGGTGGACAGCAGTAAGTAAGAAGGAAGAAATGGACTGAGAACTGCTGACACACACATATGAACACACACACACACACACACACACACACTGATTGTCTGGCTGGCTTTCTGTCCCCACCTGCTGGCTAAAGAGCCAAACACACACTGAGTGAGTAGTTGTGTGTTTGTAACACCTGGTAATCTTCAATTATGTTTAAATGTTCAGCCATTTAAGCTGAACATTGCCTGTCAGTCATCGCTGTCTGTCTGTAGCTGTGTTGCAGCATATCTGATGTGTGCTGTGGAATATTGTGTGTGGTTTCCAGGGTGTTGCTATGGTGTTGTGAGTGTTTTTTGTCACATTGCTATTTCTTGGGAGTTACTATGGTGTTCTGGGTCAGTCTCCAAGGTGTTGCTATGCAGTTGTTGAGGTGTTCTGGGTGTTTTTATTACATTATGTGGTTTTTAAGGAGTTACTGGGGCATTCTGGGTGGTTTCCATGGTGTTGCTATGCAGTTGCTAAGGTGTTCTGATGTTTTTTTTTTATCACATTGCTATGTGGTTTCTAGGGAGTTACTAAGGAGGTTTCCATTGCATTGCTATGTAGTTGCTAAGGTGTTCTGAGGGTTTTATCACATTGCTATGTGGTTTCTATGGAGTTACTAATGAGGTTTCCATTGCATTGCTATGTAGTTGCTAAGGTGTTCAAAGTGTTTTTAGAACATTGCTATGTGGTTTCTATGGAGTTACTAGGGAGGTTTCTAGGGCATTGGAATGCAGTTGCTAAGGTGTTTTAAATGTTTTTACCACATTACTATGTTGTTTCTATGGATACTAGGGTATTCTGGATGGGTTCCAGGGTGTTGCTATGCAGTTCCTAAGGTGTTCTGAGGGTTTTATCACATTGCTATGTGGTTTCTAGGGAGTTACTAAGGAGGTTTCCATTGCATTGCTATGTAGTTGCTAAGGTGTTCAAAGTGTTTTTAAAACATTGCTATGTGGTTTCTAGGGAGTTACTAGGGAGGTTTCTAGGGCATTGTGATGCAGTTGTTAAGGTGTTTTAAATGTTTTTACCACATTACTATGTTGTTTCTATGGAGTTGCTATGGTATTCTGGATGGGTTCCAGGGTGTTGCTGTGCAGTTGCTAAGGTGTTCTGACGGTTTTATCACATTGCTATGTGGTTTCTAGGGCGTTACTAAGGAGGTTTCCTTTTGCACTGCTATGTAGTTGCTAAGGTGTTCTGAGTGTTTTTAGAACATTACCATGTGGTTTCTAGGGAGTTACTAGGGAGGTTTCCATTGCAATGCTATGTAGTTGCTAAGATGTTCAAAGTGTTTTTAAAACATTAGTGGTATCTAGGGCGTTACTAGGGTGTTCTGGATGGGTTCCAGGGTGTTGCTATGTAGTTGCTAAGGTGTTCTGAGGGTTTTATCACGTTGCTACATGGTTTCTTGGGAGTTACTAGGGAGGTTTCTATGGCATTGCGATGCAGTTGTTAAGGTGTTTGAAATGTTTTTATCACATTACTATGTTGTTTCTATGTAGTTACTAGGGTGTTCTGGGTGGCTTCCAGTGTGTTTGCTATGCAGTTGCTAAGGTGTTCAGAGTGTTTTAAGAACATTGCTATGAGGTTTCTAGGGTGTTCTGTGTGGCTTCCAGGGCGTTGCTGTGCACAGTTGCCATGGTGTTTGGAGTGGTTGTTAGCCTGTTTCTACGTGGCTTCTGAAGTTTTTTAAGTGTTTTAGTTGTTGCTGTGCTGTGTTTTGGGTGGTTGCTTACTGTCAATGTCAAGAGTTTCACCTGTTTTAAGTCTGATGACTAAGTAATGGCACATCTTTTATCAACAGGACACGTGATTTGAAGAATCATTTATGAGTCATGTAACTGTAAAAAAACAGGTGGTTCTGTATGTAAAGTTGACAGGCGAGCGAGCAGGTGTCGAGGTGGCTGAACTCAGGGCCTGATGTTGTTTATGTTTGGGATGGGGCCGTGGACCAGAAGGAAGGGAGGTGGCCGTCCTGCATAATTCCACGTTTCAGTTTTTAAACGCAGGCCACAGCCTCACAGAAATATCATCACGCCGGCTCTCCCTCGCTAATTACTGCCTTCAATACCCTCGACTGGCTCGGCTCGCTCGCTCTGGACAGATCTGCAGTCTTCACAGAGAAAAACAAGCGCAAAACAGTCTTTACATGAACCCACTTGTGTTGTGTCTGGAAAGTGGGGCCGTTTTGGGTGAAATGCGGAAATATGGAATTATGGATGGGTCATTTCCACTATGTGGATCCTTTTGAACTCTGCAACCTTCAAACCACACTCATATATATATACTTTTATATAATAGAGCATAGTAGACTTCAAGTTTATTGATTACAATTTGGTTATTTAGACTATGATAAGAAAATAAATGGTATGGGAAAAAGAGGATGTCAACTATGATTTTAAATGTTTCTTCTTATTTTTATGAGATATCTTTCAGTTTCTTGTTACTTCGGAACATTATTTTGATATCGTCTCAACTCAAACTTTTGTTAGTTGAGGAGATTTTGCTAAAGACTAACATGATGGAAGGTTATATTATGAACACTGGAAAAACGATTAAATTAAACACCAATTAAAACAATATTCATATTTTGATTATAGAAAATAAATGATGCTGAAGAAAAACATCCACTACAACCAAGTAGTGAAATTATTTTGTGAAATTCAACCTTTTGTTCACTTAACAAACTAATACGATTTTCATCTTTCATTTTCATATTTTATCTACAATATTAAGCCAAATTAGAACTGACCCAGATCACACATTTGGTGGCATGGTGTGGGAATGTGTGTGTTTGTGTGTCGCCAGCTGAACGAGGACACACGCAAAGGTTCATTACAAATAAACAGTCAACAAATTGTGCCGCCCGAGCCCACTGCCCACACACAGCCTGGCACGACGCCCGCGTGACTCATCCATCTAATGACAGACTATTACAATAAAGTGTGTTGAATCACGAAACAAACGCAGCGTTCAGATGGCAGATATAAAACACTCGGGCTCAGAGCCACATGAGATCTCAGCTTATCCTCATATCAGAATGATTTCTGAAGGATCATGTGACACTGAAGACTGGAGTCATGACGCGGAAAATTACAGGAATAAATTACGCTTTAACATCCATTCACATAGAAAACAGTTCTTTTAAATTGGAAAACCGAAGGACAACAGAAATGAACACTTTTATGGTGGTTCCAAATTCTGAGACAATATTTCACAATATTATTGTTTTACTGCGTTTTTATCGTAAATGCAGCCTTATTTTTTTATTTTCTCTGAAATTTGTCACTTTTTTCATATTGCATTTGAGTAATCTCATCATAAAGTAGGTATCATTACGAACTCGAAATTCATCATTTTGAAATTAGATGTGTTACCATGGCAACGGTACTTTCGATTATTTTAGTAGGCTCCTCCCCTAATGGGCTGTGTCAGGCTCAAAATATATTTGAACTACTTTATAAGATTATATTATCTTGACAAAACAGTCTCAAGGTTCCATATTTTGTGATAGAATTAATATTTGTACAGAGATGTATTAATTTGTTGCATAAATGCATAAAAAAACTTGCATAATGCATAACACCTTGTGGCTATTTTTGGTACAGCGCCTAAACAAAATCTCATGGGAACTTCATTTTTTTGTGATATCAACTTCAAATTTGGAACACAACTTGGTTAGACATATGGATTTGATAGAGTAAAAATTATTTTGTAAAATATACATTTTAAATCAAATAAAGTTGCAGTAATTTTTCATACCTTCATGTTTTGAAGTGCTTTCACCTCAGCAATAATCTGCTGAGTGTCTTCTTTAAAACAAGGCCAAATATTTCTTGAATTACAACCATTTAAGTTTTGGATAGTGCATTTTCACATCTATTCTCAAAATTGGGGGGTGACAGTTTTAAACGTGCATATGTTCTGATATGATTTATCTTCGTTTCATTTTTTACATCACAAAAGAAACAGCTGCTTTAACATTAGACTTTTTATATCCGCTCTGTATGTATTTTACATAGCACTCCTTATCAAATGACTATAGTACTTTCAAATATACCATACTGAAATTCCTGGATTAACATATTGATCCTGCAAACAACATTTCAATCAACCAATCAGATTTGAGGGACAAGTGTAGTTTATGTCAGGTTTAGGTGCTTCTACATCAGTGTTGTTCACTATCATTTCCCTCTGATTTTAGGGATAATCTATGGAGATAGGGTTAGGTTTAGGGGTAGGGATATGAATTTTTGGATAGGAATGTTAAACAAAAGGTGTTGATCCAGGAACGAGTCTAACTTGGCAAAGACATGCGGTAGTAGAACATGGTATTTCCAAGAATAATGTCACTATACCATGACGTGTGCAGAATAGCTATGATAATATGTTGTGATATTGCATAGCATTTAACAATCTACCATCCGATATCTCCACAGTACTTTTTTGGGAGCTAGGGACAGTTATTGTTACTGCTGTAAAAACAAGCAGCGTAACAAACTTAAACTAGCAGAGCTGTCTGATATTTGGCATAATCGAGTCTCTCAGGAGGAATTGGAGATTTCGAGGTGCTTTCACAGAACGGGGGACGGTGTGTGTCGAGGGTTGCGTTGGTGACAGGCTGTCCAGGCCGGGCGAGAGATGGAGTGATAGAGGGGATGGAGGAAGAGTCTGCAGTCTGCAGGAAGATGGATCACACCAGGAAGATTAATTAGTCTCTGACAGCGACAGCTAAAGTGTTATTGCCATCTGGAGAGTGAGGAACTTCAGGAGACTTCTGAGTGTCAGTGTGTGTGTGTGTGTTTGTGTGTGTGTGTGTGTGTGTGTGTGTGTGTGTGTGTGTGTGTGTGTGTGTGTGTGTGTGTGTGTGTGTGTGTGTGTGTGTGTGTGTAAGACGTGAGCTTGGCAGTGCTGGTATTGATGAAAACAGTTCTCGCCAAAATGGCAAAGCGACTGAAAGGTGTCGAAGAAGGACATCACATGCGGTGACCTTCACAAACAAAGTGATAATTGTGTGTGTGTGCGTGTGAACATGTGTTTTTGGCATGTAGAGGGAGGTGACTTTGCAGTTGTCTTTTTAAATCTTCTCAGAATATAAAATAGTTCATAAAATGGCACGCCGCAACAGGGCCATCGGTGGTGAAAACTGAACAAAGACAAAGCGAGATCAACTGTGTTATAGCCTGTGCACATGTTCCCCAGGCCCTGTCAATTCAACACACTACATCCCTAAGGAGGTTATTTCTTCTCTTCAAATTAAAGAAGTATATTTTCCAGTTAAAAAGCTACCAAATGCTACAAAACCACGTGTATTTTACTGATCATGCACAAGAGGGCGACAGTGAGAGATGAATACGACAGAAGAGATTTATGACCACTAGGGGGCATCAGAAAACAAAGAAAAACATGGATGATTGTCTGAATTGATGACCTTTTTTATGCAATTTTAAACCATTGAATGTGCTGACAGGTAGTTGTGTGTTGTTACAGTGGTTTAGTGATGGTATCAGGTGGCGATACACTAAACACAAAAAATAACTATAGCACTCTCTTTTTTGATAATTGACCATGGTAAGACTGTGGTGTTCTTGGAAATACCTTAGGGTATCATGTAAATGCATTTCAGTGATATATCAAAACAATATATTACTTTTTAGTAAGGGAAAGAATACAGTGACACCACAAAAAACAATTGTACCATGTTAACTTTTGCAACATTTTCATTTAGTTAGAATATAAAAAGACAATTCATATAATTTTAAAGGTGCACTATGTAAATTTTTTTCAGTAAATATCCCAAAGCCACTAGGCAAGTGTTATATATTTTGTTCAGTTGAGGACTTACAATATCCCAAATGTTTCCAACTATTTGTAAATTGTGAGAAAATTGCTCTTTTAACCAAGAAACCGGGATGTGTGAGGGAGCCGCCTGTCGATGGCTTCATATCTGCGTTCCCCTTGGTTTCTGGATTTATTTTGCAGAAACGCTTTACTCTCACTGCAGTGTGAACAAGTGTCATAGCAGCCGCTGAGTAACGTCACACACTCAGATGTGTCTAATATGATCAACAGAGCTGCGTTACTTCACACTCATTACCGGAACAGCGGAAGTGGCGCCGGCGACTGCCATAATAAAAGTCCCGCTGCTCGCGAGGCGTGTGTTGCGCTCTTCTTATTAACAATCGCTCCAGTGGTTCCTCAGCTCCACAACACTCGCTCCTGCTCTGCTTCAGACTACACTAACGTTAATAATCACATCCATGAACATGATTTCAGCCCGAGTCCTATCCCGATTCTTTCCCACCGGCTGTGAGGTGAAGACCACATGTCCCAAGATTCTGCGCTCAAACATGGCGTCATCAAACGATGCCTTTGTTTTGAACAGGCGACCTCTAGCGGATGGGAAAGTTACATAGTGCACCTTTAATACTTAAATAACATAAATAATTTAACTTTTTATATTAGTTATCATTGACAGGTGACTTATAGATAAATACATTTTATTTGTTTTATTTTATTAAGTACTTTATTGGCATGGCCTTTTTTTACAAACAATATTTCCAAAGATTCAATACAAATAAGCAGTAAAAAAATATTTTTTTCTTGTAAAACACCACTTTTGAAGAAAAAAAAATGCATATTATGAATTAGTGTAAAGTCTGATGTTTAAGAAAATATAAGGGGTCACTAACTTTGTAATTTATTTCACAGCTTTTTTAAAACATTTTTACTGAAATGTGTCCTATGGTGTGACAGAAAGAATGAATGATAGGGGCGTCGCACCAAAGGACAACAGAAATGAACACTTTTATAGTGCTTCCAAAAAAGTTCAATATTTGAGCCATTCTGAGACTAAATCTTACCATGTGCACGTCATGTGGGCTTCACAGTAACATGACCTTGAATGGGGTCCTTCAACTAATTACACTTTAAACCGGAATTGCCCGATTTAAAATCAGGATATGGTGTCACATGGTTTTCAGTGACAAAATGTATCAAGTTCCTGCGCTTTTAGAAATGTATGGATGAAAAAAATGGTTGTCTTTTATAAAATTATGCCTGAGGTATTTATTAACGTGTATATGCTTTTCTTCTTAATTTATAAAAGTTGTAATTTATCATGCTTGAGACAGTCACAGTAAAAAAAATCTGTTATAACAACAGGTCCATTTAAGAAAAAAAGAAAGATTTAACCATTTACTCAATTTTAAATGATGACAATACTAATTAAATAAAAAATGTTATCTTGTGTGACAGTGAAAATGCCATGTCAACAACCCACAAATGAAATCAAACAAAAACTACAATGGATTATAATATCGCAACTATTCAACAAGAGATATCTACACTTATAAATAACTATCCTCTTGGAACTCGAATTCCCACAATCCCCGGTTGCCACGTGCGCGTGTCCTGTCAGCAAACCGGACTAAACGTCACATTCCTGCATTCTCATCCCTGCGAGCGTGTGTGTGTGTGTGAGTGAGAGAGAGAGGGACGCAGGCTAATCTCTCCTCCAGGACGCCTCTCTGTCCACGGGAAGCACTCATGACCGGGCGGAATTAACCCCGGAGGACACCCGGCGATCCCCGCAGGCCCGATCGCAGATCTGCGGTGAGTATTCGCGTGTGTTTGGGGTTTGTCTCGCCGGGTTGGGGTGTTTACTGTGGCGTATCCAGCGCAGACTGTAGTAACCGCGCGCGGCCGGATGGACCGTCTGTGATACATTGTAACACTTCACACTCTTTGTGATCCGCAACTTTGTATGTTCTTGTTGACACCGTGTCGGTTTGACCGGGCGGCGGCGGTGCTGTGATCACGCACAGATGACACATGTCTGATTGAAGCGCGGCGCGGATTCGGCTTTTGATCAATGCGTGTGTTTTTGTTTTTATTGTGGCTCAAGTCTCAAGTCATAATAGGAGCCGGGTTAAAGGAATAAAGGCACACACGTGATGTTCATTGGAGAATAAACTGTTGACATGTTGTATGATTAGCTGATCTGCTGCTGTTATGGGGCGGTCTAGTTAAATATCCGCATGATCATGAGATTGTTGTGTTCCTGCTGGCCGGTTCCAGACAGTATTACCGGTTTGATATCGTATCGATCCCCGGTGGTTGCATCAGACGCGGGCAGGGCCACAAACACCCGCATATGCATGATCTTCTCCTGCTGCTTCAGCCTCATCAGTGACACGCAGCTGGGCTGCATTTACTCGACTGACCGATATATAACACTAATTTTACGACTGATGCAGTGCTGCTTATATGCTATTAATGATTAGACTGCAACAAATCTGCATTACCTTAAAATATAATATATGCATCACCTTAATTCATATTTTATTATTATTTGCTATTTCATTTGCTCTCATTATTTTGGATTGAAAATGGACAAACCCTGCAATTGGGTTGTTTTAACTCAGTGAGTAACCTGCTGGGTAGTTTTATTTTACTCAACTATTGTTTAAAAATGACTATTGCTTGCTTAATGTACCCAATTAATATGTTTAATAAAGGAACATTATAAATAAGTTCAATTAATAATAATTAAACAATAAACATGTATTAAAGGTGCACTATGTAACATTTTTCAGCAAAATATCTAAAAATGGCCAGTGTTATATATTTTGTTCAGTTGAGGACTTACAACATCCCAAATGTTTCCAACTATTTGTAAATCGTGAGAAAATTGCTCTTTTAACCAAGAAACCGGGACGTGTGAGGGAGCCGCCTGTCGATGACTTCAAATCTGCGTTCCCCTCGGTTTCCTGTTTTATTTTGCAGAAACGCTTTACTCTCACTGCAGTGCGAACAAGTGTCATAGCAGCCGCTGAGTAACGTCGCACACTCATGTGTGTCTAATATGATCAACAGAGCTGCGTTACTTCACACTCATTACCGGAACAGCGGAAGTGGCGCCGGCGACTGCCATAATAAAAGTCCCGCTGCTCGCGAGGCGTGTGTTGCGCTCTTCTTATTAACAATCGCTCCAGTGGTTCCTCAGCTCCACAACACTCGCTCCTGCTCTGCTTCAGACTACACTAACGTTAATAATCACATCCATGAACATGATTTCTGCCCGAGTCCTATCCCGATTCTTGTCCACCGGCTGTGAGGTGAAGACCACATGTCCCAAGATTCTGCGGTCAAACATGGCGTCATCAAACGATGCCTTTGTTTTGAACAGGCGACCTCTAGCGGATGGGAAAGTTACATAGTGCACCTTCAATAAATGTTCACCTCTAGTAATTATGTCTGATATTTAATTTCCAACCAATTTTCTGGTTCATTTTTATATATATATATATATATATATATATATATATATATATATATATATATATATATATATATATATATATATATATATATATATATATATATATATATATTTTTTTTTTTTATTTTTTTTTTTATTTTTAACCCAGCATTTTTTTAGTGTATGCTAATTTGTTTTGTGATCTAAAATGGTTGCAGATTTTTTTCAGTTTTGGACTGTCTTAACATACGCTTTATTAAAATATTATGGGTTTCTCACTTGAGAATCAGTAAGTGACTGTTATGTAAAGAGTATTTCATGCAAATAATATAACTAAAAGTAAGTTACTTTACGTGTGATTATAATCATGTCTGGGCTTCAGCTGGCTCGTGATGTATCTGTCTGATTCAGCATATGAAGTCTAGTCATGGTTATTGTTCTGAATAGATACTCTATAATCAGAGGATATTGGTGCATTGCGATATAGTTGTGTAGGCATACATTTAAATCAGGGGGTCTCCAAACTCGGTCCTGGAGGGCTGCTGTCCTGCAGAGTTTAGCTCCAACCCCAAATAAACACGCCGGAACCAGACTGCAACTAAACTCTGCAGGACAGCAGCCCTCCAGGACCGCTGATTTAAAGGGATAGTTCACCCCCAAACGAAAATTGTCAAGTTGTTCCAAACCTGTATGAGTTTCTGTCTTCTGCTGAACACAAAAGAAGATATTTTAAAGAATATGGGGAACTAAACAGTTAAGCAGTGTTTCCCCTACAATGTATTCACAGCGGCGCAGCGCTGTCTTAATTTTTTTTTACCTTTTTATTAATCGTATATATATATATATATATATATATATATATTAAATAAATGCAGGCTTGATAAGCATGAGACTTTTTGCAAAAACATAAAATAGTATCCAAATACTTTTTTAAATTTTTTATTTTTACATATTGCCCCTTTCTTACATTTGAGCCCTTGCCCCTTAGGAACTTTTTGCACGTCCCTGCAGGTTATTGAAGTAAAATAGGCTATAAGCTAGTCACCTTTTAAACTAATAAAAAGCTTAATTTGGATTTTAATGTTCAAAATGTCTATTTCTATCCACAAAACTTGCCAGAAATCATGGTTTAAGGTTTTTTTTTTTTTTTTTTATTATTATTCCAAAGGTGCATGCCCCCAGACCCCCCGACGCGCTGCTTGGTAACAACCTCCGGCACGTAACAGCACCGCTGCTGGAAAAAATTCTAGGGGAAACACTGGTTAAGTCAATAGGGTCCATCAACAGTTTGGTAACTGATTTTCGTCAAAATATCATCTTTTGTGTTCAGCAGAAGAAAGAAATTCAGGGTGAGTAAATGATGACAGAATTGTCATTTTTGGGAGAACTATCCCTTTAAGCATGTGTTGTAAATGCAGTCGGTGTTCAATATATAGGGGGAAACATTTGAAGGGTTGTGTGCAGTCTTACAAATGTCTGTGAATTTCTCAGTACTTGGAGGTATGTGTGTGTCCAGAGAGAGAGACATGTCTATACAGGCACATGTCAGTCTGAGAGCATCATATTCTGTAGTAGAGCAGTTTTACTCTTCATTTAAACTGTTAGTTAAACTCTGGATTAGCATAAGAATGACATTTGAATGTATTTGAGTGCATTAAAGGGGTTAACTTTTTTAACTTTAGTTAGTGTGTATTGTTGCTGTCTGAGCATAAACAACATCTGCTAAGTTCAAAGAAAAGGGAGATATTTTCTTTTAAAGAATTTCTTTCTTTCTTTTTAAGGACTACAACAAACGGCCAGTAGGGACTACAATGAGCTTCATGTGGGTTAGGAACATCACTAACCCTAAAATTGATATAAACCCCGCCCCCGGGAACACACAACAAAGGCCATGTTGAGAAGAGGAAGAGTTAGTAGAGTTGTTGCCATGCCGTCGAAACGCTGAACGTTATAATCCAAATATAGCTCTCAGTGCTGCACATTTTACGAAGGACAGCAGTTCCCACTTTAAAAGCAGAAGCTGTCGTTTATGGGCCACAACCTGTAAGTATGTTTTAATCTTTGTTGATGTGTTTTCCATGAATAGTTCTATCGTTATTTTTATGCTGCAGCAATGACGTACACCAAGGCGAGCACTGTTTGGCTCCGCTAGCCAGTTTCCTGATAGCTAATTAAAATGTATCCGATAAACACCTACAAACTTCTTTTTAATCCCACTAGCGAACTTCGAATGTTGATGTTTGTTGGCGTTTGTGATCAGTGTAAATGTAGGCACGCTAAACATGGTTCTGTGTTTGATATGGCCACTGTAATAAATCCACGATTAGTCTTCGTAATTATTTCATAGTTGTGGCGACAGATATTTGGCTACACTCATTGTATAACAAAACTAACGGTGCTATACAGTCATTAGCAATCACTATAGATCCACAGTCTGTAATCAAATAATCCCTTCGAGAACTCTAGTATCATTTGTTAGAACCATTAAATGAATACAAGGCAATATTCTGGTGTACTAAAGCTTTAATAAGGCTAAAACCATATATCAAAAGCAAACATTAGTAGCATTTACAAATAAAATCGTATCTACAAAGTATGAGACAACTACAAATAAAAAAACATGCCATTCTGAAACGTCCTGTAACAGCCGGTCTTGCACAGGTTCTGCTCGATCCTCTTCACTGATATTCTCTGGGTTGATTCGGGCTCAAATTGATGAGGCAATATTGATGGCATTGTTTATTACAGTACACCTGAGCATATGCAACTACCTATAATAGTAAGGGTTGTGACGTTTACAGACAATGTGCACTAGGCGGTTAGCGAATCACAACTCACAGGGCCAGCTAACCAATCTGAGCCCATTGCGTGTTTCTGAGGGAGGGGCTTCATTGAACCAGTAAGCTCTCCGGCTGTTTTTACAAGTCTACTCAGCGGTGTAGAATAAAGGTAGCCTGACGTTGTCATTCTCAATTCTAGTCAGAATATGAGTCTGATGCTGCTCCGCTGGGCTGTGATTATGGGGCGTGTTTCAACCGAACCAGGAAAGACCTCAATTGGATAGACCTAAAAACCAATAAGAGCAACGGAGCGACGCATAACGTTAGTTGTCAAATGTCAACAGAACTCAACTGCACTGTGTTGCCAAGTCTGCGGTTTTGCCGTGGGCTGTTTTTTGATGTCCGCGGGTTTAAGCGACCCCAATTGTGATATTTAGACCCAGGCAACCCTGCCAAAAAAACACATTTCACCCCCCCCAAACGCCTTTTTTTCTGGAGACCCCCCCGGAAAGCCATTAGGCTTGTTTTGGGCTATTTTTGAGTAGCAATTGGGCGGGTTTTGTTGTGAAAACTTGGCAACCCTGTTGCACGCACGCTGGAAGAAGTGAGTGTAAACGATGTTTGCTGGTGTTGTAAAAAGAATTTAAGGATACACAGAGTACTTGCAAACACAATCTTTATTTCTGAGAGAAATAGTAAAGGTGAATGCATATACGTGCAAGTTCTCCGTTTAGGATTAGAACAAATTCAACCCAAGCGCTCTTTGGTGATGTGGATGATTACGTTACTGTGGATCATCATCATCTAAAGCCCGCCCTGACAATTTGATTGGTCCGAACAGCTTCTGTTCGGGCATAGTTTTTTTTTTTTTTTTTTCTGTTCGGGCATAGTTGCACCACAACGGATCAAGTCCAGACCGAACTTCCCGAACTCAAATGTTGTGGGCGGGGATAAGTTCGGCTGGCATCCAGGCTAGAGTAAAGGTAAAATATGTGCAAAATAATGTTTTAGTTTGTTTTAACGAAGCATGAACCTATGTTACAGTGCACCCCATAAACACAACCAAGCCTTCGAAAAAGCTGATCAACCACCCCTTTAACTGAGAAGCTGCCGTCTGACTCGGAGCAGTGGAGTCAGTGTGATCACCACGGTCTGTTCTATGTGTGTGTTTACAATTTCACAGGTTTGGAGAGAGGTGTGTGTTCATGTTTTTGTATCCCAGTGGGGACTTCAGTCTGAATGCACACTGACTCATGGGGACTTGTCACTGTGGAGACCTAAATTGAGGTCCACATGAGGAAACAAGAAATCATACAGAATTAGTATTTTTATTTTTATTGTAAAAATGCAGAACGTTTTGTGTGATGGGTAGGTTTAGGTGTGTGTGTGTGTTTGCAGATAATGATGATGAAATTCTGCATGATGGCTGGACTGTCAGATCTGATGAGGCATCTCGAATGAGATTAATCTTTGAGATGAATACAATAAAGTGAGCTGTATATTTATTGTCTCACAGGAAGAAACAAATGCTATTTTTGTGGTAAATGTTGTGACCGTTTAAGAAGAATTAGAGATAGAGGTTTGTCTAGATTTGTGAGATTATGGTTGTTTCTCTGGCTCGTGTGTCATGCCTTTGAAATGTCACTAATTTCTCTGGATTGTAAACATACTTTATCTGCATTTGTCTGTAAACCTTTATTTACATTAAAACAGACATTTAGAGACAGTTTAAGTTCTTCAGTATTTAGGTTTGCTATTGTTTGGACTCTACAAAGTGTTGATAGATGACGATAATAAGTCATGATGGGGGATGATGTATATCACACACTATCATCATAATAGACCGCATTCACCTTGTTGTGTAAAACCTATTCCTTGACAAAAAGGGCTTTGTTTGTCGCACAGAACATTGCTGATGATAGGGTTGTTTTCAGCCGCCCACCACCGATTAACCAATCCCCGCTGCCCTCATCGTGAACTAAGATTCTGATTGGCTCAGTTCTTTTCATTGGTCGTCTGCGGTGCTGTGTGAGATGGAATGTGTGTGGAATGTGCTCACTTCCTGCTTCTTCAGCCAATCAGAACTGCCGGATCTCATCACATTCCATTTGGATTCGGATCACATCACGAGTGTGTGAGAGAGGTAGAGACATTGGTGTGTGTGTGTGTGTGTGTGTGTGTGTGTGTGGAGGGGGGGGATCAGTTTTCGTGTGTGTGTGTGTGTGTGTGTGTGTGTGTGTGTGTGTTGATGTCTGTAATTGAGTTTTGTGGGCCTGTAGTTAAAAGACTGGTCGTTTTATGTTTTGCATGTTCAGCATATTCTCATATTATTGTGCTTGTTTTACAGAAAGGCCATTTTAAACTGCAGAAAAGGGGATTCTACTCTATGTCCTGCTATATGGACAGATTTCGCCTATCAACTGCTGTGCATCAATCTATCTTATTGTTTGATTAATTTGAAATGCATATATGACTCCATGCATTTGTAGCTTTAATGCGCTTGAAACACAATGGTGTGCATGCTGTGTCCTGCTGACCGCTGTAACCTTGAGAGGAGAAATGAAAGCATTGTTGTGGATGACGTGTTCATTGTAGGTTATACAGTTCAGAGAGCTTTGCATTATCTGACTTAAAAAGCTTTTGTTTGGCGTTTGATTGATTGTAGATTGAGTTCTGTTTGGTTGTACTGTGAATGTTTAGAGATTAGTTTAGCAGATGTTTGAAGTCTGTCAAGCTCTGTTGGGTGTATTTTATCTGAAGATCTGTTATGTTGTAGTTCAACTTCTTTAGAAAATGATGAGTTGAGTTATTTTGGGACAGTGAAAGACTGATTATATCAGTTAGGCCAATTAATCATCAAGATGTGAGATACAGTGGCATTCAGTCAGGCCTCAGAACCCCTGATCTCTAGATATGAGTCTAGATATTGGTTGTGTAAAACCTCAGGCTGGTGTGTTGATTTCATCTTGGGTTGTTTTATCTCGTGTTGTAGAATAAGAATGTACAGTGATTCGGTGTTGTAGTTTGGTATTGTTCTAGAACAGAACAATAGCTCTATTGTTTCTCTGGTGAGCTTCAGTTTTGCGCCACTATTGTTTCCGCCAGTAAATCCCTTTCCCGAGGCTTCCTAAACCTCTGTTCTTAGCTTTCTGAAACCTAAAAGTATACCACAATTGAATTATCCAAAATTATAAGTGGAGTTCCACTTTATTTTAAGGTGATGTAGTTACATTGTACAATATTAATTAACTATATGTACTTACTATAGAGTTACGGTTAGGGTTTGGTTTAGGGTTAGTTACTTGCAATTATGCATAATTTACTGTTATTACCAGGACTCCAGACTCACTGTTTTACTAGGAGCACTTTAGCCCCTTACTGAGAACTTTTAGGAGCACAAGCAGAAAATGTAGGGGCGGACACACCTTAAATCAACCTGCAACAGTTATTCACATTTCCCCCATTTGGACTGCATTACTTGGTAATAAATAGATTTAACGTACAGGAAATACAATGTGCCGTTTTATTCTAAGTTCACAGTACTCCAGACTAACATTTGAGGGCAGGTGCCACTGAGTTCTACAGAAAGTATGTGGTAGCACTGGGGGGCTGACAAAAAAGCACTGAGCTCGAGTTGTGTAGATAAAATTAACTTTAATTATTATCATTCATAATATCACAATATTTATTCAAAAGCAAAACTAGTGAAAGGGAGTTTAAATAGCTAATAAGCCAATAAATGCCACCTACTAGTTACTGTACAATGGTCATTTATAGAGATGTTCCGATACCCTTTTTCCCTTCCCAATACTGATTCCGATACCTGGGCTCAGGGTATCGGCCGATACCGAGTACTGATCCGATACCTGGGTGTGTATCCGTATATACAGCTGTATATACACTACAAACCCTGTATGAACTGTTATAATTATTTTATGGTGTGCTTCAGACTTATCCCTTAATAAAACATGAACAAATACATACAGTGAACTACTGTATTTATTACAGTATTTGTATTCTCTGACATGCATTTGACAGTATTATTTATTTTTCTTTAGCGAAAAAGAACTTCAAATGCAGCCACAAATCTAACACCGCAAACTGAAAAAGGTATTTTAGTTTTACAATATAACTGTATAAAAAACAGTGCAACAAATACATGAAGGAATATAAAAAAAATGATATATTAATCAGAAAATATCTTTACAACCTTCTAGGCATAATTATTATTATTAGTAGAGACGTATTATTATTACATAGAGACGTAGCTAAATCTACTGTAGGCTACAACAGTAGCCTAATATATTCTAGGGCTGTCACCTTTTATTCGATATTTGAATATGCATTCGAAGATGACGTGAAATATCCGTGATCGAACTATAAATAAACGATTCGGTTTTTAAAGTGCCATGTAGCGCATTTTTTACAGTCTATGATTAGACCGTTTGTTTTTTATTTTATTGTTTGCCATCTCATCTAATAGAGGGCGCTCTAAATGTATTGTAGCATAGGCCCATGACCAAATCAAGCGAATAATAGCCTGTCCAGGGTTTTCCCGCGAAATTGGGCTACTTCAACATAGTTGCCGCGGGCTGTTTTTCATGTCCGTGGGTTGAAGTGACCCCAATTATGTGATATTTAGCCCCGGGAATGCAAATTTTAGTAGGCAACCATGTCAAAAAAACACATTTTACCCCCCAAATGCGATTTTTACCAGAGAAGCCCCCCTGAAACGGGATTGGGCTTCTTTTGGGCTAGTTTTGAGTAACAATTGGGCGGGTTTTGTTATGAAAACCTGGCAACCCTGAGCCTGTCTGTTTTGAAAATGGAAGATAACTCTCAGAACGGCCAGCCTGAGGGGACAATTACGACCCCAACCCATCTTAAAAGTAGTGTCTGGAAACATTTTGGGTTCTACACCGTAGATGGTAAAGTAACCCTATAAAGATAAGGTAGTTTGCCGAATTTGCAAAAAACGGTTCTCTTACACATCCTCGACATCCAATCTTTGCGCTCACCTGTCGAGTTACCATCCAAATGAGGCAGCGGAGTCAGAGACACAGCAGACGGCCAGAGCAGGCTGTGACAAATACCCACTTCTCTCAACATTGGCGCTCGTAGATATTTGAATACATTGCTTGATATTTGATATCCGTTCGAATTAGATTTTTCTCAAAAATGACAGCCCTAATATATTCTGAAAATTTCTTCACGTTAAACCGAACTTTTATTTTGACGGGTTGCCGTGAACACTTTTGAGTGTCTGTGTTCATTATATGACACCGTAAATTCTCATGAAGTGACGGTTTATGCGTTTGTGTCCTCATATAGTGACCATAGACTGTAAAGACGCATGTAGAGGTAGAGAAACTGGGGGAGGGCAAAGACCGCAAGAGAATGTCACACGTGTGAACACACGTGTGAGACGAAATACTGTTGTCTGGCTATCACCAGACCAAGCTCAATTTAATATTGAACATTGGTCTGGAGAGTCTGCTCTGTATTTTCTACTGCACAAGAGGCGTGATAAACGGGCATAGTTCAAATGACTCTGTACGCAATTGGATAGTCCTTCAACTAGTGCTGGGCGGTATACCGGTTCATACCGAATACCGGTATTTATTTATTTTATGATATGAATTTTGATGATACCGCTATACCGGTATATGTCGCTTAAACAACGTTCGGAACGTGGCGCAGCGCGTCATTGTTTGAGAGGGGACCCATTTCATTGATGCACTGTAGTAAGGAGTAGTCAGAGCACAGTTGAGATCGCATTAACAGCATAGCCTATGGCTGAATCCTATACTCTAATTCACTGTTCCCTATGTTATCACTTTATTTGAAGGAGTGAATGAAAACATGCGTGAAGTCGGACAGCCGTTGAGTGTACATCGGCTGTACACTCGTTATTGCGGTGCAATGGGATAGAATGAGTGCACTCAATAACGTCCACTAGGGTTTCGGACACCACTAAAAAGTGCTGTCCCCTCCAAATAATGCTATATTTGAGGTTATGGGGGGGCGATTTCGGATTCAGCCCTTGATTATAGTGGAGAATTCGAACTACATGCGGCGCGCGAAAGAGAGAGCGGTTTCTGCGCGGAGCGCCGCTATGGGATTAACAACGCTCACCACATGGATCATATAAGTTAGCTCTGATATAGACCGGAGCGAGCGCGTTTAAATTTTTTATGGACATATTTCATAAACTCTAGTGCTCTAGACATGAACCAGAAGCGTGTATGCGCGCATATTTCATCACGTCTTAAAATGAAATGAAATGTATTAAAATGAAATGTATGCAGTATGCACTGATTACACTGATACAACCGTATGTCTGATCACGAACGCGCTGACACGATGGATTATTCTGCTACACAAAAGACAATGATGTAAATTAATAAATAAACTGACAAGTTTGTTGTTATATAGGGTTAGATTTTTAAAATGCTTAAGGTGCCCTCAACTCAACTTTTAATATTCAGGTGTCTGTATGACTCTGAGTGTGTTGCAGGTCTGTGTTTTATTGGTTGCGGTCTCTCCACAGCATCATTTTGTGAGGCTTTGTTAACCTGTATTAACTCTAATGTGGAATTTTTCTACAATAGTCACTCATCATGACAGTACAACAGGGTATTCTAGTGAATCTCCTGCAGTATTTCCTCTCTTAATCAGTAGAAAAAGTGATTAACACCCGGTCATGCATGGGGGAAAAAATACCGGCATATACCGTGAAACCGATATAATTTAGAAAAATACAGTGATATACATTTTTGGTCATACCGCCCAGCACTACCTTCAACCAATCAGACCACAAGAGGCATGATCAACAGGCAACAACCCATTGCTTCTCTATCCGTCATCGCGTTAAACCCGCCAATAGTGTGCCAGGTGGATAGGCCAGTCTGTGATTGGTTCCCGCAAAAGTGTAACAGAAGCAGTAGAAATGAATGTACAGGTTTCCAGACTGAGTTGCAGGGCGAAATCAAATCGCCGGCAGATCAGGCTGGGTTTACCCAGTCTAGAAATACTGCTAAACAGCGGACATACTGCTAACGCTTTTTCAGTGTTTGCAATGCATTCTGAGCAGCGATGAAGAACCGTGCAGCGGTCAGGCAAAGCTAGCGGTCATAATAACTAGGTCTTGTTGAAGAAAATGGTATCGGATCGGTACGTGGGTTCAAGTACTCGCCGATACCGATGCCAGAACTTGTTGTGGTATCGGTGATATTTCCGATGCTAGTATCGGAATTGGAACAACTCTAGTAATTTAATGTTTTTTTTCCTACATCTTGAAACTTTTCGTTTCATAAATGGGGACAATCTTTGAAGGATGAACTAATAATGTTTTGGTCATCACATTAAAAATAACATTTAAATATGATAATATTAGAGTTTTGAAGTGCTGGAAAAAGATGTGCTGTAGCTACTTGTAAGCGTTTGACTATTTTTGCCACAATACCGTGATTACAGTTAGTGCTACTACATTAAAGCCATGGTGAATCTCCTGGTTTCCACGTCAGCGCGGTTTGATCCGATATCTGTGGTTTAGCACCGAGAACTCTGAATGCTTCTCACTAGACCTCACAGCGATGTTATTAATTCTGTGGCCAATTCAATGGATTTATTCACTGGATCTCCCAGTGCTGTGTGGTAACCGTGTAGCATGATCGGGACCGGCCCATGACTCGCGAGTAGCTCCCACTGCACTTTGTATTATTGGTCCGAACTGATAAACGGTCCATGAAGCACACATGAGTAGCGTAGTTTCGTTCTGCTTTAAGTACATGTAGTAATGTGTGACTACGTCACCTTACCAAAAGTACCAAAAGTACTCAAGTACTGTAACAAGTACTGTAACAAGTACTGTAACAAGTACTGTAACAAGTACTGTAACAAATGTATTTGTAATTCGCAATATTCCACATCTTGTTGAAAAACAGCCAGTTTATAAGCACTTCCCTCATTATGAGTATGGAAAGATGGTTGGTGTTTCCATCCCAAATGCATGTTATTAGCGTCTCAAATGCATGCGCAGATGCAGAGATGAAGTTCGTGTGGATCAGCATTTACTATGAACCGAGACACTGAAAACACTGGATCATGAGATGACCACGTGTAAATGAACACAGCGCATATAATTATTTATATCGCAGTCTTGCGATTTGATAAAACTGAAATCGCCATATGGCTTAGTACGATTATTTTAGGGAGTATCCCTACCTACCACTGAAAACCCACTGCATTACAGGTCATGTGGTTGGTTATGTAGGCCAGAAGGGCAGACTTTAGTGTTTGTGTGTGTTAACCAACCGCTTTTGAACAGCAAATCAGGTCATTGATCTGTATGTATTTTGTGATAATAACTGGATAACAGTAGCAGCCACAGACGCACTCACTCTCACACACACACACACACACACACACACACACACGGACACACACTCGGACTCAGACACACACTCACTCACTCACTCACTCACTCACTCGCACTCAGACACACACTCACTCACTCGCACTCAGACACACTCACTCACTCGCACTCAGACAGACACACACACACACACCACACACCACACACCCCACAAACACACACTCACACACACACACTCTCACACTCTCACACACTCACACACACACACACACACACACACACACAGACAAAAAAACACTCACTCACACAGACACTCGCACAAACCACTAACACACACACTCGCACAAACCACTAACACACACACACACACACACACACACACACCACTAACACACACACTCACTCACACACACTCTCACACACACACTCACACACACACACACACACTCTCACACACACACACACACACACACACACAGAGAGAGAGAGGGCCTGCTGACTGACATCCTGTTGTCAGCGTTGCACTGGTGCTGATGTGACTGAAAGGTGTCGTCTTGACATCCAGCTGACATCATCATGGCTGTCAATCACACTTCTAGCCTTTGTGATGTCAGGAGATCTAGAACACACACTCAGACTTACAACGACCCCAAACTTGCAAGACAAGCAGTTTAAAACCTCTGTTGTGAAAATGCTTGGGTTAAATCTTTAGATTAAAGTGAACTGTTTAAAGCTGAAGTGTGTGTGACGTTAAAACACTTCCTCATATCCAACCTCAGTGTAGAGACACCTTTAAGAAATGTACCTGTCTGAAAACAATGATCACTTTATTCTATTTTAGTTGTTGACACTAGTGGTGCAGAAATAAAAGCTTCACTTCAGATCTTGGTTTAATTCAAGGGTCTTTAACCGGGGGTCTGCCAATTAATGTTTGATCCCAAATTTTTGTTAAATTAAAACATGGGTTAAAAACATCCCAAAGTCCAATTTAAATATATACACACTTAAACAAAACCAAGAGCACCCTCAGTTAATACTGTAATATCACACTGATGAAACTGATTTGGTGAACGCTCCAGTGGATTTTTGTGTTTGTGCTCTGGAAAACTTCAAATGTTTCTATTTACAATGTGTTTTTGCAGCGGTGAGAACCAATCACAGTCATGTTTGTTGATCTCTTGAACGCAGGAGCCAATCAGAGGTGTTTAAGTTAGTCAGAATCCACTCGCCTCTAAGTTTTTGCTCAGTGTTCTGCACGCTCGCCAATCCACTCAATCCACTTATGCTGTGTAGACAACTTTATGGATTTACGCATGTGAGATGGTGGTCCAGTGGGTTAAACCATGAAACTGATACACAGAAGGTTGCTGGTTCGATCCCAGTGGTCACCACCAGTGTGTCCTTGAGCAAGGCACTTTACTCCATGTTGCTCCAGGGGGATTGTCCCTGTAATAAGGGCACTGTAAGTCGCTTTGGATAAAAGCGTCTGCCAAATGCATAAATACAAATACACTCTCCCCTGTGAAGGCCTTCCCTTTCCCTCTGTACAGATATTAACGTCATCTAAATGATTCCCGTTCACATGGATACACGGAAATGACTAAAAACGCTGTATGATGCATGCCAGACAAGTCATTTGGCAGTCATTTTGTAAAGGAAAACAACTTGCATGTGCGCATACGTATTCAAACGCTCTTGCCTATAGACTAAACGCGTAATGCTTAAAGGGATAGTTCACCCAAAAACGAAAATTTGATGTTTTTCTGCTTACTCCTAAGGCATCCAAGATGTAGGTGTCTTCGTTTCTTCAGTAGAACACAAATGAAGATTTTTAACTCCAACTTTTGCTGTGTGTCACTCATATAATTCTTTTCAATGGAGACGAATTCTATTAGAGTAAAAAAAACATGGACAGACAACTTCAAATTATACCCCGCGGATCGTGACGACACATTGATGTCTTAAGACACGAAACGATCGGTTTCTGAGAGAAACCGAACGGTATTTATGCAAATATATCACCTCATATCAGACGAACGCTTTAGCTCTCCAGACTGCCATTACTTCCTGTGAGTGAGGTCAAAATTCCGTCCGGGTCATAGATATGACCTCACTCACAGGAAGTGATGGCAGTCTGGAGAGCTGAAGACATTTGTCTGATATGAGGTGAAATAATTACATAAATACCGCTCGGTTTCTCTCGTTTCGTGTCTTAAGACATCAATGTGTCGTCACGAGCCGCGGGGTTTAATTTGAAGTTGTCTGTCCATGTTTTTTTTACTCTAATAGAATGAGTCTCCATTGACAAGAATTATATGAGTGACAAACAGCAACGGTTGGAGTTAAAAATCTTCATTTGTGTTCTACTGAAGAAACGAAGACACCTACATCTTGGATGCCTTAGGGGTAAGCAGAAAAACATATTTTTTTTTGTTTTTGGGTGAACTATCCCTTTAAGTGCATGATGTCATCGTTCTCACAGATTCACGTTTTTTGAAGTTTACACGATGATAAGTAACGGTATAGGTTTTGAAATGATTTAAACGTTTGCGTTCTCAAGCCACCAAACACTGTTTCCATGCAAAATGAACGTCCAGAACAAATTAAAAGTTTTCTATTTTAGTTGAAAATGGTGTCTCGTAAGTGGCCACAAAGTAAATAACTAATGATTTTTAACAACGGAAATGAATCAATCAAAAACTTACTTTAGCTGGACAATAGCTTTTTTTCTAGAGCTGCTGTACAGCCAAAACAATCTCTCGTCCATTAATGTCCTATTATCACAGTAAAGCTGCTTTGAAACAATCTATATTGTAAAAAAGCGCTATATAAATCTCGACTTGACTAAAAAGCTGTCACTCATCTCGGTTTGCGGAGCGGTTTTGAGGCTTTGTAACACAAAGAGGCTTTGTAAGGCTAAGGTGACGTGAATAACACTGAGTATCTCTTCATCTCAGCACCTGTTAGTGGGTGGGATATATTAGACAGCAAGTGAACATTTTGTCCTCAAAGTTGATGTGTTAGAAGCAGGAAAAATGGGCAAGCGTAAGGATTTGAGCGAGTTTGACAAGGGCCAGATTGTGCTCAATCCAATCGAGCATCTCTGGGATGTGCTGAACAAATAAGTCCGCACCTCGCAACTTACAGGACTTAAAGGATCTGCTGCTAACATCCTTCAGGGGTCTAGTGGAGTCCACGCCTCGACGGGCCAGGGCTGTTTTGGCACCGACACAATATTAGGAAGGTGATCATTAGGGTTGGGCATCGTTTTGATTTGAACGATTCTGATTCCGATTCCGATTCTTAGTTTCGATTCCGGTTCTTTTCGATTCTCGATTCCGATTCTTTGAGGGGTGGAGTCACAACATGTCACAGGCTCATTTCACAGAGGAAAATTGTATTTTGATTCAATAATGAGTTTTAGTTTCGGGACTTTCTCCGCTGGCATTTTCACTTGCTTTGCTGCAAAGGTGAATGGAGTTTCACACCGAGTCCCGGTTTAACAATAGCATTAACAGCAGTCATATTAGGACTGCTTCTAGCGTGGGCAATTTGCGAATAGCTACATTTATCTACGAGGGGGAAAAATAATTTCAGTAACGTTGTTGTTCACCACAATTCGCAATTTGGTCAAGGGCTTTGTTATTACACTACAATCACTTACCTGATTATGACGAGGTGGGATAATGTTAGTTAACCCTGAAATGAAAATAAAGCCATCTCTTACTCACCCAGCTGTTGTTAAAATGCGCGTGTTCCTGTGTGTGCGCACTCCAAGCCGCAGTAGCCTCGTGCAATATTGTCATGACAACCGGTACACAATATTCACTTAAGGAGGTTATATTATTAGTATTATTTCTTATCATATACGTTATAGAAAAGACGAGAATTGCGTTTTTTTCTATTGAGCTTGATTTCTCAAAATGGTTATGTGTGTGTGTGTGTGTGTGTGTGTGTGCTTATCGTGGGTGCAATGCCAACAGTGCGAGTTATTATAGTAGGCATCAGTGATGCGCGGGTCAATGTATAAACAACCCGCACCCGACCGACGTTTTCAACTAACCCGCCCGCAACTCGGACCGCAAAAAAAAAGAAGAAAATATTGTACCCGACCCGCTTCCTGACCCGCATTTTTTAAAAGTAGTAAATGCTCATCGTAGCTCATTGGGCCATTGAGAAAATGTTTCAGGCCCTGGCGTGGTGCTCAGAGGTGCAGCGGCGAGAGCAGGCAGTTCTTGAGGCGGCCCATCATTTTCCATTTCAGCTCCAGATGCATATTATTGATGAACGCGATGTTTATGTTTCGACCCGGCTTGAAGAATTCATCAGCCCACATTTGGAAAACATTTGGAAAAGTGTGAAAGCCCTTAGGAGCGCAAACTGTTATTTTTCTGAATGCTGTAGGCTATGATATAGCCTAGTGTTATTTAATAGCCTACAGGCTTGATTTATTCATTTATTTCGTTTAATTTTCTTAACAATTAAGATGCTGCATGTGTTTATCCAGTCTAATCGAAGTGTGCGTCTCTCCCCCGACTTTCCCAACAAAAAATCCCGCCCCCTCTCAGAAAATACATAAAACTGACTTTAAATGCGTTTAAAAGTAGCCTATTAAAATGGTACAATGGCATTGCTCAGTTCAACGTTTTGGGAAATCGGGCATTTTGTCCCGCGCCAGCATTTATTCAAAAGTTAATAACGCTCAACATTCAAAAGGTAGCCTAAATAAGGATTTATTGACGATCCGACCGACCGTGACCCGAATATCATTAAAAATATTTTTGGATGACTCGTAACCGCGGGTAACCGCGGGTGGCCGCGGGCACCCGCTCATTTTGGATCAACCCGCGCATCACTGGTAGGCATGAGCGCCGGCGGCTGCTGACGGCTCATAGTGCACACAGAGGAGCACGCTCAGAATAACGTCCGAGCTCAGTGTTTTGACTGAATAATACGGTTTCTTTAAGGCAAAACCTTATAGTGTGCCCCCTGAACACTTTCCATATGGCGCGCGTCTCCCTGTATCGTTGCGTGATACATTTGTTTGTTTTGTGTAATGTTTTAGCTGATCGCCATTCACTGCCATAGGAGCGCGTGCAGGAACAGTATTTTAAATGTCATAGGACATAGGGCACTGGGACAACATCAGGGTAAGTAAAAGAAGGCTTTATTTTCATTTCAGGGTGAACTATCCCTTTAATAACGTTGGTTAGCGCAGGGTTGCCCGAGGAGGACAGACCTGCGCAGCATTTCAAACACGCTACACTCATATTTGTAGTGCATCCTCCCGTGCAAGAAATAAGTTTGTCATATGTGTTGCACTGCCGACCCAGGCTTTTTTTTAAAGTGAAATAAAGCCACACTTTTGAGCGCCGCTTACCGTGCTCCATGGCTGCAACAGAACAAACGGGCGCGGCAAGCACTTCCGAAAACTTGCGCGTTTGGAACCGATGATCGGAATCGAAAACAAAATTTCTAAACGATTCCAATGGCATCGTTATTTTTCAAACGGTTCCAAGTTGGAACCGGTTCTCGATGCCCAACCCTAGTGATCATAATGTTATGCCTGATCTGTGTATAATCCGTTGAATGAAGTTTTTTTTTTTCATGCTGCTAAGAGGACCGACGGACAATTACACGCTGCAAAGCTACAGATATAAATGCGGGAAATATTTTTGTGGACACCGCAATTGTTTTTTTCCAGGATTGTTTGATTTAATAGAATAGAGAGAAATAGTATTTATTTCAAATAGAAATCTGTTGTTACTTTATAAATGTCTTTACTGTCACTTTTGATCAATTTAATGCATCCTTGCTGTAGAAAGGTATTAATTTCTTTACAACAAAACAAATCTTACTGACCCCAAGCTTTTGAACAGTAGTGTACAGTAATTTCACCTTCACTAAAAATAGATCAAGTTTAAAATATTGTCTGTTTATTGTGATAATCGTTTTTACTTGTTCAAAATAACTATGGCTCGTATCTCCGTTACCAAATCCTCTGAAATCTGAATGCTTTGTCAGAGAAACTGGCACATTTCTCCCGCATTCCTCAAGTGTTTGGGAGAGTTAAATAGATTGCGTTGACTTTGCTGATGGGATTGATGGTTTGGGTTTAAGTGCTCCAGGTTTCATCATCGCCTGCAGCAGATCCTGATATCCCTCACAGTGAAGAATGAGATGATATTTAGCAAACAACAGCACCTCGGCGTCAGAACCCCTGTGTTACGGCTGAACGCAGTTAGCATGTAGCAGAGATGCTAATATGATGTCAGATTAACATTAAAGCCAGACAGAACAATGCACATTCAGAGTGAATATTGAGCTCTCCTTCTGAGGCTGCAAACTCACTGTAACTAATACAATCAACATCATCTGAAATATGGCATCTTGTATTGCGATTACTTTAGCACTTCTTCAAAAATTTGAGGCTGGCATTTGGTAAGATTAAAATGTTTTTGAAAGAAGTCTCTTCTGCTCACCATACCGTAAGAAAAAAAAACAGTAAAAACAGTAATATTATGAAATATTATTGCAATTTGAAATAACCTTTTTCTATGTGAATATATTTATTCCTGTGATCAGAGCTGTATTTTCAGCATCATTACTCCAGTCTTCAGTGTCACATGATCCTTCAGAAATCATTCTGATATGAGGATTTGTGCTCAAGAAACATTTATGATTAAGAGAGAGACAGACAGACAGGCACAGAGAGAGACAGACAGACACTGAGAGACAGACAGACAGACAGACACAAAGAGAGACAGGCACAGAGAGAGACAGACGGACACAGAGACAGTCATACAGAGAGACAGACAGGCACAGAGACAGACAGATACTGCAAGACAGACAGACAGACAGACACAGAGAGACAGACAGACAGACAGACACAGAGAGAGACAGACAGACAGAGAGAGAGAGAGAGCGAGAGAGACAGACAGACACAGAGAGACAGACACAGAGACAGACAGACAGACACAGAGACAGACAGACAGACACAGAGACAGACAGACAGACACAGAGACAGACAGACAGACACTGAGAGACAGACAGACAGACACAGAGACAGACAGACAGACACAAAGAGACAGACATACAGAGAGACAGACAGGCACCGAGAGAGACAGACAGAGAGACAGACAGACACACAAACAAACAGAGACAGAGAGACAGACAGGGAGACAGACAGACACAGACAGGGAGACAGACAGACACAGACAGGGAGACAGACAGACAGACAGACACACACAGACAGAGAGACATACAGGGAGACAGAGAGACATACAGGGAGACAGAGACTGAGACACACACACACCCAGACTGGGAGACCGGTGAAATGCTGTGAATGTTAATGGCTTCAGTTTGAGGTTAGGCCGTTATCTGTATAGTTTGTGTTTAATGTGATCATCTTTATGTCTCTTGAGCTCATTTGCATGTCCATGTCTATCAGGGACTGTGCTGATGTTTGAAAGTGTCCGCTCAGTTATTACAGTCTGATACTAACTTGCTGAATATTTCTTCACTGCAGCAGGGCAAAGTGTACTGAAGACTTTGAACTTCCCGTGTGTGTGTGTGTGTGTGTGTGTGTGTGTGTGTGTGTGTGTGTGTGTGTGTGTGTGTGTGTGTGTGTGTGTGTGTGTGTGTGTGTGTGTGTGTGTGTGTGTGTGTGTGTGTGTGTGTGTGTGTGTGTGTGTGTGTGTGTGGATCTTTATCCATAGCTCATTGACTGATGTGGTCGGGACTGTTTACATTGTCTGTATTGCCAGGTTAAACATGATAAGCTCTTTATGAATATTTGGATGCTGTGTTGTTTTAATCAGTATGTCATTCCAAATAAAATAATTAAATGTGTGTGTGTGTAGACACGTCCACACGTTTGCTCACGTGACTGTGTGTGTTTGTGTCTATGACCTTTTTTAATCATAAACCGCAGTTATAATTCAAGAAGGCCTAGATGTGTGTATTCTCAACATGAAACCGCATAATGCAACGTGCTTGAGGTGAACGTGAATATTATTGTTATTCACTGGGCTTTAAATTAATTGTGAAAAATGATCATTTTATTACGTTTGTTACATCAGAAAAGTCATTTCGGAGAGATTTTTGCACAGATGGAGCATGTTCGGAAAGTCAATCGTCAGTGATCCATCATGCTGATGTCACCGCTGTGATGATGTCCGTGTGTGTGTGTGTGTGTGGGGCGTGTCTCTGAGCTCTTTGTTCGAACAGCTGTTCTGAGTGAGTGTAACACACGTGGAGGATTTGACACACTCTACTGCACCAGACAACAAAGAGCAGACACACACCCGCTACACCATCACTATCACCGGCTCTCTCTGCTTTTCTGTCACCCTTCTCTTATTTTGTTCCTGGTTCAATTAATGTGTCTGTGTTTCGTTCATCCCCCACTCGCTCCATTCAGTGGTAATTTGAATGTGTTTCACTGACATGACAGAAAATGTAAATTTGTATTGCAGAAGTTGTGGGAAAAATGTAGTAGTGGTAGTGGTTTCCACAAAAATTATGAACTTATTTCAACATTTGATAATAATCTTAAATGGTTCTTGAGCACAAATCCTCATATCAGAATGATTTCTAAAGGATCATGTGACACTGAAGACTGGAGTAATGATGCTGAAAATTCAGCTTTGATCACAGGAATAAATCACATTTTAACGCATTCAAATAATTGCAATAATATTTCCGACTATTACTGTCACGATTACTGATGTCTCAGTTTTCAAGGACTCTTATTTTGATGTTCTTTTGTCTTGATGTGTCTGTGTTCAGTTCATGTGGTTTAGTTCCTGGTTCCCTCGTCTTCGTTGTAATCTTGTTAGGTCCCCTTGTTCTCCATCATGTCAGCCTCAGTTATCTTCAGTTCTGTGTCTTGTGTTAGCTTTGTGTGCTGGGATGGTGATTTTCTGAATTTTATTCCTAGTGTATTAAATGAGATTTCATCGTTTATCCGTGTCAAGCATCTTGTTCTGGATTTATCAAGTCAAGTCAGTGTGTGACAGTTTTATTTTGGAAGAAATAAATGCATAATATTCAAATTAAATAGTAGTTAGACATTAAACCGTGAAGTCTCTCTTCTTGTGCTTTCTCCGGTTTCTTCTCCTCTTCCTCTTGATCGTTTGTCATCACCCTGGCGCTGTGAGACAGACCCCATCAGTCAGATTTTACTGCAGTGCTGGAAGAAGGAACTATTTTAGTGGGAATTAGACACAGCTGAACACACACACACACACACACACGCGTTGTGTGTTTCTTTCTGTCCCTTTTTCTGTTTGTGTAGCTGTGCTGTTGTCATTGTTGGTGCTTCATGTTGTGATGTGTATGTAGATGGAAGATGTTATAAAACATTACATTAAGATAATAAAATCATTTCAGGGATGGGATTTTTTTTTTTTTAAGCCCCTTTCACATTGACAGCAACTTGAATGCTGCATATTACTAGTAAGCATTCCTGGTTGCCCTGAGGGAAAATAGGTTTTACTCTGAAACCGTTTTCACTCAGAAATGGCTAGTAAATTTCACACCTCACGGGTACAGCAGGCCCCGTCCCACCGTCCCACACCTCACGGGTACAGCAGGCCCCGTCCCACACCTCACGGGTACAACAGGCCCCGTCCCACACCTCACGGGTACAGCAGGCCCCGTCCCACACCTCACGGGTACAACAGGCCCCGTCCCACACCTCACGGGTACAACAGGCCCCGTCCCACACCTCACGGGTACAGCAGGCCCCGTCCCACACCCTCACGGGTACAACAGGCCCCGTCCCACACCTCACGGGTACAACAGGCCCCGTCCCACACCTCACGGGTACAGCAGGCCCCGTCCCACACCCTCACGGGTACAACAGGCCCCGTCCCACACCCTCACGGGTAAAACAGGCCCCGTCCCACACCCTCACGGGTACAACAGGCCCCGTCCCACACCTCACGGGTACAACAGGCCCCGTCCCAAACCTCACGGGTACAACAGGCCCCGTCCCACACCTCACGGCTACAGCAGGCCCCGTCCCACACCTCACGGGTACAGCAGGCCCCGTCCCACACCTCACGGGTACAGCAGGCCCCGTCACACACCTCACGGGTACAGCAGGCCCCGTCCCACACCTCACGGGTACAGCAGGCCCCGTCCCACACCTCACGGGTACAGCAGGCCCCGTCCCACACCTCACGGGTACAGCAGGCCCCGTCCCACACCTCACGGGTACAGCAGGCCCCGTCCCACACCTCACGGGTTCAGCAGGCCCCGTCCCACACCTCACTGGTACAGCAGGCCCCGTCCCACACCCTCACGGGTACAACAGAACCCGTCCCACACCCTCACGGGTACAACAGGCCCCGTCCCACACCCTCATGGGTACAACAGGCCCCGTCCCACACCTCACGGGTACAACAGGCCCCGTCCCACACCCTCACGGGTACAACAGGCCCCGTCCCACACCCTCACGGGTACAACAGGCCCCGTCCCACACCCTCACGGGTACAACAGGCCCCGTCCCACACCCTCACGGGTACAGCAGGCCCCCCCCCTGTGAGGTGATATATTATTTCCCCTATTGATATAATCAAAAGGGAAATAATATTAACTAATAATATCTGTGCCTAATTGGATCCTCAATCCAATCAAATCTCGTCCTACACGTCTCACTAAAAGTTGTTTAATTTAGAAATGCATTACATGATGTGACGATAGCTTTAGAATTGTTTAGGATTTTATCTGTTAGTTCCGCAGTGTTCCAGAATTCTCCTCTAGTATTGCTCTGTGGGTTCTAGAATGTTCCTCAGTAAAGGGCAGCTCCAGCTGAAGTGAGGCAGCAGGTTTAATGGTTGCAGCTCCGCTCAGATTTCTGTCGTCCATTAGCAGAGCGAGTGGCGGAGCGCCTGAGGCGGTGACTGTCCTGTCAGAGACGTTTGCTCATTTATACTTGACGTGATGATATCCAGAGGGATGCAATTCTGCGTGAAATGAGACCTGTTCATCGGGACGAGCACCATTATGAGAGCGGCTAATGGAAAAGCCCTAATGAGAGCACAATTCATCTCATTTCTTAGACTTTTTCCGGCAGTGTGTTCAAGCCTGCTCATTAGATTAAAGCCTCTGTAAACACCTATTAAAAGCATGATATTGTGTTATTTCCAACATATCGAAAATATTTTCTGATTTCCAGCCTAATGATATTTTCATCTCATCCCATTGTGCGTGGATTAGGTATTTATACTAATACTCTTTCATAAAGAATTTGAACTCTGTAGGGTTTAAAATCGGGATGACATAAGTTGCAATAGTGTTTTCTTCCGTATTGGGACGTTCATCAGAGTGAAACGGCTCCTCGAACAAGAACAAATGTAGGGCGGGGCTTGATTTTGTCCATGGGATATTGATTGGACGGTTGGTAGTTTGCTATTGGTGGATCGCAGGTGATTGAAAGGTTGCCCCGCCCTAAACACATCATCAGAGAGAAGAGAAGTCACTACATGAGGGAGAGGGTTTGATTTTGATTCAAGATTATGTGGCACGTGAATTTAAAGATATAATGATGTGCTCGGATAAATAATTTAGCCTATAATAAATATGCCATATTCTGTCAGTTTTGATTTTTTGGTGGCTATTTATAAGGCGTATTTAGACTAAAAATGAATTGGTATTTGAGCTGTAAAGTGTCTAAATCTTCCATTTGAGGTGGAACTACTTGAAATAATCCCTGTGGTTGTAGTTTGCACCATGTAAACCGCTTAGCACCGGTATAAGGTAATCAGAATTGGACTTTAGTGGACTTGAGCTGACTGTGAAGTTTCAGGTCATCTATCATTTACATCTGCATTTTTACATTTGCCTTTATCCAAACTCAAAGCAACTCACATTGCATCCTACATTTGATCTGTTCATGCATTCCCTGGGAATGTAATCCGATGTGCTGCTTTTTTGTGTGCAGATTCTCAAAATATTGATGCCATCCTGCACTGCACAGATTTGTCCAATCAAAAGCTCTCTAGAATGAGAATGTCCCTCCCCTAAAACCACAGATTAGCAAGTAGCAAATCATGGTTCATGACTGTAATGTAAATACAAACGGTTGGCTAGTTATGAAAAGGGCGATGGGAAACTTCCTGTTTCAATAGGTAATATGTCAACACAGGAAATACAAATAAATGAAGTGAATCTATGAGCGCTTTATGACACGCATGTAACATCAAAGTTTTCCCCATGAGGAAAACGGGTTATAAATCATACTAAATTATGATTTTTGAAAATGTTAAACTGTAGAAAGTTTTCTGTGGGGGTAGGTTCAGAAGTAGGGCATAGAATATACAGTTTGCACAGTATAAAAATCATTGTTATGGAGTGTCCCCATAAAACATGGAAGCCCAATTTTGTGTGTGTGTGTGTGTGTGTGAGCTCAAGAGGGACATGGACAGACGATCATAGTGGAGTCAATAGAGGTCAGAGATCTCAAATCCTGACCCGCCTCATTAAAGCTGTCCTTCTGAATGTACTGACAAAGAAATTCTCACACTTCTAATCCTGTTTATCTGATGTGGTGATCTCTCCTCTCCTTCTTTCTGTGTTTTCCTCCTCAGCTGTTTCTTCAGCTCAAGTGTGTGTGTGTGTATCGAGTCTTACTGTTATTAGACTGAACAGCAGCTGATATCAAACCAGGCGGCCACACACACTCGCTCACACACACACAAGCACTCAACCTCACACACTCATGTACACTACTCACACACGCACTCGCTCGCACACATTCACTCACAAACCCTCACGCATTTACACACACTCTCACACACTCCTTTTGTTTACATTCTCTAAAGTGACTGATGTGGAATATATCACTAAAAGTAACAAAAAGTAACAAATAAAGCATACTTTTGTTCATCAAGGCTGCAATTAGTTGATCATAATTATAGTAAAAACAGTAATATTGTGAAATATTAAAATAACTGTTTTCTGTGTGAATGAATGAATATATATATATATATATATATAATTTATTCCTGTGTGTGTGTGTGTGTGTTTGTCCATCATGAACAGAGAAAGCGATTATCTGACCTGCTGGTTTGGCACTCTGATAGATCAGCCAAATGCAAATATATCAACCGCAGTTTATAATACGAGAATAAAGAAGGAAACCTCAGCACTTTTGATATCATTATCATTATGCATTGTGCGCATGGATAACAGATGTTCTAGAATCTGTAAGTAGTTGCTTTCATTGGGGAAATTTCGTTGCAGTTTGGCGTGATTTATCTAGTGGGAGTGTAAAATTGCATCAGTTCAACAATGAATATTTAATGTTCACTGGAGGAATTTAACTGTGTGTCTCACTTTGAGTTTGAGTGGTGTGTGTATGTGAGAAATAATTAGTACCATTTATTTGATATAATCAGTCATTTTCTGCTATTTTCTTTGTGATTTCTGGTGGTCAGCTGAGTTATTTTATTATCTTCTGCCAAGACCAATATATTGCTGATATAATTTAGATATATATGCTGAGAGTGTCTCATTATTTTTCTTGCTTTAAACATTTCTAATCTAGCTTGCTACTGTTCGGTCATTATTCTGAGCGTCTGATTAAAATCTAGATTGAATATTGTAGATTGAATAAGGCTGAAGATGTATTTGATCTGGTTGCTGTTTGTTTGGGATCATGATGAATGTGACAAAGGATGAATTCACAGATCACGGTGGTACAAAGAGCAGTTGCTTAAACCGAGCAAATGATCTTAAATACGAGCAGCTCTTGAGTGTGTGTTCTTCTGGACGTGTGCTGGTAAGATGGTGCTGCTCCAGTTGTAAAGCCTCTTTGCTTGGCCAAGATTCAAGCAGTGACTTAACACCAGATTAAACTCTCCCTTTCTCTCTCTCTCTCTCTCTCTCTCTCGGTCTCTTTCTCTCTCTCTTTCACCTGGCCGTAAGCGGGGCGCGTCATCTCATCGACCCAGAGCGATGGTTAGGTCACGAAAAGCCCAGCGGAGGCACACGTATAACAGCAGGATTGTGGAGCACTTGAGTAATTGTACTTGTTGTTACTTTTGTTGCTTGTTACTGTAATTGAGCCTTTTTTGGGAATGTGTACTACTGAAACCTGAATACTTTTGCTTGATTACTTATCAAATGAAAAATTATATTTCACTTTTTGCAGCTAACAGGTTGATTTTGTGCACTTCCATCAGTTTATTTCTAAAGCTGTAAAAGAGAAATGTTATTGATGGATTTGAATTATGCAAGAACAATTGGATGCGGAAATGTTATTTATTTTTGCTTGTGTTTTTTGCTAAATACTTTGACTTTTTTAAAGTGATAGATAGACAGACAGACAGACAGACGGACGGACAGACGGATGGATGGATAGTAGATGGATGGATGGATATAAGGATGGATGGATATAAGGATAGATAGATGGATGGATATAAGGATAGATAGATGGATGGATATAAGGATAGATAGATGGATAGATAGATAGATGGATGGATATAAGGATGGATGGATGGATATAAGGATGGATGGATTGATATAAGGATGGATGGATTGATATAAGGATGGATATAAGGATGGATATAAGGATGGATATAAGGGTGGATATAAGGGTGGATATAAGGATGGATATAAGGGTGGATATAAGGGTGGATATAAGGGTGGATATAAGGGTGGATATAAGGGTGGATATAAGGATGGATATAAGGATGGATATAAGGATGGATGGATATAAGGATGGATGGATATAAGGATGGATGGATATAAGGATGGATGGATATAAGGATGGATATAAGGGTGGATATAAGGGTGGATATAAGGGTGGATATAAGGGTGGATATAAGGGTGGATATAAGGATGGATATAAGGATGGATATAAGGATGGATATAAGGATGGATATATGGATGGATATAAGGATGGATGGATATAAGGATGGATGGATATAAGGATGGATGGATATAAGGATGGATGGATATAAGGATGGATGGATATAAGGATGGATGGATATAAGGATAGATAGATGGATGGATATAAGGATAGATAGATGGATGGATATAAGGATAGATAGATGGATGGATATAAGGATGGATGGATGGATATAAGGATGGATGGATGGATATAAGGATGGATGGATGGATATAAGGATGGATGGATTGATATAAGGATGGATGGATTGATATAAGGATGGATATAAGGATGGATATAAGGGTGGATATAAGGGTGGATATAAGGGTGGATATAAGGATGGATATAAGGATGGATATAAGGGTGGATATAAGGGTGGATATAAGGGTGGATATAAGGGTGGATATAAGGGTGGATATAAGGGTGGATATAAGGGTGGATATAAGGGTGGATATAAGGGTGGATATAAGGGTGGATATAAGGATGGATATAAGGATGGATATAAGGATGGATGGATATAAGGATGGATGGATATAAGGATGGATGGATATAAGGATGGATGGATATAAGGATGGATGGATATAAGGATGGATATAAGGGTGGATATAAGGGTGGATATAAGGATGGATATAAGGGTGGATATAAGGGTGGATATAAGGATGGATATAAGGATGGATATAAGGATGGATATAAGGATGGATATATGGATGGATATAAGGATGGATGGATATAAGGATGGATGGATATAAGGATGGATGGATATAAGGATGGATGGATATAAGGATGGATGGATATAAGGATGGATGGATATAAGGATGGATGGATATAAGGATGGATGGATATAAGGATAGATGGATAAGGATGGGTGGATATAAGGATAGATATAAGGATTGATATATGGATGGATGGATGGATGGATATAAGGATGGATGGATATAAGGATGGATGGATATAAGGATGGATGGATATAAGGATGGATGGATATAAGGATAGAAATAAGGATGGGTGGATATAAGGATAGATATAAGGATTGATATATGGATGGATGGATATAAGGATGGATGGATATAAGGATGGATGGATATAAGGATGGATGGATATAAGGATGGATGGATATAAGGATGGATGGATATAAGGATGGATGGATATAAGGATGGATGGATAAGGATAGATATAAGGATGGGTGGACAGTGTTTCCCCTACAATGTATTCACAGCGGCGCAGCGCCGCCGCTGGATTTTCAGCGCCACTGCAAAATCTTCACATGATCAGTAATATCACGACATTCACTTACACACTGTAAAAGAGAGAGAAAGAGATTGACGATGGCCAGAGAACTAAACAAAAATGTAGTCTGCTTACATTTTCACAATATCACAGGGCTGTGATATTAATCTTTTTTTCGCTTCCAAGGATTAAAAAAAGAAGATATGAGGTAAAACTATTATAAACTATGCTCGCGCATCGTCTAGCACAACTTCCTTCCCTTCACAGCGCGCGCTGTCATTTCTCCTCAAACATGCATTTAACGTCAGATTCAGCACAATCTGTGATTGTTGGCAAATGCACTCTCCACTTTGGCTAAATTGCAGAACGTGTTTGATTAAATGAAAAGCACAAAGACGCTGTTTCCAAGTTCAAGGCAGGCGTGTGTGTGTGTGTGTGTGTGAGTGTGTGTGTGTGTGTACGCACGCTGCGAAACGGACCGAATTGCACATATGCTTCGTGTGCGCGACTAAACCATCAAATACACAACAAAATAGCCTATATGTCAAAATGACAGGCTTGGAGAGTATTCACTTAAACACAGTTTAGCTTAAATGGGCGTAAAAGGGAGAATGATTTTAGATCTGCGTCTTAAAGGGGCAGCATCTAATAAACTTGGTGACGATTGAGCCATAATGTGAATCAAAACAACAATATATTTGATTGATAAAAACTTAAGGTAAAAAAAAAAAACATCATGTAATAATATTTCCCAATATTAGGCTACTGTTTTTTCTGGTATTTTTGATTAAATAAATGCAGGCTTGATAAGCATGAGACTTTTTGCAAAAACGTAAAATAGTATCCAAACACTATGGGTTTTTTTGTTGGGTTTTTTTACATATTGCCCCTTTCTTACATTTGAGCCCTTGCCCCTTAGGAACTTTCTGCACGTCCCTGCAGGTTATTGAAGTAAAATAGGCTATAAGATAGTCACCTTTTAAACTAATGAAAAGCTTAATTTGGATTTTAATGTTCAAAATGTCTATTTCTATCCACAAAACTTGCCAGAAGTCATGGTTTATTTTAATTTTTTATTTATTCCGGAGGTGCATGCCCCCGGACCCCCCCGACGAGTGGCTTGGTAACAACCTCCGGCACGTAACAGCACCGCTGCTGGAAAAAATTCTAGGGGAAACACTGGGTGGATATAAGGATAGATATAAGGATGGATGGATGGATGTAAGGATGGATGGATTGATATAAGGAAGGATGGATTGAAATATGGATGGATGGATATAAGGATGGATGGATATAAGGATGGATATAAGGATGGATATAAGGATGGATGGATATAAGGATGGATGGATATAAGGATGGATGGATATAAGAATGGATGGATATAAGGATGGATGGATATAAGGATGGATGGATAAGGATAGATATAAGGATGGGTGGATATAAAGATAGATATAAGGATGGATGGATGGATGTAAGGATGGATGGATTGATATGAGGATGGATGGATGGATATAAGGATGGATGGATGGATGTAAGGATGGATGGATTGATATAAGGATGGATGGATGGATATAAGGATGGATAGATATAAGGATAGAAATAAGGATGGATATAAGGATGGATGGATATAAGGATGGATGGATATAAGGATAGATATAAGGATGGGTGGATATAAAGATAGATATAAGGATGGATGGATGGATGTAAGGATGGATGGATTGATATAAGGATGGATGGATGGATATAAGGATGGATGGATGGATGTAAGGATGGATGGATTGATATAAGGATGGATGGATGGATATAAGGATGGATAGATATAAGGATAGAAATAAGGATGGATATAAGGATGGATAGATATAAGGATAGAAATAAGGATGGATATAAGGATGGATAGATATAAGGATAGAAATAAGGATGGATATAAGGATGGATGGATATAAGGATAGATATAAGGATAGATATAAGGATTGATATATGGATGGATGGATGGATGGATATAAGGATGGATGGATGGATATAAGGATGGATGGATATAAGGATGGATGGATATAAGGATAGATGGATAAGGATAGATATAAGGATGGATATAAGGATGGATAGATATAAGGATAGAAATAAGGATGGATATAAGGATGGATGGATATAAGGATGGATGGATGGATATAAGGATGGATAGATATAAGGATAGAAATAAGGATGGATATAAGGATGGATAGATATAAGGATAGAAATAAGGATGGATATAAGGATGGATAGATATAAGGATAGAAATAAGGATGGATATAAGGATGGATGGATATAAGGATGGGTGGATATAAGGATAGATATAAGGATAGATATAAGGATTGATATATGGATGGATGGATGGATGGATATAAGGATGGATGGATATAAGGATGGATGGATATAAGGATAGATGGATAAGGATAGATATAAGGATGGGTGGATATAAGGATAGATATAAGGATTGATATATGGATGGATGGATGGATGGATGGATGGATGGATGGATGGATATATGGATGAATATATGGATGGATTGATATAAGGATGGATATATGGATGGATGGATATAAGGATGGATGGATATGGATAGATATAAGGATGGATATAAGGATAGATATAAGGATAGATGGATAGTAGATGGATGGATAGATGGATGGATGGATGGTGGATGGATAGATGGATAAGGATAGATATAAGGATGGGTGGATATAAGGATAGATGGATGGATAGATATATGGATGAATGGATGGATGTAAGGATAGATGGATAGTAGATGGATGGATAGATGGATAATAGATGGATAGTAGATGGATGGATAGATGGATGGATGGATGGTGGATGGATAGATGGATACGGATAGATATAAGGAATGGGTGGATATAAGGATAGATGGATGGATAGATATATGGATGGATGGATGGATGTAAGGATAGATGGATAGTAGATGGATGGATAGATGGATAGTAGATGGATGGATAGATGGATAGTAGATGGATAGATGGATAGTAGATGGATGGATAGTAGATGGATAGATGGATGGATGGATGGTGGATGGATAGATGGATAAGGATAGATATAAGGATGGGTGGATATAAGGATAGATGGATGGATAGATATATGGATGGATGAATGGATATAAGGATAGATGGATAGTAGATGGATGGATAGATGGATAGTAGATTGATGGATAGTAGATGGATGGATGGATGGATAGTAGATGGATGGATGGATGGTGGATGGGTAGATGGATGGATGGATAGATGGATGGATATAAGGATGGATGGATGGATATAAGGATGGATGGATGGATATAAGGATGGATGGATGGATGGATGGATATAAGGATGGATGGATATAAGGATGGATGGATGGATGGATATAAGGATGGATGGATGGATATAAGGATGGATGGATGGATGGATGGATGGATGGATATAAGGATAGATGGATGGATGGATATAAGGATAGATGGATGGATATAAGGATGGATGGATGGATGGATATAAGGATGGATGGATGGATATAAGGATGGATGGATGGATATAAGGATGGATGGATGGATGGATGGATATAAGGATAGATGGATGGATGGATATAAGGATAGATGGATGGATATAAGGATAGATGGATAGATGGATGGATGGATGATATAAGGATAGATGGATGGATATAAGGATGGATGGATATAAGGATGGATGGATGGATATAAGGATGGATGGATGGATGGATATAAGGATGGATGGATGGATATAAGGATGGATGGATATAAGGATGGATGGATGGATATAAGGATGGATATAAGGATGGATGGATGGATGGATATAAGGATGGATGGATGGATATAAGGATGGATGGATGGATGGATGGATGGATATAAGGATAGATGGATGGATGGATATAAGGATAGATGGATGGATATAAGGATAGATGGATAGATGGATGGATGGATGATATAAGGATAGATGGATGAATGGATGGAAACTTTTGATCAATTTAATGCATAAAGTATTAATTTCTTTCAAAAAGTAAAAAAAAA